>OX578149.1:27218566-27516066 GCA_951213105.1 Amaurobius ferox
GGTAATAAATTACATTTTATCCTTAATGTGCACATATATTTTGTTTCCCCAAATCTCTTCTGATAAAATATATTTATTTCCAGACGGTTGTTTTGTTTATAATTAGTAATAACAAATATAAGCGGTTATTTATGTGGGGATGCTACGGCATTTGAATCTCTCTGGTTGGATGAACCGAAATTGAAACCGTTCACATTAAGGCTTAGAATGATCGAAATTGACTGCAGAAGAAAGTTTTGAAAATCGATTATGGTTTAGGTTTGGTTTAGTGATTCTTTAAACAGGAGAGTAATATGTAGTCTATTTCTGTTATTTATTTAAATTTGAGAAGTGTATATTCAAAGGCATTTCGGTGGCTTTAATGTTTACTTTCTTATGCGTAGTATTGAGAAATTATTGTTTTCATGAAAATTTTCGATTTAGAAATTTTGATACTAATATGTTTTAGGACCACCTGGAAGCAATTTGACTATATGTGGGGTGATGTCCGTCTGTCTGTCTCTGGTCGATTTTTTATGTACAGGATAGCTGCTACACATATTAATGAATTTTTACGAAAATTTATATCCGACTTTGTTATGGAAAAGTCTATCACAAAATAGATTTGTTTCAAATTCGAGTAAAAGCTTCGATATTTATTCGAAATTTGATATTTTCTTAACATGGCAGTATGCATGAAAGGGTTATTTATGGATCAATAATTACGAAACTTAATAGTTTCAATCATTGTACTGAAAATTAAACGATATAGACTTTTCGTGTTCGTAACGCTATTAGCCTCCTCGGAGGGGCAAGTTACCCCCTCTGGGGATACATTGTCAAACTCGGTATCAAACAAAGCATTTGTAAAGCCTTTTAAAATGAAGGTAATACGCTATAATTGTGATCATTTGGAATAACGATACAGATTTTTCAAATTTTTCGTATAAAATTTGGAGGAAAAATAAACTTCTTAAAAATGGATTCTAGTGTGGGAAATTTGAGCTGAGCTGCACTCTAGTTAATTAGTATATGTTCTCAGTTTAATATTTTCTTCAGAGACTGTGCTGATATCTTCAATCCTGATTGGAGGAGAGGGGAACTATTTTACCGTGGAGTAGAGGCACATGTGACGTGAGATGTGAAAAGGAAATGAAGAAGCTTTTTCAGACAATGCGTGTTAATGAAATGTAGTCGTTCGCGTTCGTCGAAAACGGAAATGGCGTTTGAAGAACAACGTACGAATATCAAATTCTGCCAGCGTTTGGGGAAATCGCCGACACATTGCACCTGCTGCAGCAGGAAAAACTGTTTGGAAAAACACCTGCTTCTTTTCTCCTTTTCTCATCTCGCGTTACATATGCCTCTAAGCCATGGTAAAACAGTCCCCCTCTCCTCTAATCAGGGTTGCGATATCAGCACGGTCTCCGAACTTTTTGATCCTACCGTGTATGCTTCTAATAATATAAATGTTGCAAATAATTTTACACCGATCTTATAACAGTTTTGAATCGAGAAATGTATTTGTCTGCAGAAAACGAAATATAACTTTCTATGCAGTTTTTTAAATGTGGCCAGCACCACGACTTTCCCTGCAAACTCATGTTCACGTTATCTTTATTTCTTTAATAATTTATTAAATTAATTTTAATTGCTCAAAATAACACTGAATGTGCACTTTTGTTTGAATTTTTGTTTTTTTATTTAGTAACTGGACATTTTGTCAGAGACGACGTAACAGAAGTGCGAAAACCTAAAACATCTCGAGAATGGTTAGCCTTAGAGTGATGAGGTTGGTCTTATTTATTTCTTTGTCAAAAGTTACCTATAAAACAAGCATTTAATGCATGCATTTGAGCAAGCGTAATCTTTTATTTTAGATTTTGGCGATTTTTGCTGGCCACTTCGTTAAAAAAGGCAGCTTTTTTTTTATAAAACTTATCAAAATCTAATCAGTACCATGGCATCTTACGAGTGACTTATCTGGGGCGCGACAGTCCAGTGGTTAGCGCGCGAGGATTATACTCGGACGACCCGCGTTCGATTACCTTCTCTATCCAAAACTGTCAGCGTGTTCACGGGGAGTATGATCACGTTAAACATATGGGTCTGTAAGTCCTCCCGAGTGGTTGGTGGTAGGGGGAAAAGGGTACAGTCCCTGTGGATGCCACCCCCACTGGGTTCCGGTTTAAATTGGGTGACACTTCCCGGACTTTCACACAGATACCTTACACTTTTGGGTAGGTCGGACGCGTTTCTGAAAGTCTTTTAACACCTAATAATTTGTTTAGACGGGGGAGGGGCGGAGCTGTTGTTTCTGCAAAATATTGGGTGTTTGCTGACGAATTTGCATGGTTCGCTGTTTAATTTGTATATAACACCCACTTATATCTGCAAGGAAACTGCTGCAAACTTGCGCTACAATATCTCGATGAATTTCGGTTTTAAAGAATCGAACTCTTTTTAGTTTTACATGGTAATGCATGAAGAACTGCTTAGTAATTGTTTCGTTTTGAATTAATTTATGGACCTTATAAAAATGTTATATTTCATATTTTTCAGATAAATACGTTTCCCAATTTAAATCTGTTATAAGATAAATTGCAACCTGTTTTGAAACATTTTTATAATTGGAAGTATATATCTACGACTGACAGTTCAGGGTATAAGAATTGTTCCAGGAATCCTCTTTATATAGAGAGAGTGCGAATGCATATTTAACTATGCTTCATGGTTGTGTTATTCATTTAAATTATTTCATACAACTTTGAAGTTTCAGAGGAAAAACAAACTCCTGAAAATATAATCATATGAACTTTTTATAGTCTTTGAAACATATGATCTGGATAAATTTGATGTCCCTCATATCTGCTGTACTTTATACTGTTAAGTGATTGGCTAAACAGATCACGTCACATACTTTTACAATTTTCACGGTTAGGGAGAACTTGGTTGCCATTTTTGAATGATAAAAAAACTCTCTGAAATAAAGCCAAAGACTAGAAATAATGTTACATATTTTTTATTTCCTCAGTTGTAAGGCTTGAGTCCTACAGTTCTGATCTTCCCATTCTGCAGTGATTCAAGCATAGAGCTTAGATCAAGATATTGATAATGTTAAGCATCGGACTTCTATAGCATGGGATGAAGAAAACCCATATTAATTGGAAAATTGGACTTCTACTGAACCTTACTCAATTAATCAGCCAATCGATAAAATTTAAATGATCTGCTCCATGGTCTTTGTTTATTAAAAAGTCAAACTGAGCTACTGACTTCAAGATTGAATGATTGAATATTTTACGCTAAGATATAAAGTAATCAGTTTTTCTTTAAAGTCAATATGATTTTGAATATATTCTGTCCCAGCACATTGAACTAGTCTACTACAATGATATGAACTCTTTACTAGAGGCCTTGGGACATATGCATAATCCTAAATGGTGGCGATTGATTTCTTGTAGATTCTTCAATACAGCTCGAACTTAGTTCTTCTTTACAGTAGAAATTGGGAAGATAAGACCCGTGTTGCTCAATACAAAAGAATCGTACTAAAATACGAATTTTTGCTGATCAGTATATAGTATGATAAATATTTACATGGCGTATTTGTGGAGATCTCAGTGATAGTAATTTTGCTTACATCTTAGATGCACAATGTTCTGTTACTTGAGACAACACAATGTTCCGTTACTTGGGACAGCACAATGTTCTGTTACTTGGGACAGCGCAATATTCTGTTACTTAGGACCACTTCAGAGAAAATCAGGGTCAACATAGAAATACACTCTTACTACAGAAAATGATTACGTATTAAGAAATTGTCTTAATCTGTTTAAGAATCCATTTAATGGAGACATAAAATTTGCTTGTCGCCATTAAACAATTAGCTAGGTTTAAGGAAATATTTCATCGAAGCAATAGGTCGTACTGATTAAAGGTTTTCGATCTTTGAAAGACGTTTTCGAGAATAAGTCATGCAAAGATTGTGGAGAGCATCTTTCGCAATTAACAATTAAGGAAACTAATAAATGACTCTGCACTTGAAAGGATGTTAAATGAGTCTGAGATAGCTGCACAGGGATCATTTAAAAAGTTTTAAAGACCTTCCTGGAAAATCATAGGAGGACGAACTATAGAGAGGGTTGTTGTTGAAACCCAGACCGTCCGACCTACCAGAAAGGTGTAAGGTAACTGTTTGGACGGTCGGGAAGTGCCACCCAATTCAGACCGGAACCCAGTGGGGGAGGCATCCACAGGGACCGTACCCTCCTTCCCCTACCACCAACCTCTCGGAAGGACTTTCGGACCCACATGTTTAACGTGATCGTACTCCGCATGAACACGGCGGCAGTTTTGGCAGTGGCTGGAATCGAACCCGGGCCTACCGAGTGCAACTACAGCGCGCTAACCAATGGGCTACCGCGCCCTGAACTAT
Source organism: Amaurobius ferox (assembly GCA_951213105.1). NCBI lineage: Eukaryota > Metazoa > Arthropoda > Arachnida > Araneae > Amaurobiidae > Amaurobius > Amaurobius ferox. Next base: position 27,222,984 of record OX578149.1, read on the forward strand.
AGAGAGGGTGGTATCTTTAAAATTTACAGAAAAGTATTATATAATATGTCTTTTTCATGCATTGAAATTACATTTGAACTTTTTCCTCCTCAAGAACTTTTGAGCTGTAATTGATAAATACGGGAAACGCTTGCCCAAGAACCCGGAAAACGGACCAAGAAATTTGGTTGACAACTATTTGTTTTATAAGACAGATGTTCCTCAAGCTAAGTATAACATAAAACTGCAACGAGTACATTTCAACTCAGTATTTAGTACACGTAGCATGTCGTATACAGAGTGTTTAAGAAATAAAGTTTATAACTCCGGAACCATTTGCTTTATACAAATACTTTTGGTGTAAAAAGATTGTAAATCGAGGGAAGAATTTTTTTAAATGAATTTTTAACTTGGAGGTTATATAAAATAAAAATAAACGCTATAGTTGAAGAAAAAATACTTTCTTGTCATAAACAGTGGACTATCTCCAAAATAAATGTCTCCATTATGTATTTTCTATCATTATTGTTAACTATATTTAAAGATAAAGTAAAAAGAAAAATGTATTAACATAAAATGATCTAATAGGGTGAAAAAAATGCATTTTTTCCAGTCACCTTTGAGTGTATCTTACCATTTAAAAAATACTTCCCTTAATTTTGTGCTCCAAAATGTTTTTTGCGCATAACTCCAAGAATTTAGGATAGAGTGATAAAACTTTCTTTGTGAGACTCATGGGCCGATGAAACACATTTTAGGTATTCATGATTTTGGTAAAAGAGGTGATATAAAAATTTACATTTTGAAATTTAATCTCATACGCCTCCCGAATCAAAACTTCATTTGAAAAGTTCATTTTTCTCTCTATTTACAACCTTTTTATGCCAAAAGCATTTGTCCGAAACAAATATTTCCAGATTTATAAACTCGTTCTGTACCTTTGAAACACCGTGTAATATATTACGAAAGATCTATTTGCTACCACAAAGAATGTTGACAGCTCAAAAACTATGCCTAATGAAAAAAGTTGATTAACAGACTCAAAATAAATACAGGAAATACTAAAAATATTGTCTTTTTATACCTATTTAATAGAAAAAAAAATTAAATTTTGTTGATGTCTAATATAACAGGCATTTTTTCTACAATAAACAGCCAACTCATGGTATTATAATTACAGCACTGCTCCCTGAAATATGGATTGTCAATACTTATGCGAAAGTTCACTATGCATATCATGAAGCATTGTCAGTAGGTATTTGTGGTCTGCCTAACAACAAAAGTAAATGTGGTGCAATTTCCCTTACTAAGTTCCGCACCCTTAAAAAATACACCCCACTCTTATCAGTATAGTCATATGGTAGTATAGTCAAATGGCACAGCAGTATAATTAAATGATACAGTATAATCAAATGGCACAGTATAATAGTATGATCAAATGGCACTTATCCGAAAATAATATAAAATCTTACGTCCCATAATAATACAGAATTTTTATCCCATTGTCGTATAAACAAATAATTCTGTCATTGATAAATAATCCTTTATTGATTACTCAAATAGTTGCTGGGAAAAATGCATTGTTCATAAGATTCCACAGTTTATATTTATGAAGTAGAAAAATGGGAGAAGATATCCTGATTAATGTCGGTTGGTTGAAGCTTTTCCGGTTCTACGAACCGAAAAATAGACCGGTTGTATAGGTCGAAAGTTGAGATGATTGAAATTGACTGGAGCAAGAACTTCCCGAAATGTGTTTCGGGATTAGGTGTTATTCGGAAGTTACTTAAATAGAAATGTAAGAGTCAATGTCTGGTACATATTTTTAGCTTTGAGCAAAGAGGATGTAGTTCATAAAATAATTTTACTTTTTTATAATAGTGTATAGAGAAATGTTGTTTTCTGGAAATTTTTTGAATTTGAGTTTTTTATTACTATGGAAAAGCATATTTTATGTCTGAATATATTTTAAACATTTGCGAACGCGTTATTCAAAATTTAGGATTTTCATATTATTGAATCCTATGGGAAACAACAACTTGGTCAATGATTGAAGCAATATGTACGATTAAAAAATTCCTGAATTTATTTCGAAAATTTTTTGTACGACATCCGCATCTGCTAGGGTGTGTCTTTGTAGTGTAGACACGGAGAAATAATCAAATTCTATGTTTAGATACATTAATTATATGAAAGTCTAAAACAAGATAACATGTTCATTAATTTTTTTTATTAGAATTCTACAGATTCGAATTTTAATATTTTACAATAATATTTACTAGCTGTTGTCAACCTGACAAAAAAGACTTTTGAAGAAGTTCCCATGTAATTATTTTATGATATGTAATTATTTTAAAATAATTTCCCATGTAATTATTTTAAAATAATTTCCCATGTAATTATTTAAAAACAATTTCCTATGTAATTATTTTAAAATATTTTAGTAATTATTTTAAAATATTTTAAAATAATTACATGGGTTCACGAAATCTGAAAAAGATGCAAATTATTTTCACTCTGAATTATTGTGATATTAGTGGAACTAAATGAATTGAATGTATAAGATTGTTGTATGTGAAGACTGACAATCCAAATATTTTCTTTTCTGATGCTGATTACAGTATAAGTGGGTTTAAACTCTTCGCAATAGGAATCTATGAGAAGATCAAGTGGAGCCTCGGCTTGATATTTTTTATAGGTTATAGGAATCATTTTTATAGCTTCTGAGGCGCTCAATCTTTATAGTAATTTATGCATATTAAGAAGATGGTATTTAAGAAGCACGTGACTTTTCCTACAGTCCCAATTTATTTTATTTTATCCTTACGAAATTTACATTCATTAAATTGCATCAAACAGGACTTCAAATCGATATGACCTTCTAATTCTGTCCGTTGAATTTGAAGAATTTAAATAATTTCATACGGTCAGTCGGCTCATTTTTACATAGCTTCAAAATAAAAGTATTTTGTGAATTACTTAATATCCTAGTATAATGTTCCTAGTATAATGAAAGTTGTTTAATTCCCTAAACAAAATTACACAAAAATATTTTCTGAATCACTCGAAGCACAAAATGATCCAGTCCTGAAAATCACTTTTTAAGAAAACTGAAACTGAAAAAAAAATGTTTAATACCTTCTCTGAGTACGGCAAAAAATCTTAATATAATAAATTATACTTTTTGTCTAGTGTATAAGAAAATTTTCTAAGATATTTATAGTTTTAATTTACAGAGTTAAGGCTATTTAAATGTGTTACACCTTGTGGACTAAAGCCTTTTTTTTAACATAGTACTATTAAATTCAGTGTTTGATTCTTAAAAAAAATGTTCAATTACTTTCCGAAACGAATTTGAATATTTATTTTTATAAACATATGTGTGAGAAATGCACAGTTTATGTAGATGGTGAGATTAAACTCTATAATTTTTTTTTCAGCATGTGAACTGTAGCTCTGTATACGAGGAATTATAAATTGAAGGCACAATGAATATAAATGCTGTTAGGCAATTACATTTGTTTCAAGAGCATTATGAGTCCCTTTCATCAGATCAGATACAGTGTGTACTGTGTAAAGAATCAAATTCAATAGTTGTAATAAATATAAAACACTTTGTGCAAATAATAAGAAAAACTTGAGTACAAGTAAAATAGCAAAACACAAATAGCTGTTTCGAGGGTACATTGTTACCCTTCATCAGTGCAAGGGAACATACAAACCAAGGTGTTTGTGGGTTCTCTCCATAAATACCAGTTAATTTTACTTCTTAATTATTACAATGGTGTTAATAATTACAATGGTGTTAATAATTATTAATTTAGCATTTTGAGTGTAACAAATCTGTAATCCTTTACTGTATCATTTTTATCGTCTTCTAAATTTTCTGACAATCAGATACTAGAGTAATTAGAAGCAGTTTTCCTTTACCTCTGATGGGAAATCGAGATTAAAAGCAGTGATATTACAATTATGACTTTTAACTTGGATGTAAAAGCAAACTTGCTTCTCCTTGTAATTCTTTCTTGAATTAAGAAAGCTGATTAATTATCTCGTTCCCAAATGCGTCAGACTGAACTTTTTTTACATACTTTTCCATATTAATAATTTGTCGACAGTCAGTTTTCTATAATTAATTCCTGTCTGAGAATTTCTCGATTAATTTAACTTTGCCAATTAAAAATTTTGTTTTCAAATAGAATGCAAAGCCATTTTTCTGTTATCGTAAAGTTTAAAACGACAAAAAATGTCGAACGTTTCCGCAGAACAAAATTCCAAGATTACATTAGAGTTCGTATAATGATTATTCAAAATTACTTTTCCGTGCATTTAATATATAAGACTTGAATCTCATTAGAATTCGTTTTCGGTAAGAATCTGATTATGAAAAAATCCTTACAGGATATTTTTTCCTATATACTGTGATGAATTTACGTCTGATGAATTTAGAAAACCTCTAGCAGCACATTAAAGTGTAGTGTATGGCAGATTGCAATTTTATAACTAGTATTTAACCCTGCTAAAGACAGGAAACTAACATTAAAAAATTTAACTATCACTTTTATTACATTTCATTTTTTTTAATAATGTATAATACTTAGCGTTGAAAATAATTGTTTCAATCGGAAATCAACAGTTAAGGTTGTGGTGAGGTAAAATTTACATAAATACACTACTAATACTTACCCATAGTGTCCCCCAGTTGAGCTTGTAATAGAATTGTAGGATCTGAAAAGATCAACATACAATGCGTTTACACTAAAATAACCAGTCGATTTTGCAGCCACTAACACATTTATTGTTGTTGTTGTTGTTGTCGTGTCCCTAACATTACAATTAAGGAAGAATGAGTGCACTGCTTCTGTTTAGTCTAATGACCCGGGGCACCCGAAGGTAGAAGTCTAACTTCTGCCCCAAATAAGACATTACAACATCCATGCCCGCAGGCGGGACTCGAACCCGCAATCTGGCAGCCGAGCCATCACGAGGAAACGCCTGCCTCTTTAACCGCTCGGCCACCACATCGGCTAACATATTTATTAAACACATGAAAAATAATAATATAATAAACACAGTTACACTTCACTCAAATCTACCAAGTTTGACCTTGGGGTGTACGGGCTAATTAATATATTTGCTTTTTAAATTTCTCATTAATTTTTTTTAATACAAGTTGTGCAGAACGGGAAATTTCCACAGCTTAAATTTGCATTGACTCTTTGATTATATTAACACACAAATAACACATCACATCACAATTAAACTTAAATATCACGATACCTCCTCCCAGATGATACCTCCTCCCTCCTCCTTGTAATCCAACATGGGATGATTCACACTTTAAGTGGTCTCAGGTATTCAATAAAACACAGTTCGTCAGGATATACTGTTTATTAGAGATATCGCTGAATTCTGGATAGCATCGTGGATTATCACAGATTCGGTGATCACAGTTCGCTACACTGTCCTTTTCCCAATTGTCGGTTGGCCCAGCGATTCCTGGAGAACCGGGAACTAGGTGCAGGCCGATGCCAGTTGGGTCATATCCCGAATAACTTGTGGTTGTGGTCTCACACAGACCGCACTGATGACGGTTGACGCCCTCAGCTGACGCGTGTCGTATACTGCATAGGGGCCCAGGATTGACGCCCCGCAAACACTCTGTCTATGTGCATTCGCCTGTAAAGGGAGATGTAAACTGAGCGGTAGATTCCGTCCTTGCAGTCCACACAGTTGTCACAGCTTAAATGTAGTTAAAGGGTCCAAAGGGTAGCCCACACTACTCAGTCTATATTCAGAGCTGTGAGGTACTGCGTAGCAAAAGTGACGACTTCCTTGATGCTTCAATGATCGCCACCGCCCGAAGAATGCAACACTCCGCCCAATGTATAATTCCGCTCTAGTTCGATTGGGCTTAGAGCCGCCATAGACTTAATTTGAGGAATGGCCGAGTCTGGTTACGCGCTACACTTAAGTATATGGACTCGTAGCAAGATATAAAATGCGCTGGTTCCGTATTATAGGCATGTGGCTGCCGCTCGAAAGTGGCAACGAATACCGGCGCCTAAAGAATGCGTCACAAATTTTTGAATCGGGCTTCAAACAAGTGTACAGCTACACGTGGAGACCTTTCCTCACGAGATCAGAATTGAGTCTGATTCTTCATTTTAAAGTTGAGTCTCTTCAGATTTTGAAAAGGGAGGAACAAAATTGGGGTAGAAGTCATTCCGTCTTCTCATTCGATATTTCACTTCTGTGTGAGAAAAGGGCGGTTTTAATTCCGACTAATTTTACTTTCCTGCAAACTGACGCTCATTTCTTATGCGTCCCAATAGAAATTGATGACCGGAGGGGTTCCCACAGCCGGGAGGTCCCGGACCGGGCCTCGATGTGAGCAACACCTGACAGGGGCTATAAATTTCTAGAGATTTGTAGTTTTACATTTTGACATTTGTCACACGTTCTCTTTTATGAACATTTACAACTACTGTTATGGACCATTCAAACTATGGCGCGACGCAGTCCCATCATGTCTGTGAGGAGGCATCGCTATAGAAAATATTACCATACACATTACTTACATTGGGTAATTGCTACTCCCTCCCCCTTTCATTCCTGAGGCTAACCCAGAGCATGAAATATATTTGCAGTGCAAATAATATGTTATGTTTCATAACAAAGGTCTGTCTTGCATTCTACGTTTGGCCTGCTAAGTCACCGGAGGGGAAATGTGAGAGGGTTCTGAGATATTTTTGGCCCACGCACCATTTTGTCCAGTCCGTGATAGGAATAAAAATATTCGGTTCAGTAGTCGGTAGATTAGATTCGGTCTAGTGGTTGATAATAGTGATTCGGTCTAATGGTCTAGTGGTCTAGTCTGTAAAGGTTCAGCTTTCCAACCCAGCGGGGGTGGGGCGTCCGAGAGTGTGTAAATACTTAAAAAACAAAAAAGAAACGTTCTCGGGGAGGAGGAGGAGGAGGTTTGAAAATCTGGCTACGTTAGGTTCTATCCGATAGTAGTTACTATAAGTGGGCAAAGATTCAACCTTCTTGGTCACCAGGAGGGCTTCTGCAAGATCTGAAAATATATTTTGATCTCCCCCCAATTTTCTCTATCCCCGGAAGATAAATCAGATATCCAGCTCCGTTAGGTGCGTCCAATAGATACGTCATAACAATGTAGTACTCATTTTATCGTATAAGGTATCCTATAAAAACGCCATTGAGTGAAAACATACCGCTATATCACGTAAAATAAAATTTGGCGCTTTTTATGATGTTATGGCATGTTTTCGTAAAAATATAGCAAGTTTTATCCTCTTGAGAACGGACAATACGTTCCATATGCAAAGTGATCTTACCCGTTTCGACACTTATTACTTCCTATAAAAACTACTTTCTTATCTATTTGTAATACTTTATCATTTAATAAGACTATCCAATAAATTTAATCATTTTAATAAGAGTATAAAGAAGAAATATCAAATGTCGAATTCAATCGATTTGTTGAAGACATGGTGAAATATCTTTTCAACTGCTTCTCAAGTTTTTTAACTAGTTTTAATTCGTTCTCTTCTTTCCTTTAGTCTAGGAATTTGATCACATTTTATACAATTCCGAACCAATCAGTTTTATATCGGATGGTATTGTTAGTTGAATTGTAACAGGAATTTTTCCAATTTAACAAGATAAAATTTTCAAATTCTACTTTGAAAGGAAATACTTTTCTTCTTAATTAATTTTTTGCGTAAAGTAAAAACAGAAGTATCTTAAGAAGTACATTTGCCGTGAAAAATAATAATAACTATTTTACACACATAGATGGTATAAGGTAACAGATGGTGTAACGTGTTACCCACAGAGATGGTGTAAAATGTTGCTACGCTTAAAGATCGTAATTCTGAGATTCAGAATCCTGCAGGATCATAGTCAAAAGTGGATTCCGAAATCCTAAGCTTGGAAAATTAACTAAATCCCGATATTTTGAGATCTATCAGCAATTATTTTAATTTATGAAGCAATATATTTTAGTTCAAATATGCTAAATTGATATATAGCAATGTCATCAAAATAATGAAACAAGACTTATAATAGTATTAATTGGACCAGAATAGTATTGTTACAGGGTATCTATCCTCTGGAACCGTAGGTGTGCTCCTGGGATTTTTGGATAACTAGCACTTTTATTTAAAAGCACTAATAAACCCAAATAGGAACAATACACATTGAGTACCTTGATAATTGTCTTATCACTAAACAACTGTCAGATGCAATAAAACAGCACTTAAACTCTCAGCTAATTCACAGAAATAGCCGCTACTTTTCTCAAATCACTGACGTATCTCACAATTCAATATAGTTCATTTCACGTCAACTTCTCTCCAACTGCGAGTGACGACTTATTTTATATACTCTCTGCAGAAACTTCCAGAAGGGACTGGTACCTCCAACAATATTTAAAATTTCGATAAAGTTCTAGTACCTTTGAGAAGTCGCCAAAACTTTTCAAGTAGGTAATACATCGTTAAATATGTAACGATGTCCCGAGTGTTCAAATATGGCAACCCTAAATTGAAGTAATAGAAATGGCTGCCTGTAAAAGTGTTTTCCCTTCTGGTTCTCAAAAGAGCCTCAACTTAAAGCATTTTACATGTCCGTAACATTGTCCCCTTCTTAAAACTGCACATCCCTAGCAGTATCAACCTACTGTGGTTCAAACTATACGGCTAATTTGTCAATATGGGCGACTTTTGACTTGGTTGAAGACGATTTCTGAATTCAATAAACGACACTGTTTATTCTTTTCGTGATGACGTAGGGTCATTCATAGTTGGACTGTAGTTTCGACGACAATACTGGTAGGGTCGTAGCCAAGGGTTGAACAACCACGCTTTACCGCCTTTCTGAAATCGCCCTTTATAGTTTTGATATCATACTGTGTCTTCATCCTATCGGTCAAAAACCCAGATCACTCAACTCACCCTAGGGTACGAGCAGCTGTTTGAGTGGCAGGTTCATCCTATCGGTGACAATGCTGATCCCGGAATTGAAAAATTATTAATCCTGAAATCTCAAGATTGCAAAAAACACCCTGGACTGCAATCTCTATAGTCACGTTGTATCTCCTAGGTCAGAAAGTATAGTTTCAGGACAGAAGATCGAGTTTGGAGGTCCGTATAATTTAACTTTATTCAAATCAGCAATAAACATTAATAGGAACTAAATATAAATATTAACTTTCTAACTATCTATCAAAGTGTTTGAATAATTGTCAGATACAATAAAGTGTCAGTAAAACGTTCAAAAGAGTTCTCAAATAAGGAAATCGCATTCTCAAAATACTGATGTGTACATGCAACTCAAACTACGATTAAAGTAACAAAATGATAGAAACTTCGTTTGAAGCAACATGCAATACACATTTAATAGTACCGACCCGTTTCGAAGGCGAGGAACAGCCGATTCGTCAGGACAAACAGGAAGCGCAATCATCACTCGTCAGGGCAAGATTGAACAGGGATATTTGAACTGTAAACGTGACTGAAGTAAGGAAAGAGCGTTGCCAACGACGAGAGGAGAGAGAAGAGATAAAATACTATGACGGAAGGACAAGTAGTAGGCCACTCTGAATGAAGGGTATAATAACAAAGTGGAAAGTGAACCTCTAAGAAATAATTCAAATCACGTAATGGGCGAGTATAACTACAAACACACATGACTCAAAATCTCTAACAAAACTCAGTTGACACTATGATGGCAGCCTTCTATGCCATATTTGAGAAAACTCACGAAAAGTTAACTTCTGGCTTCATTTCTTGAATTTTTTTAAATTAACCAAATAGCCGCCGAGTTGGCGATATTTCACAAATTTTGAGGTCGTTTTGATTTAATTCAAAATCAGGAACATATTATGTCTTCACTGTAATGGCAATTGGTTTGAAATCTCTAAAAGTTATTTTGATTTTAAATAAGTAAATTTATGACTCCATTTTAAATAAATTAGTTTGAGACCAGGCAAATGGGCATACCAGGTATTGAAACATTATGTCATAAAAATTTCTAATATTAAAATTACTGTAATGCCGTTTTGTTGTGACGTTGATCGCTTAATCTCGGGAAACAAGGTTACTGTATCGGGATTCGAACTTCAGGCAGTGTGTGCGTGTTTAGTTTTCGAGATTTTTGCTGCAAGCAACATAAAATCAGGTCATTTTAACTTAGGAAATATGTTTATTCTGGAGCAGTAGAGTGTCATTTGATCCTTGCAGAATGAAATATATCTCACCCTATTCCATTATTGGGATAATAGAAGACAACTGTCTATCGATATGAGACTATTAAGATCGCTCTTCCATTGTAGATAACGGCATCCATTAACTGCAGGGTCGAGTCATATTATTGTGACCACCTCCTACTTTTGACGTCAACTGCGGGTAGCCAATGAAAGAAGCCGTGTGAGATGGCTTTGCGGGTATATAAAGCGTGTTGCAGGCATTCTGAATACATATCACTCGTTGCTAACATGGCTAAAAGGAGCGATTTATCAGATTTGGAAAAAGTATATTAAAGGAATCGGTTTTCGGACCAAGGATGACAGTATTTCCGAAACAGCGCAGTTTATTCGCGTGCTGCTGTGGGTAAAGTATATAGTCAATGGTGAAATGACACTATTACGAATAAGCGACGTGGAAACTACGGAGCACCATCCGCCATTGATGCCAGAGGTGAACGTCCTCTCCGAAGGTTCGTCATAGCCGATCGCCGTCCTACACTAGAGAAACTCACTGGCCAAATGACCCAGGGGTTACCGAAAGTGTGTCTCAAATGGAAGTACAGCTAACCCTGCTGCGCATGGGTCTCCGAAGCATACAGGTGCTGGTCACTGCATTTATGTTAAGGAAAGAGCATCGGCAGAAAAAGGCTTTCATTTAGACGGCAGCATCGGAATTGGACCTCCGCTGATTGGCAAAAGAGTGCCTGTTCCGATGAGACTGTACTGCATCGAAAGGATGGACGTTGCGTATAAGGCGTGAAAGATCAGAAAACAATCACTCATTAACCATTGCTGGAAGAACAAAAGGTGGTGGGGGGCAGCGTTATGGTCTGTGGAATGTTTTCGTGGCACTCTCTGGGGCCACTCATACCTGTGGAAGGCCCTATGAATCGAATTGGTTATGAATACATCCTTGCAGACCACGTATAGCCATACATGCTGATTGTCTAACTTGGGGCGGATGGGATTTACCAACATGACAATACGACGTGTCACACATCGAGAACTGTCCGATGCGCACAGTCAGCATAGCTCCACATACCTGTGAACACCTTCAACCACCTTATTGAGTCAATACCAGCACCGTCTAGCTTCTGTCTGCGCTGCACACTGCGGTTAGTCCGGATATTAGCTGGTGGTCATAATAATGGTGGTCACAACAACGGTAGTCACAATTCCAAGCTCTTATTATGTACTCACATCTTGGAATAGAAGATACCTTCAGTAAAAAACAAAATTGTTCTATGTGACAATTTTTCAAACCTCTGTCGGTTCCGACAAATTCAGTTTTGCCAGGCTTCAAAGATTGAGCTCAGTCTGTACGAAGCTTTGATGGTCAAATATGTAGTCATATTCAATTACCTTTGTTTATGCGGTTGCTATTGTTTAATCTGAAGCAGAAGACTGTTTATTTGCTACCAAAGTCAGTCGAAACTGTTACTTTCCTTATATACATAATGTATAATGAAAGTATTGTGACGGGGCCGAAAATTCGAATTCAAATTTTCGACGGGAGAGCACGTTTCAAGCATCCCTGATCACGATTCAAATTTCCGACGGGTGAGCACGTTTCAAGTATCCCTGATCACGAATCAAACATTTTTGAGGTGATGTCTGTGTGTGTGTGTCAGTGAGTCTGTGGAGACGATATATCACGAACGAATGGAGCAATTTAAACGAAAGTTGGTACAAAAATTACAATCCATGAATACTGGAAGCCTATTGTTTTTAAACGTAGTCCAATATTCAGAACTCCCATAAATTTTCAAGTGAAATTTTGAAAAAATCATCAAAAAATCAAAACCTTTAATAAAGTTAATCAAATAGACATTTCTTATGTAATTTTTCCTTAGTAAACGATTGACGCAAACTTTAGAACGATAGTACAAACCGTTCTCGAGATATTGTATATTTTTCAAATAAATTTATCAAAAAATCCCATAAATTAAAAAATATATTAACTGTTGAGAAACATGTTCACTTTTCATATGTAATATCATGCGATAAATTTGGTGACATCATTCTCGTTGATCTAGCTCGTTCCATTCATGAGAAAAGATACTTTGTGTAATACTTTTGTATTTGAACTCCAATAGTCATTTTTCTGCTATAAGAATAACTTATTTCTCGGTCTATAAAGCTTGGCGAGATTTTGACGACGAATTTGGTGGAATGTGGTCAACTTGGCGCCTTTTTTAAACGTTGCCAAATTAACGAAAATCTCGCCAAATGAATAAAAATGACGCTAAATCAATGAAAATGAAGACTAACTGACGAAAATTCAATATCTTGGAAAGAAGATAAGTATCTACTATAATAATAACCCATTTTTGTTTACTGTAAACGTAGTAAATGCATTGCATTACATAAGGAAAGTCATGTGCTGCCCACATCAGATTTTTTTAAATTTGTTTTACACTATATTTTCTAAGAAGTGTTTACATTTTGCATTTTCAGTGTTAAGTACTAACTATTAGAGTTTAACTTGACTGAAATGAGATCAGCAATTTTATAATTAAGTAATGATCACAAATATTTTTCTGAATCGAAGGTACCCAACTAGCCAATCGCGATCTACCTGTAGATAATGGCGTGGTTTTTGAGCAGACCTTTCCCTCCATGTTATGCACTTCAAAATATTTTATTAAATAATTCCAATCAGAAATAAGGTGAACTCTTAAGTTGATATATTAGTTCTGTTTTAAACGTAAAATATAGGATATTTAATAATATGTTAACAGGTAAAGTAAAACAATATATATTCATACGACTATAATCCGAAAATTTTCGAATTCAATTGTAACACTTTCTCTTCTGTGACTTTACGACAGTTTTATCTAGTTGAGTACCACTCAGTGTCAAAGTAGAAAAAATCGTAAATCATATAATTTGATACAAATCATGTTGAACTAAAATTGAAAATAATAACGCTTCAAAATGATTTATATTTGATATCCAAAGATTGCAGTTGGAAATATACCAAACTCAATCCTGACAAATGTGGCGCAAAATCTGATGTCTTGTTTTGGCTTTAAGTGTTTGGCAAAATCCGTAGCCTCCGATGTGACAATATTTTAAAATCAGAGATAAGACATCCTTTAATGGATGAACAACTTGATCAATGTTTATGATTCTCTCTTTTATCGTCAGAATTTAGATGTATTATAAAATGTATAACTTTTCTTTCCGCTGAAATGTTTAATAAACATTATACATATATATATATATATATATTATGCTTTATTATTTCCTCTTTTTGTCTTAATTTCTTTTATTTCTTTGTATTTGTAGAAAATTTTGGAATAGTGTATTATGAGTTACTACATACATTCTAACTTTGGATTTAATAATTTATATTTATATATATATATATATATATATATACATATATATATATATATATATATATATATATATATATATATATATATATATATATATATATATAAAGTATATATATATGTATATATGCGTGTGTACCGTATTGGTATATAATGTATAATAATATGGTATTATAGGTAATTGTATTTATAGTAACGAACTATTGCCATATGCAAAACAAACATCTGTTTGGGTTAATTTGTGCTGGAGTCTTAAACTTGAAGAAGTCTTAAACTTGAAAACATTTTAGTACAATTTGGAAGAATAGAAATACCATAATAATAAATAAAAACTGAAGGAATAAATATTCTTGAATATATGTATATAATTGTTGAGTACGTAATATTTGATAATAAACCGAATAAAATCAACCTCTTTATTCAGCTATTTTTTTTTCAGAATTTGGGCAGTTTGGTGCTATTTTAATATGCTCTAAGTCATCAGATGAAAATTAATAATATTTTAAAAATTGCAAAATTGAGATGATTTTAAATGCGTATTTATTTTACATATTATTTTGTGCTTGAAACCTGGAATTTATGCATAGAAAGATAGTAAGAAAAAATAAATTTAACTTAAAGGAAAACTTGAGGAGCATTAAGCATATATAAGCACAAGAAAGAAATGAATAAATAAGATTTCCTTATCAAGCTTTTAAGATTTCCTTATCATTTTCACAAAGTGAATTTTACTTCAAAATTGGAGTTTGTCGAGAAAGTTAAGCTTCCGTTTTTTCTACTATTTGCACTAGTCAATATTTCTTGTCTCCATATATTTTAAGTGCAGAGTACACGAATGTCATATTTTTTCTTACTTAACATTTTAATTAGACAAGTGAAATTTTGTTCAAAAACATTTTTTAAGGCAATAATGAATTATAAAAAATTGCTGTTTTAAATCATTAAGTGCAAAGAAAATATTTTTTTTTATTCAGAGATCTATGACGTTAAGTACAATGATACTGCACTCTATTTCCTACTTAAAATTTTAGTTAGACAAGTGAAATTTTTTTTTATCAGTGTTTGACTTTTAAAAGTAAGAAATTAATGAAAGAAAAAAGTACTTTTAAACCATTAATGGAGAAAAGTCTTGAGAAAGCATATATTTTTATTCAGGGATTTTTAAGTAATTAAATAAAATGTATTCACAGGAAGAAAACACTACATACAAAACCGTGTATTTATAAACGTGTTGAGAATGATTTTTTTTTTTTTTTTTTTGAGTATTAAGGTACTTTTCTTTTCTTACACATAAAATGAATTTAGGGCCAACGGCCGTACCGTGCTGAAAACACCGGTTCTCGTTAGATCACCGAAGTCAAGCAGCATCGGGCGCGGTTAGTACTTGGTGGGTGACCACCTCGGAACACCGTGTGCTGTTGGCCATCTCGGGTGCGGTATCCCCGTGGTTTGCGCGCTAGATTTGCACGCTACCACAAATGCCGCCGTGTTCATGCGGAGTACGATCACGTTAAACATGTGGGTCCGTAAGTCCTTCCGAGAGGTTGATGGTAGGGGAAGGAGGGTACGGTCCCTGTGGATGCCTCCCCCACTGGGTTCCGGTCTAAATTGGGTGGCACTTCCCGGCCGTCCATTCAGTTACCTTACACCTTTCTGGTAGGTCGGACGGTCTGGGTCTCAACAACATAAAATGAATTTAAATTAAGTTCTGCAAACTGCTGAAAAATAACTAAATTAAAAGCTTTGTTAAGAGCTTAAAATTAATTTGTAACGGTATCAATCAGCTTCGAAGATGAAGGAATAGCCTCCTTATTCGGTTAATACAAAAGGGAGAGTTACAACATCAGAAAAAGCATGAAGACATCTATCTAGACGTTTATTTTTACTGGTTTGGTTGCTTATTTTTTTATTCTGACGAATGAGTCTGTTTTTACCTGCAAAACAGATTTATATCAAACGCCTCCATGTCTTTGATGGTGTGGTTGGTCTGCCTGCTTATTACCTGAAGAAGAATGCTGCTTTTTTATCTCAACATCTGCTTCAGGCCGTTAATAATTTGTTTTATTTTGTGTTTTAGCCGTGTAACCAAGACATATAGTATTTTAGTACGTAGAACAACAGATTGCACTGAAACTGAAGTGACATTTCATATTATTTAGCCGCTTTTCATCTTTACTGGTTTGGTTGCTCTATTTTTTTATTCTGAAGAATGAGTCTGTTTTCACCTCCAAAACAGATTGATATTAAACGTCTTCGTGCCCTTAATGGTGTGGTTGTTCTGTCTACTTATTACCTGAAGAAGGATGCTGCTTTTTTATCTCAACATCTGCTTCAGGCCGTTAATAATTTGTTTTATTCTGTGTTTTAGTTGTGCAATCAAGGCCTATGGTATTTTAGTACGTATAACAACACATTGCACTAAAACTTCCATTAAATTTTTTTCATAATCCACATGTTCCAGGCTTAAAGAATACAGATTTAAAAGTTCTATTTTTAATGCGACGCAATAACTTGTTCTAGAAAGTAATATTAAAATAAATCGTTTTAATTTTAAAGCTCATTTTCTTCTCAATTTATTTTCAGTGTGAGTCGACATTCTTTGTCTATATATACTTAAAGACCACGATAAAATGACTTAAAGATCGCGATGAAATGACTTAAAGATCGCGATAGAATAACTTAAAGACCACGATAAAATGACTTAAAGATCGCGATGAAATGACTTAAAGATCGCGATAGAATAACTTAAAGACCACGATAAAATGACTTAAAGATCGCGATGAAATGACTTAAAGATCGCGATAGAATAACTTAAAGACCACGATAAAATGACTTAAAGACCACGATGAAATGACTTAAAGATCGCGATAGAATAACTTAAAGACCACGATAAAATGACTTAAAGACCACGATGAAATGACTTAAAGATCGCGATAGAATAACTTAAAGACCACGATAAAATGACTTAAAGATCACGATGAAATGACTTAAAGATCGCGATAGAATAACTTAAAGACCACGATAAAATGACTTAAAGATCACGATGAAATGACTTAAAGATCGCGATAGAATAACTTAAAGACCACGATAAAATGACTTAAAGATCACGATGAAATGACTTAAAGATCGCGATAGAATAACTTAAAGACCACGATAAAATGACTTAAAGATCACGATGAAATGACTTAAAGATCGCGATAGAATAACTTAAAGACCACGATAAAAAGACGTTGATTTCTAATTCCTACTTAAAATTTTAATTATATAAGCGAAATTTTATCAAAAGGTTATGTGCTCTTGAGATCCAAAATTTAATAATAAAAACGGCCGCTTTAAATGATTAAATGCAGAAAAGGTTGAATAAAATATTTAATTTCTCTTGACGGGGTCTAAGGTAGTTAAATGAAATGCACTTACTGAATGAAAGAACTACGCACGCAAAAAAAAAAAAAAAAAAACCTTTTTTTATAACCATGTTCGGAATAATATTTGTATAGGTGATATAAATTATGTAATAATATATAATTATCGTGCAAATTGATACTGATTAACATAAAATAGTATGGAAACACGTCAAATAATATTTTAAAATCAACAACAACCGAAAAGTAGGTTTAAAAGTATTTTATAAAAATATCCTTTTTACGACGTATTCACACGACCATAGCGCTTTAGGGCACTATTATGCCCTTCATCAGTGACAAAGTGAAAACAAGGTGCCTTGTTTTCTACGTCGTTGTTTTCTACGTTGTCGTGATACGCATCTTGGTGCCCTTCCTCAGTGGCGACAAGGTGTTGCGCACCTTGTTTTCACTTCGCCACGCTTTAATGCGTGACACGTATTATTACGAATTTGTAAAATGCTCTAGAGTTTCTTTTTACCCCTCTCACTTTCGTCTCTTTCGAAGACCAGACGGAGAATACACCCCTACAGGCAACTTTTCCTATGACGCGCATCTAGCATTGCCAGATGTTGATATTCGGAGGAGGGTTGTCAGACTTGGCAATTTATTGCCAAGTTCACGACATTTGGCGACTTTTTAAAGGTTCGAGAAATGCCTCATAATAACCAGTATACCGAGATATCAGAGATTTTCAGAAGTCCATAAAAGAAGTCATCACTCCGTTGGAGAGTAGTTGACGTGATAAGAGCTACATTGAACAGTGACTTACTTCAATGCTTTGAGAATAGTAGCTGCTGTAAAAGTAGGAGCATTTATTTAGGTGCTATTTTACTGTATATTGTTCCTGTTTACCTTATACATGTGAATAAACGTGCTAGTTATCCAAAAATGTGGACTCATTCTTGTATCCTGAGCGCACACCCACAGACGAACTAAATCGTAATGCATGGTACGCTGCAACAAAAATGGATTCTTATTTCGGGTCTTATGTTAAATAGTAAACTGTTTAATGTTTTAAAATATCTATTCTTAGCATTATTTATATATTATCCCCTAATTTATGTTACCGCAATATGTGATAAATGGCAGTGCATAATACATTACATCCACAGTAATATGTGACACATTGTATTTTTTAACACTTTACAGCAAAGTTGAAAAGTGTTTATGACTTTGTTCATTCTGTATGTCTGTCTGTCTGTTAGCACGATAACTGCCGTAAAAATGACTTAATCAAAATGGCATTTTAGTATGTTGTTCAGACGGTCTGTAGGACCTATGGGAATATAAATGAATAATATCACCCAATTAATTTTGGATTGAACCCGGGTTGAAAAAATGAAATACATTGAGCCCTATGGGACATAATTTTTCAAACATTTTTTAAGCGAACTTAAAATTCACAAATTGCTTCGAAAATTTTAGGTAATATTCAAATTGTTCCATAAAATATATAAAAAAAATTCAGCGAAATATATTTAGTAGTTTTTTAAATAAAAATTAAAATAATTACACCTCTTATATGAAGCGATCACGTGACCATGCGATGAAGAGATCACATGACCCACTTCAAAATGATATATGGCATCCATCTTGTCTCAAAATCGTGATTTTTTAAGTTCTTTTTAATTCATATTGAGTAATGTATCCGTCCTAAAACCACTTTATTTTTGCTTAAAGACTGTGCATTTACATACTGAAACAACGCAATTACAATATATTTGAGTTTAAATGATCATCCAAATTTAATTATTTCTACAACAAAGCCTACTTTTCACTTATGGAAAATGTAAATACCAAAATATGTAGAATGAGTTGTATAAGAATTGCTTCATTTCTTTAACGAAAAATTATTTAACTCCTGGAGTCTGCAATGTAGCTTATATGAATGAAACATTTATTGAATTTACGTAGAGAAGCAAACGATTTTTCGATGACGTTTTAAGCATAGAGTTAAATTACTTGTACATCCATGGTTTTAATTTTTTTAATAAAATAAATTATTATATTATTGTGATGAATGAAATGAATGGAATTTTTTTTTATTAATGAAATGCTGCTTTTATAGAGAGAGCCAGGCGTGTTATATATCGATGACGTCATTTGAATAAATTTCATTTGTTTTCGATGAAGTTTTCAAATATAATACAATTTTGTAGTATTATGATAATTTTAAAAATATTACCGAGGAATGTATCGCATTTTAGAGATGTTTAAACCAGACAATTTATATTTCAATGGCGTCATTTGAATGAAGTCCATTTTTTTCGATGAAGTTTTATGTTTTCAAGTATAATAAATTAATATAGTATTGTGGCAATTTTAAAAATATTATCGAGGAATGTAACGCATTTAGATATGTTTAAATAAAATTGCATTGAAGTTGGAAAGTGTTTCATAATCAATGGTTTATGCATAATTGATCTTTCTTGTTTATATTTAGTGTTGAATTCATCCTGAAACCCCTTTATTTTTGCTTAATTTTTCTGCATTAATTTTCTAAAACAACTTAAATACAATATGTTTTAGTTTAAATGATCATCAAACTTTGATTATTTCTACAACGAAGCCTAATTTTCACTTATGGAGAATGTGAACAAATAAAGATGTAAGATGCGTTGAATAAGAATTGCTGAATTTCTTTAACGCAAAATTATTTAGCTCATGGAGTTTGCATAGCTGATATGAATGAAATTTTCATTTTATCATCACAGGTACATACATCTATTCTTCACTGCTCGTGCCCCACTTTACAGACATGCATACATATATATATACACACAGACGGAACTATTTTTGAAACTATTGCCCAACCCCCCCTTTCCGCAGTTAAATGACGATCGTAAAAAAGAGCATTTTCTTTATCTTTCTTCTGACGTGTAGTAAGAAAGAGTAATAAACCACATAAGAGAGCTCAAATGGCATTTCTGTTATGTCTAGTATATAATTTTCTTTCTCCTTACTATATAAGTCTTTGCAAATGGGAACTCTGGCGAAAAGAAAAGGAATCTGATGTAGACAACACCTGACTTTTCCTACAGACTCATACTGATTTTTATTATTCTTTCAGTACGTAGTATGAGAATAGGATTGAAAATTCGAATTTGAGTTTTTGTGCCATTTAAAACACAAATATACTATTTTAAGTGTGACAATTGTGGGTATATGTCTGTTTCTATATCATTCTGAATGTCGGTATGTCTATGTGCTGTTAGTCTGTGAGTCTGTCTGTGGCAATGAATATATCCGCTATAGCTTAAAAATTATACAACAACATTTAATAAAAGTTTGATTGTTGGGTCACTCAAGGGTTGATATGATACTGATTAGATTTGGGCATGATTTGGAAAAAAAGAAGTCTGTCATTTTTCCCGAAATGCCGCTAAAAATTTGTAAAAATCTGAGAAAAAGTCTAAATACATTTAAATTGAGGAAAATATGTTTTAGACGTAAGTTTGGAAGACAAATTTAACAAAAGCAACCCCAATTGTTTAGGACAAAACTTTTTTCCAGATATTTCAGAGTTTTTGAATATTTTACGACACCGTCATTTTAAAATGTGTAAATTTATCAAACGAAAAGTAAAAGTCGACCTACCCGAAGATGTAATGTATCTGTTTGGACGGCCGCTAAGTGCCATCCAATTTAGATAGGAACCCTATGGGGGTGGCAACCAGAGAGACTGTACTTTCCTTCCCCTACCACTAACGTCTCGGAAGGACTTACGGATCCACATATTTAACGTGCCCGTACTCCGCGTGAACACAGGGACAGTTTGTGCAGAACCGGAAATCAAATTCGGGTCGTCCGAGTGCAATTTAACCAATGGACTGTTCCGCCCCATATTGCAGCTTTCGAAGCTCTGAAATTTTTATATTTGGCTTCTAATGGCATCAAATTTGACCCCACACCCTCCAGACTATATTAACATCACATTCGCCTTTTCCTTCATTGTAAGTCATTCTTCAAACACATTAAGTTATCGTAAAAGTTCCACAGAATAAATTATGTGTTATTCCGTGCCATTCTAATATTTGCAATTTAGATTCAGTTCCAATAAGTGTATGTCATTTCCGACTCATTGTTATCTGATTCCGTTTCAGTTCCCTAATTGCCACGCGCTTTGCTTTCCCTAATGGGACGTACTGGAGTATCCAAATTACAGTCAAGCATTTCAGCAGAAAAGCTTATTATTTGAGTCTTCATAGCAATTTACGGAGTGCGAATAAATTATGTGTTTATTACATTTCTTACAATACATGGTGATGTACAGGGAAAGTATTGGAATCGTGTCGAAAATCGCAACTCGAGTTTTTGGCGGATCAACACGTTTTGGGGCCTTTAGAACTCGAAAAACTATTTTTAACGCGACGTCTTTGTGTGTGTGTGTGTATGTCTGTGCAATGTATGTATCCACTCTCTAACTCCAAAACTGATTGACCTAATCACATAAAATTTTATAGGTAAGTTACATGTGGGATACTGTGGTGCTGATTGGAGTTTAGTGCAATTCGGGATAAAACAACCTGACTGTCTTTGAGAAATGACCCACATAAATCGTACTTATCCATTCTAGCTAAAAAACTAATGAATTAAATTTCATACAGTTTGGTATATAAGTTACTTGTGGGTTACCCTGGTGCCAGGGGCAGCATTTCAGCATTCCATTTGGGGGTGCGAGATTTGTATGAAAATCCACAATATGAAATAAATAACATGTTTTTTAACAGGGGGAAGTGGGGGGGGGGGGGGGAGGGAAAGGGATCACAAGATTGAATTGATGTTGAGAAAAATAAATGTTGTTAACATAATTTTTGTACATAATTGTATTAACATAATTGTTGTTAACATATTTTTTCTAAATACAAATATCTATATTTATTTACTTGTTATTGAAGGTTTAATCTTCTTAGAGTCTGGATGAAGAGAAAATTTTGTTAGAATATCATCATAATCCAGTGGTATATCTTGTTCTATAGCTAAAATCGGTTCCGGACATAATCCCGACAGCCAAAATCCCGACAAGCCAGAATCCCGACATACCAAAATCCCGACAGGATCGAAATCCCGACAAGTCAAAATCCCGACAAGGTCGAAATCCTGACAAGCCAAAATCCCGACAGCCGAAACCCACTCTTGCACAGACTAATAGAACACTAAGGCGGTCATCGCAGTGATGTCACTAGGGTTAGAATTTACTAATCAGCACCCCCCCCCCCTCGCACATGCGCTGGACTCACGCTGGGCACATGCACATGGCTGTCTACGGCTATATGTATAGCTTGATCAAAATTATCGGCTTTTTTATATCTCTACATTTTACAAATTAATAGTTTTAATCACTAAATCATAACAATTATGCCATTACTGAAATAAATTTTGACAAATTGAAATGACAGTCAAAGATTAAAATGATATAACAGGTCGGTATAAGATTTAGGAAATTCATTTTATTAAAAAAGATAAAAACACACATTCTGCATACGTTCAAATAGCATATTTGCAGTGACACAGTGTGAGCGATACCACGAAGATATTCCATCACAGGTCGATTATTGCGATCATTCACAACAGTCATAATTCTCTTCTCCCTGTCATCATCTACCTCCCTATGTTTTGGTTGTTGTTCTCCGCGAAGAATGCATTCAACTTGGTAATCCACCTGCTCCTGTTGTTTTTGAAATTCTTCTATGTCAGAATATATGGCCATTGTCATAGCAAGCGGAGAGAGACAAGAGGGAGCGTGAGTCCAGCACATGTGCGTGGGGGAAGGGGGGTGCTGATTAGTAAATTCTAACCCTAGTGACGTCACTGCGATGACCGCTTTAGTGTTGTATTAGTCTGTGCAAGAGTGGGTTTCGGTTGTCGGGATTTCGACCTTGTCGGGATTTTGGCTTATCGGGATTTCGACCTTGTCGGGATTTTGACTTGTCGGGATTTCGACCCTGTCGGGATTTTGGCATGTCGGGATATCGGCTGTCGGGATTCTGGGTTGTCGGGATTTCGACTGTCGGGATTATGACCCAGACCCAGCTAAAATAGCTAAAGATGAAAGTCTTTCTTGTACCATTGTACTGCGAAAATAATTTTTCAGCCTCCTGAGACACGGAGAAGACCTTTCACAACTGGCTGAGCTGATTGGCACAGCCAAAAACAATTTAACTAATAATGTTACGACAGGAAACACATTTTTTTTAATTCCGCTCTTTAAAATAATCCATGCGACTTTTAAAATTGGGATGGTCTATGTTTACGTTTTTCACCATTGAATAAAACAGTCGCAATTCACATAGCAATTCCTCTTTCTGGAAGTTATATACTTTGCATATGGTTGAAATTTTTTCTTTTCCGACAACTGATCCGCAAAATACTGAACTAAGGGCAAGCAAAACGGATATATTGTTCTCATTAAATCTTGTCTCAATTTCATTAGATACTGAATCTATAATTTCATATTGAATATTGATTCTGTGATATGATGTAACATCATCATGGGGATTTTTATCACCTTGGGGATTTTTTCACCGAATTCGCTTGGGATTTTTTTACGACTTTGCACTTTTGGTCCAGAATAAGCATTTTTTGGTCCAGAATAAGAAAAATTTGGGGGCGCCACCGCGCCCCCTATTTGCCGCCCCCTGCCTGGTGCTGATTAGATTTTGGTACAATTCGGAAAGAAAGAACTTGCTTTTTTTACGAAATGGCCCAAAATCATTCAAATCTAAAATAGAAGACTGCTTATGTTCAAATATATCCATTAAATACTTGTTTTATACGTAACATTTGACGACGAAAATCATACGACCAATCCCATTACTCTAGGTTTAGCCGTTTCAAAATATTTAAGTTTTTTTACATTTTTGCTACGCCGCCTATGAAAATATGTCCAGCTATCAAATGAAAGCGAAAATTGAATTAAAAGTGCGAATTCTGTGTATTTTCAAATAATTATACTTGTTATTTGGGCAGTTAAGCTCAATGTAATAAATCATTAAATAAATAAAGAGAAAATATATTTGAGTCTGTAGGGAAAGTAATGTGCTGTCCACATCAAATTTTTTTTTCTATTCAATGGGTGTATAGGGTTTTTAGGAAAGTTCTTAAAGACACCAATAATTTTTCAAAGAAAAGTCCATAAAGTGTACACGTTAGGTCTGGTTGCAGTAAAGTAGCCATACTTGATTCATTAGAAAAGAATGCAGTGCCCCAAATAGAGAGTTTAAAAAGTTATAATAACGAACTTGTCAACATATAGAGATAGAAGAACAAAAGCTAATTACCAAGTTGTGGAGCATTATCTAATGAATAGGAATCGACACCAGGAACAAAGGAAACTCGTATAGGGAAGAATACAGGAAAACTATTTACCTCCTCTCAGTTATATGTAATGTTACGAAGAGGCTTCACTGCGCTTTGATTTTCCACACTTCTACAGGCGACTATCGCTATTATGTGAGGGCAGGACTGCCAGAACTTGGCGACTATCGCTATTATGTGAGGGCAGGACTGCCGGAACTTGGCGACATTCCTCTTGAGACCAGATTTAGTGAAATATTGCGAATTTGACAATTTTTTGGCGAAATTTTAAAGACACTGTAATTTCGTCATCATCTCTAGAACTTTACAATGTACGAGCACTTTTTAGAGATTTTTGAGAGTATATGAGGAAGTCATTGTTCAGTTAGAGAAAGATGACGAAGTGAGATATGTTCACATTTTGATAACATAATCTGTTGTTTTGTGAATTAGTTGAGCATTTAATTGTTGTTTTATTGTATCTGATAGTTGTTTTGTGATCCGGTAAGATAGTTATAGAGTTGTTAGCAGTAAATTGCTCCTGTTTATACTTCTTGCTGCTTTTAAATAAAAGCATTAGCTATCTAGAATTTCTAGACTCATTTTTGCATTCTGAGGAGTACACCCACGATTTGCGAGGATAAGTCGTAACAATAAGATGTATTGCTACCCGCGCTCCCCGTGTTCGAAATGGCTAGTGGTAATTATATATGACACCTATGCACTTAATAACGGTTTTTGATAATTTTTTTAATATCAGAAACCCTTTCAGATTTAAGCATAAAAATTGAGCAAATTTTATATTATCTTCTCATATTCATGTTTTATCTTCTTAACATGTTAAATGGTAGAATACATATTGAATCTTATATTCCGTAAGTGAAAAAATTATTTAATTGTAACAATTAGAAAAAGTATATCCTGTTATATTTATAAATTTATTTCATTTTTTCCAGTTTTAATTGTTAGCAGCGAAAGGATTTTAAATGGAATTTTTATATAATATTAGAGTCAAAGAGGCGTAAGTTTCTTGAAAATCTCTTTACATCTTTACCACTAATACAAATTTTCACAATATTAGATCTTTCAGTGAAACTGAACACTGACACGGATCACATGAGACCAATATCAAGAATATAGATAGAGTGGAAGAGCTTGAATAGAAATGTTGTTTTTAGAAATGTTGTTTTGATATATTATTTTTTTGCGTAATTTTCCTTCGAATCGTCTGATCAAATTCAATCAGTCAATAAGTTCAATGCATATTATATAGATTGCCCACATATTTACCGCTGATTATGATATTTATATAATTATAATATCTATATAATATGCACTGAACCGACTGACCACGTGAGTGAATGATTATGGGGGGTGGGAGGTAGGAATCAACATTTTCGAGCACCGCCACTATAAAATATTGGTTTTGGGTGCATTCAGTTCCGTCTCCGCTTCAAAACAAGTGAAAAAAAATCTAAAATTTCGAAAATTCGAATTAGAGGAGGCGGTGGAAAGGAATAATAGCAAAAATACAACATATAAGAACCACTTTGCTTAATTATTGAGCACTTCCGCTCAGTATAGAATCTTGATTTTAGTCTCATTTGATCCGTCTCAGCTTGCAAGTCAAAGAAAATATCAAAAGTTTTAAAATTTCGAATAAGGGGTGGCGGTATAAGGGCATTTTTTAAAAAATTGCATAACTCTGTGTCTCAAATATACATAAATATACAATTTGATATCCTTTTGCTTCCAACAATTAAATCTGATTTTATTTTGTTGAGGGAGGTGGGTCTTATAGTAATAAATAATACTGATCGGGGTAGAGGAGTGATCTGCGTGTGCCCAGGGATTTTAGAAGCGGATGATTCACAGGCAGCAAGATGAGGCAGAATCTTTTACATTACTTTATGCACCCCATCATACGACTACCTTACGACCTAATTATAGAGACTTAAGCCTCGTTTATTTAATATTGTAACGACGTATCCTCTGAAATCGTGGGTGTACCCTCAGGATACAAGAATGGGTCCAAATTTCTGTGTACCCTCAGAATACAAGAATGGGTCCAAATTTCTGGATAAGTAACACATTTATTTAAAAAGTATTAATAAGCGCAAACATGGACAATATACAGCAAATATATCGATAACTATATTACAAGTCACTAAAAAACTGTCAGATATTGTAAAATTGCGATTAAATGCTCAGCTAATTCACCGAAATAGCCGCTACATTTCTCAAATCACTGACTTATCTCATTTCGCGTCAACTGCTCTCCAACTGTTCTCAACATTATTCCCAAAACCCTAAAGTAATTTACAATACAACTTACCTCGTATCACGTCAACTACTTTCCAACTGAGCGATGATTCCTTGTATATACTCTCTGCAGAAACTTCCTGAAAGGGCTCATATCTCTCAGAATATTCGTTTTTTTCGATAAAGTGCTAGTATTTTTGAAAAGTCACCAAGTTGGCGGTAAATCGCCACATCTGGCAATCATGGTCCGAAATTAAAAACATGGCAACCTTACCTTCAGGTAATAGGATTGACTGTCTGTAAAGATGTATTTAATGTATCACTTCCACCTAATTTTCGACTCTTCCTCACGCATTGTCAATCTGGCCATTTGAACCCCATTTCTTATTTGAACCTCCCAGGTCTCAATGTCGTAGGTGACCTCTTGCTCCTTCTAGAAAGGGTCCCAAGATTTGGCATGAAATTTGGCTATGAATGATACTCCTGCCGATGTGGGCTCCTTGAATCGAGTAAAGGCGTTGAATAGAAGCAAAGGATTGCTGTATACTGTTTAAATAGAAGCAAAACTTTTTACATATTCGTAACAATATTCTTGCAAATTTCTGTTTTCATTCCCAAATCTCCAATGTTTGCAAATACTAGATTTTTGTGATATAAATACTCAAACTAATATCCTTAATACATCTTCTGCAATTTACTATTCAAATATAGGGTGATATTTTAATTCAGCAGGGCTCTCCCCAATTCATCAGAGAACTGCAATCTTTCTCAGGATGAACTTTGTTCGACGTTTATTCCGTTTGAGCGTTTCCGTTCACCTTTATGCATATTCATTCATTACCTTCCAATCTGACAGCTATTTATGTCACCGATGATATCGGATACCCCGCTTTCTTTTTTTAATAAAATGTCATTTTTCGCCATAGTATGAAAGAAATTAACGTATTCTTACTTTATCTTACTTTTCTATAGAGATCTGATGTGGACAGCCCTACTGTATCCTACAGATTCGAAATCGTTTTATCTTTCTTTCTTCCATAATGCATTAAATTCAGTAATGCATTAAATTTCGTATTCATAATGCATTAAAATCCATGTTACTGCATACAGAACTTATTTGAAATTACAAAATACACCAGGTGTTGTCAAGGGGCTTAATATGAGCGGTCGTGGGATAGCCGCGGGTGCACCTATCACAACATTTTTTTATATTAATTTTATTGTTATTATAAGTGAGCTATTTTTATTATAAACTTTATAGCATGGATACTTAGCAACAAAGAAATATTTGATCGTTTTTTTGTTAATATAAGGCTAAATATTCCATTCTACAGCTTTAAGTAGCGTTGTCCCCTCCGCGCCTTCGCCGCTGGCGGTCTAATCTTCTGCAGTATCCGCCGATTTAAGTTTTTATAACTGCAAACCCGCTGAGTCGGCAGCATGGCATAATAATAATATAAATATAAGCGAGCTTAGTGTTAAAACGTTTTTGGTTTTAGGGAATTCGCTATACGTTGGTCTGTAGATTTTATCGGAAATTTGCATCTGAAATCCCGGAAAACGGGATATAGAAAAGTGACTGGGCCGAGATTTAAGATACAAACCTTTGATTACAAAGCACACGTGAACTCATAGCAAATTCTCGAAAACCAAGGAACGTTTTAATAGCACGTCCACTTATAATAATAATTAAAAAAATTAAAAAAAACGCTGCTCCGATAGTGTTGGGATTGAAACACTGCACGACAATATCTCTGGGACCTAATATATATATATACATACAGGGTGTCCAGTGCTATCGGTGCCCAATGGCTATTCCCTCAACCGTTAGTCACAGAGATACACTTCCAATTGCAAAAATGTTTTAAATTTTTAAAATCTAACATCTTAGAAACAGTTTAAATCAATAAATGCAGTTCTGAAAGAAATACGAAATATAAATTTTTATATAGTTCCTCGGTCCTACCAATTATATTTAGGAAAATCATCTTATACAATTTTATGCAAAATAAAACTTAACGTTGTAAACTTGCTGGATCGTGGATATAACTTATTATTTGAATATGCATGTAAATTAGTAGATATGAATGATTCTTTATAAGTTCACCAAAAGTAAATTTATCAAATTACAATGCAAAGTCTTGTGCTATCAACGTTATATAGTTTAACATTTTGCCATTTCGAAAAGTCCACCCTTATGAATATTCATGAGGTTTCCTAACTGAAAGTCATTTCTGTCTCGAACGATATCGATGACCCATTAATGGGCTATAATGGGTTTCTATCTTCGCTATTATGTGAATGACTTTAACTTATTTTCTGAAGTATATTCAATTTATGTCGTAATTGGACAGAAGCACATACAGTTCCATGAAGTAGGAACATCTTTGCTGAAATCACTTAGTTTTCTAATCGAATTGTTATTATTAAATATGATACTGGATTATAAAATATGATTTTAGGGAAGGGAAGTGTTTCAACTTCCATTATTATTTGTGTACACATTTGTAAAGCGAAATAATTGAAAATGGGGTTTGAAAGTTGAAATTCGAATTTTCAATCGATTTAAATAGTGGACCCAAACAAACTATTTCTGCAGGAGGTCTGACTGTCTGTACATTGAAATTAAATTAATCTAGCTTCAACTAAAAGCTATTCAACTAAATTTTATGAAATTTGAATGTTACGCTGCTTATTTGGTGTTCACTCATTAGATTTTAGTAGAAAAGTAAAAAAATGAAGTTGTCCGTTTTTTCAAATGACTCACAGAATTTGGCAATAACTGAAATATAAGAATGAATTCAAGTATTTGAATGCAACAATTAAATGCTTGTTTTATACATAATTGTTGATTCAAAGTAAGTAAACCTAATCCCGATGATGTGTCTGCATTCACATGTAGATAATGTACGCAGTACACCACTGACACCACCCAAATTGAGTCAAAATTGCTTCCGTGGTTTTTGATATTTCGAAGAACCAACGATTTTAAGAAAATTCAGTTTTATACTATATACACATTTTGAAACTTTTTCTGCGTTCACATAATAGAGGAGACTTGCCGTCCAAGCTTGGTTCAAATCGATTCAGTGGGTTTTGAGATTACAAAGTATCAACGATGTAACACCTACACTCAAACCTATTCACCAGCACACCGACAAAAGTTCGAACCCCACAGATAAAAACTCTACTTATGATTAAGCTGTGATCACCATGCTTTTCTTTTGCAACAACGGTTAAAGTAAAGTTTACTTAAACACAAAATGTATGCAAGAGCTTTCATTTGGTGGCAAGTGGTGTTTACACTTCATTTTCGACAGAACTGTTAAGAATTTATATTCGCTTTTGCACACTTATTTAGCACAGCCATGGGAATTTTCAGAAAATTCGGAAGTGACATCTCCACAACTGGAAGTGGAAATTCTTAGTGAAACCGCCTTAGTCCTACCGTCGCCAAAATTCGATGCAGAATCCATATCATTAATCATCTAAGCTTTATCAACAGTTAATTCTGATAGATATATACTGCAAGGAAAATGTGCAATTTTTAATCGGAACTGACATCTCTAGAAACTGAAATGGAAATCCTTAGTGAGACTTTTACTTCCACTGAAATTTAGTTCTGAATCTATATCAATCATCATCTAAGCTCTATTTATAGTCAATTTTGGGAAAAATAGATGTCTCAAAAAATATTTTAACCGGAAGTTAAGATCTTCTGAAAATCCCCCTACTTCCACAGAAATTTAATGCTAAATCCATATAAGTCATCATATAAGCTCTACCCATAGCCGATTCCGTTAAAAAAATGTTTTAAAAAAATATAAATTTTTTTAATCGGAAGTTAAAAACATACCGGAAATGATAAACCTTAATAAACCCCGTATCCGTTTGGAGTTCAATTCTGAATCCATATTAGTTATTATCAAAGCTCCATCTATATTCAATCCTGAAAAATAGATGTTGCAAGGAAAATGTTATGTTTTGAATCGAAAGTGATCTGACAACCGGAAGTCGAGAGCCAAACACAGAACTCCTTAGTAAACCATCCTAACCCCTTGAAAATTTAATACTAAATCCATATCCATCATGATCTAAGCTCTATATATAGCCAATCTTAAACAATAGATGTTTCAAGAAAAATACTTTGAAACAGAAGTGGAAAAGGAGCATGAAGTGGAAATCCTTACTGAAACACCCTATCTCCTTCGAAATTCGATGCTGAATCCATATCAGTCCTTTTTAAAGTTCTGTCTCCAGTAATTCCTGATAAATACATGCTTCAAAAAGTTTTAGTAAAATTGTAGATGATAAATATGATTGCTACCAACAGCTGCTAATATTTATAAGAAAAAGTGGTACAATTCACAATTACTTTTACCTCACTATCTCAGCGCGAGAATACAAACAAGTATTTCGTCCTTCTATTAAGAATGCATATGAAATAGTATCGAGATGGTAATTATTCTAAAGAAAGTGCTTTGCAAAAATATTTTTCTCTAAAATTTTTGGAGAACTCAAAATCGTTGGGAATCACTAACTTACGTGGAACTAGATTATTCACAAGAGTTTATTTTTCTATATGACTCTACGATGAAGTAAGATAAACCAAAAATAAATATGAACTCCTTAAAGTAAAGCGATTTTATCATCCCATAACTCAATGTTGGCGATGGTTGACGATGCGAATCGCAAAGTTTAATTCTGCTTTATCAAAGATATTTATGGTGCAGTAAAGGGCACAGAAAAATAAAGCAAAGTAACCTATATTCATACTGGGTACTTTGTATCTTATCTTAAATCATCTGATAATAGCTCAGAAAAAGATAGGTAATAAACATATTACACTTTTACTTTCTGACGCTAACTTATAAAACTTTGTCTCAAGATTTTTTTATTTTTGTATTTTGAAAAATGCAATTTTCCAAAGGATTTATGCGTCTTGAGTATTCCTGAAAGGTTAACTGTGTGTATATTTGAATGCAATCTTATTTAATTCTGTTGCAAATACTCAATTTTCTATATTTAATTTGAAGGCATATAAATCTTTAAAGGGGTTTTATGATTTGTTTTTCTTTATATGCACCAGTAAGATATATATATATATATATATATATATATATCTTATTTATTCAAACACAATTTAATTTTTAAATTCAAAAACTTGCTCCAATTGCAGAAACACATTGACAAATCAATCTCAACCATTTTAGAATAAAAAATATTAAACAATTTATCATCACCATGTTTCACTTCCAATAGTTGCACTGTTGGTCTATCAAATTAACTGTAACTTGTTTTGAGCTGAAAAAATGCTTAGTCAGTATCATTTACTCTACAATGTTAGAAGCACAAGGAGTAACTCAATTTATGTTATTTTATTATTTTTCTTATTCTTTTCATATTATACATAACATTGTATTCGCATAAATACACAGTCCTACGCTGGTATATTACTTTATTTCATTTGATTATTTTTGTATTTATATCTGATCCATTTCCATTTTCTACTTTCTTCTACGTCGGGCCATGTGCATTATTTCTGTAATACAATTTACAGTAATGTATACAGAAACGTAGAATTAGCATTAACGAACCAGGTATGGCCCTTGATAACGTACATGGTTCCGGAAATGCTTTACACTTTTTTCAATTTATTCATATTCAAAAAAATTTTTGGGGTAGGCAGAAAAGCATAGCTTTATGTACAATTTTTTTTTTCTATTTTGCAACTCTTCCTCTTAGACACTATTTCTGCTTTACACCATGCATGTTTATGCAGGGAACAGGGGGATTAGTACCTTACGTACCTGTATTACATACTATATGATTTATAATACAAAATGAAAAATATAATCTAAAGGTATAGTTAAGGGATATATTAAGAAATCTTTACCACATGTCATTCTTTTTCAATTCCTTAACTTATATAGAGAACAGAGAACAAGGGGATTAGTATCTTAAGTACCTATATTGCATATATGATTTATAACACAAAATAAAAAAAAATTAATCTAAGGGATTAAGGGATATATTAACAAATCTTTACCAGGTGTCATTCTTTTTCAATTTATCAATTTAGAACCTGTTTTATTTATAACGTTTTATTTATAATGTTCTCTTTATCATCATAAAATATGCCAACCATTTTTTCCACCTTGTAAACATCGTGATTTTGGAAGATCTTTTAAATTTATATTTGGTGCTGCTTCCGTCCTAAAACCGCATTTATTTGTGCATATTATCTGTGTATCTAAATTCTGTGCCAAAGCAATTACAATATTTTTTATTTTAAATGAACACTAAACTTTGATTATTCCTATAACGAAGCCTAATTTCTATAGCATGCAGAATGTAAACAAACCAAGCGATTGTAAGATAAGTTGTATAAAAATTGCTGATTTTTTTTCACGGACAATTATTTAGCTCTGGAGTCTGGAATATAAGTGATTGAATGGAATGTTCAATGATTTTATACAGAGAAGCAGACGATTTAATAGCATTGCCTTTTTTGATGAAGTTTTGACTTTCCAAGTATAAAAAATTATTGTAGGACTTTGATAATTTAAAAAATATCAGTGCTGAACGTATCACATTTTAGAGATGTTTAAATAAGCATTTCTGTTGGAAAGCGTTTCATAATCAATGCTTTATGCATGATTGATCGTTCTTGATGTTTTTAATTTGTCGACTTTTAACGCTTTTTAAAAAGCGCTAAATAGCCAACTGAAAAGGGAATAATTTTAAAACTGCAAATTCGCTGTAATTTCAAATCAGGTGTCTATCCACTTCATGTGATAATTTTTGCGATAAAAGTAAATTTTATGCATCATGGACGAAAGTGAAGTGAAATGAGCGCGAGTCTGGGAGGATAATCGCTTTCATCACATTTTCATATTTCATGTTTGCTTAGCAAACATTCAATTCCATGCATTTATTCTGAAGACAAAAATCCCATAAGAGACGCTAAAAATTAATTTTATTCCTCTAATTTATGCATTTTCCATATATGGACATGCATATTTTTCTTTATTTCACTCGTAGTATAGATACAAAGTCAACAGTTTTGTGTTATTAAATATTTATGAAGAAAGTACAGAGTTATTTCTTTGATCTCGTGCCGAAAATCGGTGTATCAGTAAAACAGTGGCGTTAATGCATAAACTGTTGTAAAACTGACAATTTAAATGGAATTTATGATGGGATAGTAAATGAATATTTATGGGTTTTTATAAAGAAAAATATTCACTTTCGGAAAGTGAACAATTGCATAATAAGAATGTTTATTTATATAACGAGTATAAATAACAATGCGTTACGTTTTTATTTATATAACGATTATAATCGTTGTATTTTTATTAGTTATCATATACACATAGTTCAGTGAGACATAACCTTTTTCGAGATATTTTAGTTTTAAGTCATGTTTAGTTTTAATTCACGTCACAGGGAAAGTCATGTGCTGCCTGCAGATTTTTTGTTCTGTTTTAGCAATCGATCTGACACAAATAAAAAATGTATGAATTTGAAACATCTTTGTTAAAGAAGAATATGATTTAAGAAACTGAAAATATCAATAATTTCCGTTATCTTATGTCTCCAAGCCATAACTGATAAGCCTTTGCTAAAATAAAATACGACTTAAGATTATGAAAATTATTGATATTTTCGATCCCTTATATCCCAACGGCATAACTACCTTTTGCAGCTTCGTGTGGTCTGCGCTGTAACGCCTACATGGGAGGAATGACATTGTGAGTTCCTATAGAAGCTCTCAAAAATTGTGACTTGTAGCAAATTTCTTGTTGCTATTGCAGATATCTGCTATTCCATGCTAATCAGAACATAATAAGCGCGAAACCGGTCCGTGGATGCTGGAAATCTGCAGTAGATCGGGGGGGGGGGGAGTGCCTTCTATACCTTAATATTTTTATTAAAAATATGGTGATATTCAATACTGTTCGTAGTGTTCGTGGGACAGGCGCATTTTTGGGGGGGGGGGGGTTGGGAAGGAGTCGTAAATTAATTGTGTTTTGTAAGGGTATGGTATCATAAGGATTTTTTAACAGTGATTTCATAGGAAATAATATTGAATAGTAGAGACTCTCAGTCCGTCTTATAACGGGCTTACCTTACTAGTTTGGTAAATGTGGAGAAAACTTAATATTTTTTAAAAATTGGTTTACAAATGGGATCAAGGTGTTTTATTTTTTAGATTTTGCACTTGAAGATAATTTTCCATAACGAGAACATATTTACAGAGCCACCGACAGTGTGCGTGTGTGCGAGCAAACATATGCATTGTATACAGCCCCGGGCCGCACAGATAGATTGTGAGAAAATGCCATTAACATAAAATAGAAGATAGTTGGAAGACTCGCGCATTTTCTGCCTTGGACATATATAGTACGTCTATGTTTTATGCAGCGGGGGGGGGAGAAACAAGTAGATGCATTGTATAAAGTCCCTGACAGCACAAATAGAATGTTGTTGTTGAGACCCAGACCGTTCGACCTACCAGAAAGGTGTAAGGCAATTGTTTGGAGGGCCGGGAAGTGCCACCCAATTTAGCCTGCCACCAACCTCTCGGAAGGACTTACGGACCCACATGTTTAACGTGATCGTACTCCGCATGAACGCGGCGGCAGTTGTGGCAGCGTGCAAATCCAGCGCGGAAACCACCGGGCTACCGCGCCCGAAATGTGTCAACAGCACGCGGTGTTCCCAGGTGGTCACCCACCCAAGTACTAACCGCGCCCGATGGTGCTTGACTTCGGTGATCTAACGAGAACCGGTATTTTCGGCACGGTAGGGCCGTTGGCTAGCACAAATAGAATGTAGAAAAAATCCATTAATATAAAATAGAGGGTAGTAGGAAGGCTCGGGCATTTTCTGCAGCGGTAGATACATTGCATAGGATCCTTACCGCACAAATAATTTGTGAAAAATGTCATTAACATAAAATAGAGGGTAGCAGGAAGGACTGTACATTTTCTACATAGGGGGGCTTGAAAATTCTGCTGGTGGCATTGGATATATACTTATGATTATTATCGGGGAATTTAAGTAGGTACTTCAAGAGAAATTTTTAGAATTTTCACATTTTCAAATAAGTTACTTTTAAATATATATATATATTTAATTCAAACATTTATGAATAAAACCCAATCCAATTGAAAGTATACTTCATTATTATTATGTAGATGTTCAACATCATTTCTCAATGTTCCAGCCTCGTTAAATATATGTGAGATGTCGTTAGCGATGCATTGACACTGACTTCCTAATTAACTTAGCTTGTCACTCGAACTGGCACTTTCATAATTATCTAAGAAAAGCTAATGACTTGGACATAAAAGCGTCTCGGGCTCTGTCTAATCATCTTCCGAGGTATGTGTTACAAGAGTGTGTTACATGCCTCAAAATGAAGCAATCATTGATTCCATTTAGCATTATTTAAATTTGGAATTAAAATATATTGCGAAATATTCACTCGACTTCATACATTCATATTATGCACGGTTCCTGTATAAGTCCCTCTGCATTCCTTTATATTTCAATTGATGCGTTGGCGTTACAAAATTACGGTCTTTTACAAAAATAGCGACTGTGCAATTTTGATTGAGAGAGTTTTGCAGCGAATTGAAGAAGTTAGAATTTCTATCTCGAGTAGGAAGCAAGAGTTTAAGTTCTAATCAAATGACGTCTTTTCTCATGAATGGAACGTCCTAGAACCACGAGAATGATGTTAGTAAACTTTTCCCATAATATTACGGATGTAATATTAAAATATTTAACATTACTAATACATTTTTTAACTTTCTGTAAATTTTTGATCATTTATTTGAAAAATGTGAGATATGTCTTGAACGGTTTATGCTAGCGTTCTAAAATGATGTAATTCGTTTTGTAATTAAAATAAAAAATATGAAATTCTTATTTATTTATCATTATTGAAGGTCCTGACTTTTTAACGATTTCTTCGAAAATTAATTCAAAAATTGAGGGGTCGTCAAAACAATCGAACAGCGTTTAAAATCAATAGGGTTACAGCATTTTTGCAATAATCGTAGTAATGTTTTCAGAAACCTGCCATTCATTCTTGAAATATCACTTCCATAGGCTCACGGACACACACATACATATACATACATATACACGTAGACATCACCTCAGAAACATTCGATTCCAATTCATGAATCCTTGATACTTGCTCTTCCAAGTCGAAACTTCGAATTCGAATTTTCGACCTATTCACAATACTTTAACTATACATTATACATACTATGCACGTAGAGAGAGAGAGAGAGAGAGAGAGAGAGGGAAAGTTATATAAAATTAATTAGAAACTGCAGATTTAATGCAAATTTAGTAAAGTTTTAACCTCATATATTATTTTGAGCAATAAATCCCATTTCAACTAATAAGCACACACCCACGCACATATATATACCTGTATACATATATATATATATATATATATATATATACGTATGTGTGTGTTTTCCACATCAAGTTTTTATCTTATTTCTTCCGGTAACACAGAAAACAAACTTTCACAAGAACGTGCAGAAGTTATATAAATCTCTCCGTCAAACAACCTTTAACTGCGCAGAATTCAATTTCGGAACTTCAAGAAAATCAGCCATCTTTGTTCTTATTTCGTCCTAAATCGATTTATGTTTTAAAGATGCCAGTCTTATTTTTTCTTTCGCCAAAATATAACGCGGTAGCAAATATATATAGAATACATATAAAATTCTAAAATTTTTCGATGGCAATGTTTAGAACAGAATCACGAAATATGGCGTTTTATGAATTATGTATGGGGAAACTAAAGAGTTCTGAAGTTGGAGTCAGTTTTAAACTCTTGAAAGTACTTTGAAAACTGAGTTTAATGTCTCTAAATGAAAGATCTAATATTTCCAGTGCAGCAACGGATTTTCTCTGTAAAATTTATGATGTGCAAGGCGCATAACTTTACACACCGTACTGAATTCTTCTTTCACATAAAAAAGTTTATTTGTGCTTCTGTCTGTCTATATGTGTGTATGTCGGTTGTTGCAGAACATCGAAGCTGATAGGCGTAAAATTTGATACAGGATAGCAAAATTTATGGGGCGATGCACCCCGACGGGATTTTTATTTCGAATTACTTTTATAGTTATTTTATGTTGAAACACAATTTTGGTCGATTTTCACACAAATTGGTGCCTCGAGTGAAAATATTATAGCACAGTCGACACCATTATAAAGTTCAAATACCGCTCTTTCCAACGAGCTTTGACACGAATCGGTAAGACAATCCCTTCATATTTGTTTTTAAAAAATACTTCGAAATATGCGTAATTTAGGTATTTTTTTTTATTATGTAAGATTGAACATCCGCACGATTCTAACTTTTTGTATGAATACAATAATGTATTCTTATTGTAATATATATATTTTTCATTACTATATTTTTGAATGCTCTATGCATTTTTATTTTGGTCTATAAAAGCTGCATTTCGCAATTGAGAACATGCGTGGCGGTTGCTATGTCAACAGAGCTACGTCTTGCTCTCCAGTATTGAAGACGTCACAACTGGGGTCGTTACGGAGCGCTAAAATGATCTTTTACATGGGCGCCCGTGCAGAAGGCTAATATGTAGCAGGTGCTTGTGTAGAACCCGAACAACAAGTGGCAATTCGTTCTAGTATTATATACAGAAGAGTAAGTGTAATTAAAGTATTTTGTTTTAGAATCTTCTGCCTATTTATTTCGGAGTTAAAAGTCAACTATACTTGTTAAGATTTATCGTCTTCAAAGCATGCAGATGCAGAAATGATTTAATTGAAAGATATTTGTTTCATATATTTTCGTTAGGGAAAATTGGGTAAATGTGCACATATAATAATTTTCAATTTGTACACATAAGGGGAAATGTAAAGGCAGGGGAGATAATATATATTTTATCCATTGCTATGCTAAAAATATATACCTATAAGCTTTAAAATTAATAGATGTCTTTAAAAAATTATTTGAAAAAAAAAATATAAATTTGGTAATTTTAGTAAATTAAATGTTAATAGCATGAATTTAATATCACCTTAAGAAAGATCCCTTATTCTTATCGAACATGTTACTAGTTTTTTGTTAATTAAATCATACGGTCCACCATTAAAATTATGGAATCCAAATTTTAATGTCCAAACTTGGTTACAGTTTTGCCGTTCTGCTGTTGACCAATAAACAAAATGAGCTGTCGGTCAAGAATACATAATCGATTCTATATGCAAATTTCTATGCTTCTCCCGAACAGTATTTTCTATATTTTTTTGAAGTTTTTGCTTTCGATTTGTACATTCTGATTTTTTAATTTTTTTGTCTTTATTTGAAATTTTTATTTAATAGTTATAAATAAATACTAAATAAAGTCTAATCTTTGACTTATATATTTTTTCAAATAAAAAAGAAAAAATAGATAACTTTTTACAGTTAATCGTCGAACATTCCAGTACTATTTTTTGGCAATGCACCCCTGGAAGTAAAGTTATTTCATTATGCATAAAAAGTCGTCTTCTACTCATATCCGATTTTAAAAAGATTAAGCTAAAAGCAAAGCAGCTGCCATTAGCAAAGATGGCAAAATTATGGCACATTTCAAGTTTTATTACTGCCATTAGTCCATGGGCTATTTTCAGTTGACTAGTGAATAAAAGTCTTGAAAGCAGTCTATGGATGCCGTTATCTACAACGGCAGCGCGATCCAAACTTTCCCTATATGAGTATTGAGATTCTTCTCAGCATAAAGGGAAAATAATAACACATTTCATAACTAAAATTTTGCATTTTAGAACAATACAGCAGTTCTATCCTACATAAATTTGTCAACAATCATTAGAATCGTTAATAATAGAATGTGTTCAAACTATCTAGAACGATTGCATTGTGAGTCTAGTAAATTCCATCAGCGCACGGTTCTCGCTTTCTACAGCTGATCTGTGCAAGTATATTGGATTGCTCTGTTGCACGTTAAATCAAAGGAATCAAATTTGCAACACATTAACTTATCACATAGAATTCGTTGCTAAATCTTCTTAACAAAGCGAGAAAACGCCGATAAAAGTTTTTATACAGAAAAGTCGATATAAAATATCTAGACCAGAGGTACCATTCGGCTATCTGTTATATTAATACAGTAAAAGTTTCGTTTATCAGACACATAAGGTATTTAAGTGCATGCATCGAATGTTAAAGAACACTTTTGACACGGATAGAGTATTCGGTTGAAATTGGAGCGTTACGGAAAATGCAAGCACTTATATCTCCGAACCTAATAAATAAAAATGCAAACAACGAATAATTGGTTTGTTGGATGTAGGGTACCATTCATGAGTATGCAAATGTAATTTCAGTATTTTGAAAAAAAAAATTTTTTTTCGGAAAAAGAGAACTGCTTTATCCGAGCAAGTTTTTGCTTCAATTTGCTTACTTTTACTCGAAATATATTATAAAATATATAAGAGAGATATAAACAATAAGCGACAAAAATGTTCAATAGGATATCCACTTTCTAGATCATTTGTATGAAGCTCTTAGAGTTTTTGAGCAGCCGTCTTTTCAAGTTGAAGAAAAATCTTTCTGTTTTTCGACTCAGACCGTCCGATCCACCCGAAAATGTAAGAAATCAGTTTGGATGATCCGGATAGTGCTACATAATTTAAACCGGTACCCAGTGAGGGCAATATCCACAAAGGCCGTATCCCCCCCCCTACCACCAACCTCTCGGAAGAGCCCATATATCAGACCAACATATTTAACGTGCCCGTACTCCGCGTGAATACGGGGACAGTTTGCGGTGAGTTGGGAATGGAACTCGAGTTCTCCGAGTGCACACTCTGTGCCTTAACCACTGGGCTTCCCCACCCCTTTAAAAATATTGAACATTTTATTTGTTTTTATGTTTATAGCGAAAATTAAAAGTGCAGTACTAAAAGGGTTACAAATTCCTCCCTACGAGTAGTAAAGGAGTAATTTGTAGCCTTTTATAAGCCCTACAAGGATGTATAATTGCAACCTTATTGGAGGTTTATTTGACAAATGCATTTGGGCTCTATCGGACTAGAGCTACCTACGACTTTTAACACTTTCCAACATAATTAAAAAGTATTTATGATTTTGTCTATTCTGTCGGTTTGTTCATTCTCACGATAACTGCTGTAAACTGTCCTTATAAAAATGAAACTTTAGTACGTTGTTGAGACTGTCGTATCGACTTTTTGAACACCATCTCCATTACCTGCATTTCTAAGCCATTTTGCCAAATTATTTTCTGTTCTGGTAGGCTAACATGAGAAAGTAAGATTTCATTTTGAGTCTCGGTTTTTCTCGACGATGGCGGTCTCCAGCGTTTATCTGGAAGTGACGTGGGTTTGCGGTTTTAATTACGATACGTCATTGATGCAGGTGTCAGTGAGGGCTTGATTGATGGATGGCGTATGGCATGTTCGAATGGCGCTCATGGCTTTTTGACCCTTAACTTCGACGGTATGCGGACGCCCAATGGGTACGGCATTTCTCTCGATGAATTTATTAACTTCGCGTGTGTATAAAATGAGTATATTATAATTTCGGTATGTTGAATTGGGGTGTTCAACGAGCAGCTAAGACTCTTGCTTGCCTCCATATGAAAATTAATTACCTTCGTGATGGCATCTTTCAAGTTTCGATTCATCAACCACAGGTGAATTTGTGTAATGAGGCCTGTATTCGAGAAATGTTAATGCTGCATGAGATTATGAATGCATGCCTTGTGGAATAGAATTCAGCACC
This sequence comes from Amaurobius ferox, assembly GCA_951213105.1. Taxonomy (NCBI): domain Eukaryota; kingdom Metazoa; phylum Arthropoda; class Arachnida; order Araneae; family Amaurobiidae; genus Amaurobius; species Amaurobius ferox. The sequence continues at coordinate 27,264,354 of OX578149.1, forward strand.
TAGATTTTATAGTGTCTTAACATGGAAATGTCGGATTTTAAGCCTTTGGTCATTCAGGGCCCTTCGAATGTGCAAATGACAGCTGGAGTCAAAACGATCCGTCCTCCCTCCTCCTCGGAATTGTTAGAAAGGTATTTGGATGTCATCTGCATTTGTAAGTACATTTTTTGTATTTCAGTTGATTTGCATAAGGGAAATTGTATTTACGGAGGAATAAGAAAATGCTTTTTGTATTGCTTAAATATAGTTAATTTCGATTTGAATAAATATTTATAATTTAAAATTAACTAGTTCTGCTTTCCACAACTTGATTAATTTATGTGTTGCTACTTTCCATTAACATCAATCTTGGGCTGACCAACCGATTCCTAGAATCGGCCAGGGAATAGAACCTGGACATCACAACGCATAATGATATTAGGTGGTAACTAAAAATCTATACGATCACTAGAACTCTTCTAATTATTATCTACTAATTATATCTTGAGATAAGCGGTAGTTGTCGCTCTTATACTTATTTTCAAACTGTTCTTATTACCCAATATAGATGCCACAATTTGATGCCATGTAGGCGCATCATAATTTGGTAATCATCAATATTAATATAACAAGACGGTCTGTGGGACATATGGGAATATAAATGAATAATATCACTCAATTAATTTCGGATTGAACCCGGGTTGGAAAAGTGAAATACATTGAACCCCATGGGACCTAATTTTTCAAACATTTTTTGGGCAAAGTTAAAATTCACAAAGTACTTAGAAAATTTTAGGAAATATTTAAATTATCCCCTAAAACATATAAAAAAAAATTCAGCAAATATGTGAAGTAGTTTTTTAAATAAAAATTGAAATAATAATTACACCCATATTATATGAAGAGATCACGTGGCCCACTTCAAAATAAAATATGGCATCCATTTTTTCCCAGTGTCAAAATTGTGATTTTTAATGTTATTTTAATTTTATAATTAGTGTTGGATCTGTTCTAAAACCGCTTTATTTTTGCGTATTTTCTATGAATCTATATTCTATGGCAGCGCAATTTCTAATATAATGTTCTAACGAATATTTTTGAGTTTAAATGATCATCAAACATTGATTATTTCTACAACGAAGCCTAATTTTAATGGATTCAGAATGTAAACAAATGATTGTAAGATGAGTTGTATAAGAATTGCTGAATTTTTTTTACTCAAAATTATTTAGCTCTGGAGTCTGGAGTAAAAGTGACATGAATGAAATACTCGTATTCATTGCTTTTACATAGAGAGCCAGACGAAGTATATTTTGATGACGCCATTTGAATAAAGTTTGTTATTTTCGGTGAAAATTTAAGTTTTCAAATATGATATATTATTGTAGGTCTGTGATAATTAAAAATATATCAGCGCTAAATGTATCGCATTTTAGTGATAATTAAATAAAATTGCATTTCAGTTGGAATGTGCTTTATGCATGATGGATCTTCCTTGATCTTGCGAATACGATATTGTAGAATAATTTAAATATCTAAATGAGCAATTTAATACATTAAAGTATGACTTTTCTGCCCTGTAGTTAAACACTTATTCAATAATTTTAATTGTACTATAAAAACGCAAACTATCGATTAATTTATTATTAAAAGCAAAAGCACTGATAGCATTGTAATAAATCGGTTTGTGGTTTCTTAAAAAATCAAAACCGGAAAAAGTACAAATATGAAAAATTTGTGCATTTAGACTTATTTAAAGTATTAGAACCGACCTGTGCTTCTAATTATAAAATCCTATAAATGTCCACTTAGGGCGTTTTATGTTATTTCTGCTTGTAGGAAAAAGCACGATGACTCCCACAAAAAGAACAAGAAAGATCAATTATGCATAAGCATTGATTATGAAACACTTTCCAACTGAAATGCAATTTCATTTAAAAATTTTAAAATGTGATACATTCAGTGGTGATATCTTTTACATTATCACAGTACTACAATAATTTATTATATTCAAATATTTAAAAATGTATCGAAATATAAATCATCTGATTCTCTATGCAAAATCAAAGAATATTTCATTCATATATAACTTGGATTTCAGACTCCAGAGCTGAATAATTTTGTGTGAAAAAAATTCAATAATTCTCATGTAACTCACCTTACAATCGCTTCAGATATTTGCATTTTGCATAAGTTAAAATTAGGCTTCGTTGAAGAAATAATAAAAGTTTAGGGATGATTTAAAATCACAACTATTGTAATTGCATAGACACGGAATTTAGATACACAGATAATACACAGATACGCAGTTAATATGTGTGTGTGTGTGTGTGTGTATTCAAAGTATTGGAATAGTGCAGAAGATCGGAACTCGAATTTTCGATGGATCTACACGTTTTGGGACTTCTAGAACACGAAAAACCTATTTTTAGGAAGACGTCTGTGTGTGTAACGGTGTATCTGTGTGTGTTTCCGTGTGTCTCTGAGGATATTGCACCCACTCTAACTGAAAAACTAATGGACCGAATTTAATAAAATTTGGTAGGCAAGTTTTTTGTGGGAAACCCTGATGTTCATTTGATTATAGTACGATTCGTAATAAAAGAATCTGCCTTCTTTGCGAAATGGCCGGCAGAAATTGCCTTTATCCACTCTAGCTAAAAACTAATGGAACACATTTAACAAAATTTGGTGTATAATATTTCAATGACTACAAGTGATTTATATACCAAATTTAACAAAATTTAGTACATAAATCATTTGTAGGTTATTCTAGTACGATTCGGGAAAAAGGAACGGGCTATTTTTCGAAATGGCCCGCAAAAATCGTAAAATATAAAAATAAAGGACTACAGGTGCTCAATTATATCAATTACATTCCTATTTTATGCGTGATTTTTGACAACAAAAAGAATAAGACTAACCCCATATTACTCTACGACTAGCCGTTCTTGAGATATTCTAGTTTTTTCGCGTTTTCGCTACCCCACTTTTGACAATAAGTCCAGCTATCAAATGAGAACCAAATTTAAGTTTAACGTGCAAATTCAATGTCATTTAAAATACTTATGGTTGTTATTTTGTGCAGATAAACTCAAATTATTATTGAAGAAATAAAGAGAACGTGAATATGAGTCTGCAGGGAAAGACATGTGCTGCCCACATCAGAAATTTTAACAATGATTTATAGAAGTGAACGGGGATTATTTGCAGGCCATTTCGAAAAAAAATGTATGATCTATATTTAAAGATCCACCAAATTTTTATAGAATAAAATGTTCAACACATTTAAGCTGTGTACCAAATTTTAACACTCTAGGACGTAGGAAAGTGCAATGAAAATGCCATCAAATAAGTATTTTATGAAGAGTTACATAAAATTAAAAAAAAAATTGAAAAATTGTTATCTACCAAATTTATTTTAAAATGTGGAGCCTCTCTTATATACAAAAGGGTTAAACTCTTGGAAATATATTTATTATATAAGATATCTATTTTTTCTTTCTGGAGGATATCCCAAAAGTCAGAATTTAATTGAATTTGTTTTTTTCCCTATATTAAATAATTTTTAATTAAAAAACTACTTAACAGATTTTACTAAATTTTTTTTATATATTTTGTGGGATAATGTGAATATTTTCTAAAAATTTCGAAGCAATTTGTGAATTTTAAATTTGCTTAAAAATGTTTGAAAAATTAGGTCCCATAGGGTTCAATGTATTTCATTTTTTCAACCCGGGTTCAATAAAAAACTATTTGGGTGATATTATTTATTTATATTCCCATAGGTCCCACAGACCATCTGAAAAACATACTAAAATTTCATTTTGATAAAGTCAATTTTACGGCAGTTATCGTGCTAACAGACAGACAGACAGACAGAATGAACAATGTCATAAACACTTTTCAACTATGTTGTAAAGTGTTAAAAATGATCAGTTTGAGAATATGTTCATAAAAAAAGTGTCGTAATTAACGTTCATATGCTCACAAAATTAACTTAGAAATTCAATATAATCTATTAATCACACTTCAAGTTTAAATGTCTGGCTTATTTATTTTGGAAAATTACACACTTCGTGATCGCCTCGACCGTCCAAACTGCTGCTCATGTCCAAGGACGAGTTGGACGGTCTGGATTTTGGACACTTCGTGATCGCCGGTCATTCATCCAGTTGCTCGTACCCTAGGGTGAGTCGGCTGGCCTGGGTCTTCAACACTTCGTGATCGCTCTTTTCAGCGCGTTATATCACCACCTTCAACTTCTATTACTTCCAGCGCCAAACCTCTCCTGTTAGCTATTTCATAATCCTCATGAAATCCTTGTCTTCATAAAATCGCTTTTGTATGTCCTGAAATGTCCCCTTACCATTTTTTGTTTAATTTAGACTGCTAAACATCTCTCTGAGGGACGATCTCAATTTTTTTTCCATTCTCGATGAAATCAACAATTGCCTCTTTTAACTCAAAAGCTACAATATGTAGGAAGATGAAATGTTTTTTTAAAATTATTCTGTATACATTGGGAAAAAAAAAACTTCTTTTCGCGAAATAATAAAAGTCCATTATTGCATGTACAGTAGAACTCTAGGCTTAATTGGGACCGACGGTAATCCGGTTAAGAGGAAATACTGTTAAACGAAGTGATTAAAGAAATATTAAATCCATTGTACATTTTTGATACTTTAGAATAAAAATAGTGCCTTATGAAAGTACTTAAACAAATAATTACCATAAAGAAGTAAAGCAACATTTGAAAAGCCGGTTGCTGGTGCATATTTGAGCAACATATAAGACGCAGTGCACAGCGTACTGTGTGTCCTAAATCCTCTTAGTGTGGCCTGCGTTAGAGGCCCAGATGATACAACTTCTTAACAGGAAGTGTGTATCGCCTTTAATATACGCGTTTCATCCTCTGGTATGTCGATTTACATTAATTAAATAGTGTTTTGCAACTTTTTAATTGGTCCTCTCCACCTATCGCGCTATCTTGACTTTTTTAATTCTACACTAGGAACACTTCAATTACTTTTATTCGCATGGCAACTTTTCTACAGTTAGACCTAACTTGTAGGATTTTTCCTTGCAAATTCATTGGGATGCTTAAGATATTCCTAGGGACCCTTTTTCGACCCAGACCGTCCGACCTACGCGAAGGTGTAATATACATGTTTGATCGACCTGGAAGTGCCACCCAATGTAGACCGGGACCCGTTGGAGGCGGCATCCACAGGGACTATACCATCTGTCCCCTATCACCAACCTCTCGGAAGGGCTTGCGGATACACAGACTTAATGTATCCTTACTCAGAGTGAACAACGTGACTGTTTGGGCGGAGCCAGGTATCGAACTCGGGTCATCCGAGTGCAATTCCCGCACGCTATCCACTGGGCTGTCCCACACCCTCTTAGGGACCCTGTATATATAAAACTCTAGACATGTCATCGATTTTATCTCGAATCAAACAAATAGTTCAAAGTAAATTTCAAAATCATAGTGAGACGCACATAATTAGATTACGATTCGTATAATGTATTAAAAAAAATGTTGATAATGCAAAATATTCCACTGTTGCTATTTTTTCCACTGTCAATTTATCTCTGCAGTGGCGTGTTTTATTTCATTTCATTTGGACCGATGCAGTCCTAGTAATTGTGTTCTTTAGATAAGAAAGAATTGATTTCTTTTTATTTCTTTTTACGCAATCCTATCGAAACACTTCGAATGCCAAGATTCCGTTTCGTACGAAATATGTTAAAGACGCATTTGAAATTCATTTTACGAAATTAAAATAATTTTAAATCGATTTTTTTTATGTATCTTTAAACGAGTGAAAGTAATTTATTAAAACACAAACTTTTATTTCAGTAAATGCATATTGTTTTCCTATATAATTGATTTCGAAATGTGTTAACAGTTTTAACATTTATTCTTATTATTCTAAAATTGATATTAGTAAAATTTTATTCATAAGTTTTTAAACTCGATTTTTTTTCTTAAACAAAAATTAAAAAATTGAGTAACTATGTTACTCAGTATAGCTGATGATTCTCCACTATCGCATATTTCGAATGAAGAAAAGTTGATGTATGTAGTGCGTGATGATGGTACTGTGAGACCATTAAGCACCATTTGCACATTTGGTATTTTTTTTTAAATAAAAGGCTCAGACAATTGTTACCAAATTTGACAGTCTTGGTACGGAAAGGTTATGACCCCAATAAATAATTCCTGTTATCGAAATTACAAGGGTGACTTGGGCATAAACAGTGCTTCCGGCCAGGTCACACGATTTTCATTAGATCCAGAGGGCCCAATCAAGTGACACTACAACGTCACACTGAAGAAGGGAGCCAATGGGCGTCAGCTAGAGCGTGTTGACCTGAAGTAAAAATATGCTTTAGCCTAGCAAGAAAATAAGTACGTGGAGAAGTCAGTTCAAAGCCAGAGAATATCAGATATGCAGGTTAGATGCAGATGAAATGCGGTTCTGTTGTAATCCTGCGGAAACTAAAATAAGACGAGCTCTAAAACTGTAAAGAAAAGGTTAATTTTGATTAAGTGTAGTGATGAAAAGGAACGTGATGATAATATAAGAGTGACGAATTATGCAAGAGCAACGACACCGAAGGTAATTGCTGATTTTATCAACAATGGTCGAGTCCTTGTTCTATTGAGTATTTTAAATATAAAAATGAGCTCATACGGAAGTCTCTCCTTTAGCACTCATGCAGTAAATATTTTAGGAAACTGTTTATATAATTTTATTGCTTCTCATAAATTGTGTTTTAATAGATGTTAATTTTTAAAGTTAATGTTTATTTCATGAGTAATGTATTTATTTTTAGATATGGTAAGTGGGCTCGCACTTGGGTACATTGGTTGGTTGATGCGGCACAACGACTAATCATTTATATGCGACCTAAAATTAAGACAGGTCATTGCTTAACAATTGCAAATTGTTTTATTAATTAAATTTAATCACCACAGGTGTAATATACTTAAGAAAAATTTTAATTATTTATTTAATTTAATATTTTGTACGTATAACATACACTGTGGAATACGTCTCAACTAACCTCAGTTTAACCCCGGCTTCGCTTAAATTAACATAAATATGGTCTGTAAAAGTTTAAAATCACCCATCTTAAAAATCTCCCCTTCCAATAGGGTGTTTTGTGTGTGTTGTGTGCTATCAACTAATATCTGAAGATTACACACATATGATTGATTCAAGCAGTCTGAGCTCAATCGTGTATGCATTTTAAAACGTGCTAAAATGTTATGCGCCTCAAAATTACGGCGTACAGCTATTTTTTGGTATGAAAGTGGAGTTATAAATTGACTTTTTGTGGCAAAAGATAGTAGACAAGCGTGAAATCGGTCCGTTGATACAGTTACCTTACAGACTTGCGTGGAATTACGTGATTTAGGAACGGTCCCAATTATCAAGTTTTGTAGCTACGAATCTTGTTAGGCTGAGCTGAATATTTTATAAATGTGTAATCAGTTGAAAGTAATGACAAACTTCGTTGGTAGAGGTTTGAAAAATACAGAACATAGCAAGTTTTTTTTACTTTCCTTCGATGTATGGTAATATATTGAGAAAATACTGGAATAGAGTCGAAAATCCTAATATATTTTCGATTGATTTACACATTCAATGGCGCTCTAGAACACATATCTATCATTTTTAACATGCTGTATGTGTGTGTGAGCGCGCGTGCAAGTCAAGCTCAAAAATATATTCAATAAAATTTTATGTGTTAAGTACGTCACTTGTGTGTGTGGTTTTCCCTGGTGTTGATTAGATATTTATTCGTTACGGAAAATTGGAATCTGTATTTTTTTTTTTTTTTGCGAAATGGCTCGCAAAAGTCGTCGAAATCCGAATTTGAAGACTGAATAGGCTTATATAATTGTATTATATAATTGCTTGTTTTATGCGTTATTTTTGACGACAAATACCAACGTCATCAGGAGGATGAATTGTTAGGATGAATTGTTTTCTAGATATTTCAGTTCCTCTTTTCCTCAACTATATGAAAATACGTCCAGTCGCCCCAATAAAAACGGAAATTAAATTAAAATAGGTACCTTCGATGTCATTTCAAATAAGTATCCGTGCTGTTTTGGGTAATTAAACATAATTCAATGCATTCTGAAAGAAAGAAAGGTAAAAAGAAAGTTATTTGAGCCTGCATGGAAAGTCATGTGTTGCAAACATCAGTTTATTTTTGCTACCAGAGCAGTGATTAGGAATTCGGTGCTGATGAGCCTTCATAAGCGCAAAGCAGTTCATTAATGCTTGTCTTTGCATGAAGAACGTAAATACAATTACGGCAGCTTGCAAACACGTGTTACAGTTCCGAAGTGTTAGAAACAATAAGAGTTCACAAAAGAATATCAGTAAATAATTAATATTACAAATACGTATTTAGATCGACTGCTCTGGGATCATTAAACTATGCTATAGCGTGTGCTCCCGTGCAGCAGCTGCATTTTTTTTTGTTAATTTTAATTAAAAAACTGATTACTAAAGAAGTAGCCGTACGCACCCGTAGCGGACGGGTTGTAAACCCAGACCACACGACCAACCCGAAGGCTTATGGTAGCAAGATGTGTGGCCGGAGGGTAGCCGACGGGTTGTAATATCACAAATGGCGATGAAGCAAGGCGAAAATTGTACGACATTCAGGATCAAAATATATAATTTATGTTAAAATTCACATGACCTATAGAATGTGTGGTCATGTTCCTTTAAATTTATTTGTTCCATTTAATAGATTTGCGTACCACATATTTAATTTAATTTTTAATATATGAAAGTATATTATATTATTTCTGAATGTTATAATTTATTGGACATTTATTTAAAATATATTATTATTTGTCAAGTTTTTCCTTTCACATTGAGAAATTAAATATATAGTTTGGTAAATTGCAATATAAAAAATCTGATGTGGGCAGTACATGACTTTCCTTATATAACGCAATGAATTTACTACTTTTACAGTAAAAAAAATAGATTATTTTTATAGTAGTTATTTATATTCTTTCCAAGATATTGAATTTTCGTCAATGAGTCGTCATTTTCCATGTCGTCATCATCAATGAGTCGTCATTGATTTAGCGTCATTTTTATCCATTTGGCGAGTTTTCCGTTAATTTCGCAACATTTGAAAAAATCGCCAAGTTGGCGACATTCCACCAAATTCGTCGCCAAAATCTCGCCAAGCGTTAGGGATGGAGAAATAAGTTATTCTTAAAGCAGATAAATGACTATTGGCGTTCAAATACAAAAGTATTACTCAAAGAATCTTTTTTCATGAATGGAATGAGCTAGATCCACGAGAATGATGTTACCAAATTTATCACATGGTATTACATATGAAAAGTGAATATGCTTCTCAATAGGAAATATTTTTTTTTTATTTTATATGACTTTTTAATAATTTTTTTGAAAAATGTGCAATATCTCGAGAACGGTTCACGTTAGCGTTCTAAAATTTATGTCAATTGGTTTATGATGAAAAATTACATAATAAATGTCTATTTGCGTAACTTTATTAGCGGTTTTGATTTTTTGACGATTTTTTCAAAATTTCACTCGAAAATTTAGGTGGGTTCTGAACATTCGATTGCGTATTAAAACAATAGGATTCCAGTGTTTACGGATTATGATTTTTGCACACACACACCCACACACACAGACATCACTTCAAAAATGTTTGATTCGTGATCAGGGATGCTTGAAACGTGCTCTCCCGTCGAAAACTCGAAGTCGAATTTTCGACCCCGTCACAATACTTTCCTTATACATTATGTATATAAGGAAAGTAATAATTTATAAAAGACAATTTCTACCCCTGGAATTAGCAGTATTGTGATTTGCTGAACTTGCATGCCGTGTCAGATGAGATAATTTGGCGGATGATAATTGGAAAATGATATTGCATTTTTCGATGTCTTGCATAATTTTTGAACCGTTACAATTCCTTCCGATTTTATGCCTTGAATCGTAAGAAAAGTTTGTCTGAACTATTTTAAAAATTGGGGGAAGTATTTACATAATAATACCAAATTTAACTTTTTGTATGGCCTTTTTAAGGTAAAATGTCTAATTGCTTAAAACTTTAATGTAATAATTAGCTAATAATATTGCTAATAAACTTCAGTAATTAGCTAGTTTGGCATCTGTACCTCTCACCAAGGCATTTTTGAAAGAATTTAATGCACCCCCACGAATTTTTAACTTAAAGCTGTCAATTTTTAGCACTTTCCAACATAGTTGTAAAGCGTTTATGACTTTGTTCATTACGTCTGTCTGTCTGTCATGTCTTATGATAACTATGATGACTTTATCAAAATGAAATTTTATTATGTTGTTGAGACGGTTTGTGGGACATATGGGAATGCAAAAGAACAAAACCACCCATTTAGTTTTGGATTTAATCCAGGTAGAAAGAATAAAAAATACATTGAACCCTATGGGATCTAATTTTTCAAAAAATTTTTATGCGAAATTAAAATTTGCAAATTGCTTCGAAAATTTTAGAAAATATTCAAATTATGACGCAAATTGTGTAAAAAAAAATTCATCAAAATATGTTAAGTAGTTTTTAAATAAAAATTGAAATTGTCATTACACCCATATTATATAAAAAGATCACGTGACTCATCGCAAAATTAAATATGGCATCCCTTCTTTTTTTCTCTGTGTCAAAATCATGATTTTTAAGGAATGTTTATATTTATACTTAATGTTGCATCCGTCCTAAAAACGCTTTATTTTTCTATATTTTCTGTGTATCTAAATCACGTGACTAGGTAATTAAAATATTTTTTATTTTAAATGATCACTAAACTTTGATTATTTCTACAACGAATCATAATTTTAACGTATGCATCGCGGAGGTAAAAGCAAGGAGTTAAAACTTCATATTAAAAAAAAATGTCAATATCGTTTGAAACAGTAATTCAGACGGCGCTATGATAAGATAAGTAGCCCTGTATTGTATGCATTTCTCTGGCAAAAAGCCTAAAATATTTATTTAAATTATCCATTTTGTAAAAATAATTTATTAGCTCAATGCAAAGTAGAACTGAAACAATAAAGAATATTCCTACGTATTCCAAATTATTTTATCATTCAATTTATTTTTATCTCCCTATATTCTGTACTCTATCCCACAACTATGAAAAAATACTGGTTAATGGTATTTATAATTAGGGAACCCTTAATTTCAAAATAATCAAAACTGCATCTACTAAATACTACGCCTTTCTGTTGTGTCAACTAATAATAGTAGCTACTTTATTAACACTAGTAACACCTAAATATAATTCTCAAAGCATTATGACATTTTCAAACGTTTCATCCATAGGAGTTTTATCTCCTTTATAACTCCATGGTATGCATAATGTAAACAAAACAATTGTTAGGTGAGTTGTATAGGAATTACTGATGTTTTGTTCACGCAAAATTATTTAGCTCTGGAGTTTGGAATATCTGTATAAATAAAATTGAAAACCTGTCTTTGTTTCATCATCACGGGAGAACAGCTCCACCGAATTGGATGAAATTTTCAGGGTAAACTTAGAATAGCCCCATTTAAAATTTAGTCTATGTTTCAAGTTCTTAAGACTGGGAATTATGGATATATTAATAAAAAACGATGGTCGTGAGAGATTGCAATTGTGTCGGGCCCGAACCTCTTGGACGACTGAATGGTACAGGGTAGTAGTGTTCAGCGACGAGTCTCGGTCCTGTTTGTCGAATGACAGTCACCGTGGGAGAGTCTGGAGGCGACGTGGAAACAGATCCAATCCTGCTGCAACTGTTGAACGCCATACTGTTCTTCTGTTGTTTGAACGCCATGCTGTACCTTTATCTTAATTTTGAAAACTTTATGTAAACATTATGATTTAAAAGGGACAAATAAAAACCTGAGAAATGAACAATTCCGGCCTCTTTTTTTTATTCTTCTATTCGATTCGAAATGTTTCAAAACGGACAACGGTATAAAAATTTTTATTCTCCGAGCTGTATTTCATGTTTTATTAGCAGTCAAAGTTCGCCTTTCTGACTGTGGCGGGAAAATGGTCCATTTTGGCGCGCACGGAATATGACGTCACAATGTTCTTCCGCGGCTCCCGTCATTGGAGAATTGATGCATAAGTTTGGTTATGTTTGGAAAGTTACTATAATTATAATTGTTTTATCAGTCCCAAACTTCCGAATAGTTATAAGTATTGTATCGCTCAAATGTGCCCGACTGCTAGTTTTAAATCCTCAGATAAAATATTTATAACTGTCACAAAAAATATTTTTCGTGAAAAATTATGTGAAGCGCAGGAAGCCAGATTCTAAACAAAATTCGCCGCTGTCATTAAAGAGTGTTCGTTACGTATGGTATTAAGTTTATATTGTTTTAGTAAAATACTTTTTTAGTTAATACTATGAAAGCAGAACATGAGAAAGGAGAGAGTAAATAACAATAAAATAACTCACTGACTTTGGTTTGAACAGTCATAACTATTAAACAACTAATTCTTATGCTTCAGTTAATTTTTAACAAAGTCTGAGTAATAATACGAATTTTGCTATCTATCAGAATCAGAACAATAGTAATTTGAAGATACAAAGTATATTAATTACTATATAATATAAATATTAAAAAAAAAGTATAGCTCATATTAAATTATAACTTTAATTATGAAAAGAATTACACATAAAATAATTAAATTTCATCAAATTCAATTGAATTTTCTACATCAGAGCACATATTTTGTTTTTTCAACATTGCATAGCAAAAAACAAGTTTTGAAACACTATCTATTTCCAACTTGTTTCGAATCTTTGAATGAAGAAATAAAAAATTAGAGAATATTCTCTCTATTGCAGCACTGCTTGAAGGGCATGTTTAGAGATGTGCAAGTAACTTGCAAAAGTCTTTAGAAATATCACATGCTCTTGCTATACTTCTCCACCATTTATTAGCATTAACAGTCTTAATCACTTTATCAGGTCCATATGTTTTTTTTATACAAAAAAAAATTGTAGGAATTTTAAAAGATTACTTCTATAAATTATTCATAAAAGTTACACCTAGAGGTTCAAATAAGGATAAAATGAAGATTGATTTCACAACTTCTTATTAATCAATTAATGTTTCATTATGTTTTATCATTTTAATTAAACAAATTAATATTAATGTAATAACTAATTAATATTCTGATTTAAGTCTCAATTATATTATGTACAAAATTATATTGTTTTTTGTATGTTTTTTTTAAATCCTGCCATTTTTTTCCAATTTTTGCCGGTTTTTACCAGGTTTTTGCCACTGTCCTGGTAAAATTATCATTTTGCTGGCAAAATGACTAACCCTAGGAGTAAGTAAGGACACTGAGCTGCAGCAATTGTGATATTTTAAATATTTCAACTTCCCATCTGATGGAAAATCCAGGTTAAAAACTAAGCTATCGAAATAAGAATCACTCGATCAAAAACCCAATTACATACACTTGCAAGACTTTAGAAGAAGAGCTACAAATTCTTGCTCATTGTACATAGCTAGCACTTTTAGTGTTTGAGATATAAGCATTACAAACTTGTAAAATGAAAATTTTTCAATCTTTTTCAACCTGTCCAGACGATTACCCGAAAACTTAGTCAGTAAGGTTTAATATATTAGCTTTTTTTTCTCAAAAAGTGGATTCAGAAACGAAATTTATTTATACATATTTTTGTCGCTTACTATTTATATATATCTTTTGAAGTTTAAGTTAAAGTAGGAAAAATTAAAAAATTACTTACTTGGATAGACGCTTTAAGTGTTTTCTAAAAAAGTTCCAAGTACTAAAATTATTTCAAATATTCATAATCTGGAATAACGAAACAAGAAAAAAATATGTACATTTTTATCTATCACATTCGGAGAAATTGGCAAAGTGTTTGCATTTTTCGTAATGCTCCGATTTCCACCACAGATATCTTAAACGTAAATGTAATTCATATAATAATTATTATTATTATAATCATTATTATTATAAGCATTCAAAAAAAGGGTATCAAGTTCACATCTCGAGTTTCAGCTGTCACAAAATATTTATTGTTTCTGAAAGAGAGCGCCATCACACTAAAATTGATCTTAGGCAAATTGTCTGATTGCCCTTTAACAAAACCAGAATCCATGTTTACAATAAAATAAAACAAGAAAGATCAATCATGCATAAATCATTGATTACGAAACACTTTCCAACTTCAATGCAATTTTATACAAACATCTCTCAAATGTGATACATTCCTCGGTAATACTATTTTTAAAATGATCACAATACTACATTAATTTATTATATTTGAAAACTTCATCGAAGAAAATGAACTTCATTCAAATAACGGCATTGAAATATAAATTGCCAAGTTTAAACATCTCTAAAATGCGATACATTCCTCGGTAATATTTTTAAAATTATCATAACAATACAATAATTTATCATACTTGAAAACTTCATCGAAAACAAATGAACTTTATTCAAATGACGTCATCGAAATATAAATCGCCTCTATATTAAAGCAGCATTTTATTCATAATCATTTTTCCAATCGTTTAATTCATCACAATACTATAATAATTTATTTTATTTAAAAATTTGAAAAATTGTTATCTAACATTTTTATTTTAAAATGTGAAACCTTTCTCATCTATAAAATAATTAAACTCTTGGAAAGCTATTTATTACATAATATATCTCGTTTTTATTTCTGGAGGATATAAAGAGAGTCAGAATTTAATTGAATTTGTTTTTCTCCCTATATTAAATAATTTTTATTTAAAAAACTAACTAACATATTTTACTGAATTTTTTTTTATATATTTTATGGGATAATTTCACTATTTCCTAAAATTTTCGAAGCAATTTGTGAATTTTAAATTTGCTTAAAAAATGTTTGAAAAATTAGGTCCCATAGAGTTCAATCCAAAACAAATTGGGTGATATTATTCATTTATATTCCCATAGGTCGCATAGACCGTCTGAAAAACATACTAAAATTTCATTTTGATAAAGCCATTTTTACGGCAGTTATCGCGCTAACGGACAGACAGACAGACAGACAGAATGAAGGAACAAAGTCATAAACACTTGCAACTATGTTGTTAAGTGTTAATAATAAGGAACAAACTCAAGAAAACCAAGAACAAATGGATAAAATAATTATAAACAAATTGTAAACAAAATTAAACGCCAACTACTTGCAAATATCTCAGTAGAAACAGCACTTAGTAGAATGTTGCATCACAGGTCGAACAGGCATTGTGACATCACAGCCAATCACGGGCCGTTTTGTGTTTGAGTAGATTTTACGCTTTTTCTTTTTAATGCATATTGCGTGTTGTATCCGTCCTAATACCACTTTATTTTTGCTTAAATTCTGTGCATCTACATACTGAAACAACGTAATTACAATATATTTGAGTTTAAATGATAATCCAAATTTGATTATTTCTACAACGAAGCCTATTTTTCACCTATGTAAAATGTAAACAGCAAAATATGTAGAATGAGTTGTATTAGAATTTCTGTATTTCTTTAACACAAAATCATTTAGTTCATGGAGTCTGCATAGCTAATATGAATGAAATATTCATTGATTTTACAAAGAGAAGGACGATTTTTTCGATGAAGTTTTACGCATAGAGTTTAATTACTTGTAGCTCCATGGTCTTAATTTTTAAATAAATTAAATTATTATAGTATTGTGATGAATAAAATGAATGGGAAATTGTTTATGAATGAAATGCTTCTTTTATAGAGAGCGCCAGGCTTGTTATTTTTTTCTATGACGTCATTTGAATGAATATCAGTTGTTTTGGATGAAGTTTTCAAATATAATTAATTATTGTAGTATTATGATAATTCTAAAGTTATTACGCGGAATGTATCACATTTTAGAGATGTTTAAACCAGGCAATTTATATTTCAATGTCGTCATTTGAATGAAGTTCATTTTTTTCGATGATGCTTTAAGTTTTCAAATATAATAAATTAATGTAGTATTGTGATAAGTTTTAAAATATTACCGAGGAATGTATTGAAGCGTATCGAGGAATGTACCGAGTGTACCGAGGAATGTAAATAAAATTGTATTGAAGTTGAAAAGTGTTTCATAATCAATGCTTCAAGCATGATTGATCTTTCTTGTTTTTTTACATAGGTAATTTAATTGTTCTTCAAACTTTTATGAAATATTCTGATTCGATATTCTTGTCATGAAGTTTAATATTTATTAATATTTGGGATATTTACAGTATAATTGTTAAAGAAATACTCTGTTTTTTGTTTCAATAAAATGTAAAATTTTTGTCAAATTTTATTTACTTTGCATTTTTAACACTTTACAACATAGTTGAAAGTGTTTATGACTTTGTTCATTCTGTCTGTTTGTCCGTTAGCACGATAACTGCCGTAAAAATGACTTTATCAAAATGATATTTTAGTATGTTTTTCAGACGGTCGGTGGAACCTATTGGAATATAAATAAATAATATCACCCAATTAGTTTTTTATTAAACCCGGGTTGAAAAAATGAAATACATTGAGCCCTATGGTACCTAATTTTTCAAATATTTTTTAAGCACATTTAAAATTCACAAATTGCTTCGAAATTTTTAGGAAATATTCACAGTATCCCATAAAATATATAGAAAAAATTTCAGTAAAAGGAAATATTCACATTATCCCATAAAATATATAAAAAAATTTCAGTAAAATATGTTAAGTAGTTTTTTAATGAATAATTATTTAATATAGGGAAAAAACAAATTATAATAAATTCTGACTCTTGAGATATCCTCCAGAAAGACAAAAGAGATATATTATATAATAAATATCTTTCCAAGCGTTTAATCATTTTGTATATGAGAGCGGCTTCACATTTAAAAATAAATTTGGTAGATAACAATTTTTCAAATTTTTTTTAATTTTATATAACTCTTCATGATATACTTATTTGATGGCATTTTTAATGTACTTCCCTACGTCCTAGAGAGTTAAAATTTGGTACACAGCTTAAATTTGTTGAACATTTTATTCGACAAAATTTGGTGGATTTTTAAATATAGGTCATGCATTTTTTTCGAAATGGCCTGCAAATAATCCCCGTTCACTTCTATTAATCATTGTTGTAATATTGTTAAAAATTCTGATGTGGGCAGCACATGTCTTTCCCTGCAGACTCATATTCACATTCTCTTTATTTTTTTAATAATAATTTGCGTTTATCTGCACAAAATAACAGCCATAAGTATTTTAAAGGACATTGAATTTGCACGTTAAACTTAAATTTGGTTCTTATTTGATAGCTGGACTTATTGTCAAAGGTGGCGTAGCGAAAACGCGAAAAAACTAGAATATCTCAAGAACGGCTAGTCCTAGAGTACTGGGGTTAGTCTTATTCTTTTTGTTGTCAAAAATCACGTATAAAATAGGAATTTAATTGATATAATTGAGCGCACGTAGTCTTTCATTTTTATATTTAACGATTTTTGCGAGCCATTTCGCAAAAATAGCCCGTTCCTTTTTCCCGAAACGTGCTAGAATAACTTACAAGTGATTTACATACCAAATTTTGTTAAATTTGGTATATAAATCACTTGTAGGTTATTGAAATATTACACCAAATAATACACCAATAATACACCAAATTTTCTTAAATTTGTTTCATTAGTTTTTAGCTAGAGTGGATAAAGGCAATTTCTGCCGGCCATTTCGCAAGGAAGGCAGATTCTTTTATTACGAATCGTACTATAATCTAATGAATATCAGGATTTTCCACAAAAAAACTACCTACTAAATTTTATGAAATTCGGTCCATTAGTTTTTCAATTAGAGTGGATTTCAATTAGAGTAGAATATCCATAGTTTTTTCGTGTGCTAGAAGTCCCAAAACGTGTAGATCCTTTGAAAATTCGAGTTCCGATCTTCGGCACGATTCCAATACTTTGAGCACACACACACACACAAATACACACACACACACACACACACACACGCACGCACGCACACACACACACACACACATATATATATTATCTGTGTACCTAAATTCCGTGCCTATGACAATTACAATAGTTGTGATTTTAAATGATCCCTAAATTTTTATTGTTTCTTCAACGAAGCCTAATTTTAACATATGCAGAATGCAAATATCTCAAGCGATTGTAAGGTGAGTTACATAAGAATTGTTGAATTTTTTTCACACAAAATTATTTAGATCTGGTGTCTGGAATGCAAGTTATATGAATGAAATATTCATTGATTTTGCATAGAGAATCAGATGATTTATATTTCGATACAGTTTTAAATATTTAATTATAATAAAAATATATAGTACTGTGATAATGTAAAAGATATCACCACTGAATGTATCACATATTAGACATTTTTAAATGAAATTGCATATCAGTTGGAAAGCGTTTCATAATCGATGCTTATGCATGATTGATCTTTCTTGTTAGATTATCAATAGATCAGAAGATTTGAGTTTTGTTGTCATTTGAAATATATAGCATGGTTATTATAATATATGTAACTCTTTATCCTGACATTACTTGAATATGTCACTTAATTTCTATCTTGATTAGTTCTGTCTTTCTCTCAACCCAGAATGTCCGATCTACTTGAAAGTGAATTGTAACTCGATCTGTAATACTTGAAATTTGTTTGCAGTTAAAAATATCTACTCAGAACTGTAATCACGTATTTTACATGTTTAAAATAATCATTTCAATTACGTTTATTTATGTTTTACAGAGCAGTATCAAATAGGAAGTTCGATATTCCAACCTGTTGAACACAAGCTCTTTATTGTGAGTAAATAAATTTCATTCTATAACATTTAGTACAATTATTTTAAACAAAGTCTAAAATAAGTTAAACAATATAATTCAAAAATATTGATTGTGACTAATATATTATCCACGCTACATTCTATTGTTTGTCTTAAGGTTTTTCGCAAAATGGGGTCAGCTGCCTGTAATGGTAATTTTTATACTGTATGCAAATGTAGAAGTGTATGAAAAATTATACATTTTCCAGAGAAATGATTTGATTGATTATTAAATTAGAATTAAAGGAGAAATTGCATGAAAAAAACTAAATTGGAATGGGAAATATTTGTATTTAATTCATTCATTCATCAAAGTGACTATAATTATAATGAACGTCAATGTGACTATGACTGTTATAACTATAATGAACGTCAAGGTGACTATAACTACAATGAACCTCAACGTGACTATAACTATAGTGAATGTGAAAGTGACTGTAACTATAATGAACGTCAATACGACTATAATAACTATATTGATTTAACAATGTAACATTATCAAATGACATACTATTTTTAATTGCAATTTAGACATTTTTATTTTATATACTGCGGATAAATATTAATGATTACTTAATATGCTATACATACACATCTTCTACAAGCATAAAATGAACAGAAATAGTAAATAAATGTTTTTAAACGTTGTCCAAATTAATGTAAATTCTGAGTTACTGGAGATGTAGTTTATTTAATTTTTTTTTAATTTATACTTTTCAGAAGCGATGAATAAGCTTGAAGCAGAATTTGGAGGACATTCGTTTAAATTTAAGAACATTTTGTCTACCCAAAGAGTTTACATTTTGAGGGGGAAGAAGGCAAGAGGTCAAATTCGTGACGTGTCCCCGTGATTGGATGACGTCTGGCTTAACTTAGTGTCGCACACATCAGATTTTTTTAAAATTTAAAACGGATTACAGTAAACTTCCTATATTTAGGGACTTCAACATTGCCGTATTATCAAATATGACGGATTATTTAATATCAGACTAAAATGGGTATAAGATGTGAGAAAAATTAATTTAAAAAAGTGGGCAATAAATGTGATATTTGTTTGCGTAAAATGCCTCCATGGTCACCAACACTAACTAACCTGCGTTTTTTAATCTCCAGAAAATGACACTTGAAGGAAATATCGTATACGGATAGTTCTACATAAAAATTAAAATTCTAACAATTGCATGTAATTCGTAGAATTTGAATCAGAAATAATGTGAGCTTAAATAAAACAAGAAAGATCAACCATGCTTAAAGCATTGATTATGAAACACTTTCAAACTTCAACGAAATTTTATTTAAACATCTCTAAAATGCAATACATTTCTCGGTAATATTTTAAAACTTATCACAATACTACATTAATTTATTATATTTGAAAACTTAAACCTTCATCGAAAAAAACGAACTTCATTCAAATGACGGCATTGAAATATAAATTGCCTCATCTCTGAAATGCGATGCATTCCTTGGTAATAATTTTAGAATTATCATAATATTACGATAATTTATTATATTTGAAAACTTCATCGAAAACAACTGAAATTCATTCAAATGACGTCATAGAAAAAATAACACGCCTGGCTCTCTCTATAAATGCAGCATTTCATTCATAAACAATTTCCCATTCATTTTATTCATCACAATACTATAATAATTTAATTTATTTAAAATTAAGACCATGGAGTTACAAGTAATTAAACTCTATGCTTAAAACTTCATCCAAAAAATCGTCCTTCTCTTTGTATAATCAATGAATATTTCATTCATGTCAGCTACGCAGACTCCATGAACTAAATGATTTTGTGTTAAAGAAATACAGCCATTCTAATACAACTCATTCTACATATTTTGCTGTTTACATTTTACATAAGTGAAAAATAGGCTTCGTTGTAGAAATAATCAAATTTGGATGATCATTTAAACTCAAATATATTGTAATTGCGTTGTTTCAGTATGTAAATGCACAGAATTTAAGCAAAAATAAAGTGGTTTTAGGACGGATACAACACTCAATATGAATTAAAAAGAACTTAAAAAATCACGATTTTGAGACAAGATTGATGCCATATTTCATTTTGAAGTGGGTCACGTGATCTTTTCATATTATGGTCACATGATCTATTCATATAAGAGGTGTAATTATTATTTTAATTTTTATTTAAAAAACTACTGAATATATTTCGCTGAATTTTTTTTTATATTTTATGGAATAATTTGAATATTACCTAAAATTTTCAAAGCAATTTGTGAATTTTAAATCCGCTTAAAAAATGTTTGAAGAATTAGGTCCCATAGGGTTCAATCTATTATATTTTTTCAACCCGGGTTCAATCCAAAACTAATTGGGTGATATTATTCATTTATATTCCCATAGGTCCTACAGCCCATTTGAACAACATTCTAGAATTTCATTTTGATTAAGTCATATTTACGGCAGTTATCATTCTGACAGACAGACAGACAGACAGAATGAACAATGTCATAACAACTTTGTTGCAAAGTGTTAATGAACAAAGTCATAAACACTTTTAAACTTTATTGTAAAGTGTTAAAAAAAGCCAAACCTTTCAAAATAGGCATAAAGTTTAGATAGTACGTTCAAAATAAGGATTTGACTGTACATAATGCGAAGAAATAAATGATTAAAATTAATTTTAAAATTATACGATAAGCTTCAATGAACAGAAATCTGCATATAAAATCGTTTAGTTCATTAGAATAAATGTATCTCAGTACAACCAAACGCACCCGAATGCGTGCCGGGCCATTGGATTTCTGATTAACGTAAATTTACTTTATGTCATTTTTAGAAATCTTTCGCGTACTCGTTCATAAATCATTTCACTTTTTTACTTTCCCTGCAATACATGGTAATATATAGGGAAAGTAATGGTATTATGTCGAAAATCGCAACTTCAGTTTTCAACGGAACTACACGTTTTGGGACCTCTGGATCGAGAAAAAACCGTTTTTAGCGTGATGTCTGTGTGTGTCTGTCTGTGAAATGTATGTATACACTCCAAATAAAAAACTAATCGACCGAATTTCATAAAAGTTTTTAGAGAAGTCACTTGTGTATCCCCCTGGTGCTGATTAGATTTCGGTACAGTTGGGGATAGAAGAATCCACCTTCTTTTGCGAAATAGCCAGCAAAAATCGCATGTATCCACTCTAGCTAAACAACTAATTGGTGAAATTTCACAAAATTTTGATAGATAAGTTACTTGTAGGTAACTCTGGTGCTAATTAGATTTTGGTGCGATTCGGAAAAATAATCCTGCCTGTTTTTATGAAATGGCTCTCAAAAAGAGTTAAATCTAAAAATAAAGGACTACGTATGCTCAAATATATCAATTAAATGCTTATTTTATTCGTATTTTTTGACAACAAAAATAATAAGACCAACCCCATTACTCTAAGACTAGCCGTTCTCGAGATGTTTTAGTTTTATCGCATTTTCGCTACGCCACCTTTGAAAACAAGTCCAGTTTCCAAATAAAAACAAAAATGGAATTAAAAGTGCAAATTCAGTGTCATTTAAAATAATTATGGCTATTATTTGGTGCAATTAAACTCAATGTAATAAATTATTGAAGAAATAAAGAGAACGTGAATATGAGTCTGCAGTGAAAGTCATGTGCTGCCCACATTAATTTTTTTTATTTAAATTTGGAAAGGTAATGATTTATAAAAGAAAATGAGGACCGCCATTTAAGCAAAACCAAAGCTATAGCATGTTCAGTTTGACAGTACGCTAGAAACCTATAATGGACAATTTATCTGGAGTAAACTTCTATGGAATTGCTGGAAGCATAGAAATGAAAACAAACCCCTGATCTAAGAAGAAAATCGGATATATTCCGATAAAATTGATTTTCTGCAGTAAGTAGAAAGTCTTGGAGTATCTAGAAGTAAAAAAGAAAAACGAAAAACGAAAGCGAGTTGAGTATAGATTAGGGAAATCTAGGACACTTCCTTTTTCTCTTATGTATGTGTTCTGAATGTCAGACACATAATTTCTATTTAAGTAAACTGATTGCTGTTCAATCGCAAAAGAAACTCACAAATGAAGAATCTTGGGTTTGAGAACAAACACATATATCGATATATTGATTTATTTAAGGAACTAGTATTATAGAATGTTAAAGACAAGAAAAATATGACTCATAAAAATATTACAAAGTTTTATTTCTTTAAATAATATATGAAGCTTAGAGTCGAAAATAAATAGTCGCCTTGATAGAAAATAGTTCAGTTAGGTACCATCACGATGTCAGTGCTTTAAAGTTGCTTTTATATCGATGTATTTCAGAAACTAGTATTTTAGATTGTCAAAGACAAGGAAATTAATATTCATTAAAAAAAGTTGCAACTTAATTTCTCAATAAGTTTTATTTCGTTAAATAATATATGAATCTTAGCGACAAAAATAATTAGTTGCCTTGATGGAAAATAGTTCAGTTAAGTACCATCACGATGTTAGTGCTTTAAAGGTGCTTTTATGTCGATTTATTTTAAGAACTAGTATTTTAGACTGTCAAAGACAAGAAAAAAATGACTCATAAAAATATTACTAAGTTTTATTTCTTTAAATAATATATGAAGCTTAGAGTCGAAAATAAATAGTCGCCTTGATAGAAAATAGTTCAGTTAGGTACCATCACGATGCCAGTGCTTTAAAGTTGCTTTTATATCGATTTATTTCAGGAACTAGTATTGTAGACTGTCAAAGACAAGGAAATTAATACTCATTACAAAAAAGTTGCAACTTAATTTCTTAATAAGTTTTATTTCGTTAAATAATATATGAATCTTAACGACGAAAATAATTAGTTGCCTTGATGGAAAATAGTTCAGTTAAGTATTATCACGATGTCAGTGCTTTAAAGGTGCTGTTATATCGATTTATTTTAAGAACTAGTATTTTAGACTGTCAAAGACGAGGAAAATATTACTCATTAAGAAATTAAGTTGCAACTTTTTTTAATAAGTTTTATTTAGTTAAATAATATATGGCGCTTAGAGTCGAAAATAAATAGTCGCCTTAATAGAAAATAGTTGAGTTAGGTACCATCACGATATCGGTGCTTAAAGATGTGAAATCTCAGCCTTTTGAATCACTGAGGAGGGGTGGGTTTCAACTGGAGGGTGTGGAAAGACTTTTCGACCTACCTTATTGTGTCTGCCTTCGGGGAAGGGGAATCGAAAATCAGGCTACGGTAGATTGTGCCAAGTGATAGATATTATCTTAACTTTCTAGGTCACAGAGGAACGGATTCTGAGTGGTCTAGACGGATAAGCTGTTAGGTTCGTTTCGTAGTTGATAATATAAGTGTTCGCAGATTCAGTCTTCTAGGTCAGTGGTTCTTAAACTCTTTAATCTTACAATCCCATTTCATACCTCAAAATTACAGAGGACACACCGCACCGGGTAGCTGTAACTAATAAACCTCCTCCCAAAAAATGTTTACATTTTTCGAAAACAACACTAACGAATATAGTATTAATAACAAGTGTAATAACTATATATACAGTACTACCAACTATAGTATTTCATTTAAATTAAATATTTATAATATTGGTTATTGACAGATTTATTTTTAAGTGTACTAGAGGGCTCTGCCCCCTGCTCGCGCAACCCCCTTCGGGAGGCTTTGCCTCCTACTCGCTACGTTTACAGAGCTCGCTCCATTTCTATCTTTCCTAAAAAGTCTACTTTCAGAAATCTCTTTTCTATCCCTGCCTATTTCCCGCAAGGGGAAAAGTAGGGATTTTTCTTAGCCCAAGGAATCCTACAATTGAATTCCTTGATCATGAGCTAGCTTCGCGAGCTATTTCATGCCAAACTAAAGTTTAAATCGATAAACGGTTTATTTCGTCGTATTACCCTATTATGTCTCTATAAATTTATCAAATTTTACATTTTTGTATGGTATAGTTTTTACGGTACGAGACAGAGAAATCGCTAGACGTACCGATACGAAAAAAAAGTTCACTTCAGAAGCGCATAAAAAGTAAAATATCTCAGAAACTACATCGGAATTAAAAAAGGCGCTCCATCCTGAATAAATTCATCCATGTAGGTACCTGCCTGCAAAATTTCGTGGTCTTGCTATTGTTAATCTATCCAGGACGCGAACTCGCAGCTCAAATATTTTGTCTTTGAATTCGACATTAAATATTTTATAAACTACAATATATATAAAAAAAAATATTTCAGCGTATTTCACAATGCTTTTTCTACAATTATACCAAATTTCATATTTTTATATGCAATAGTTTTTGCGGTCAAAACAAAGAATGTCGAGAAACGAGAAATTTGTCAAACAGCATCGGCTGCATCAGCTACTTTTTTACTATAGAGAGAAAATACATCTTTTAAAATAAAAATCAGGAACTTATCCTTGTTATACCTTTCGACAAAATATAACCAAAACTATCATATTAAACTAAAATTCAAAATTTACAATGAGAACAAGTAGAAAAAATATGCATTTATTCAAAATTTCTTCAACGCCACAAAATTTTATTCTCGAACCCCAGTTTAAGAGTCTTTCGATCACCGGTGAAAGGGTGTTCTGGAGGGTTTAGAACGAAAAAAAAAGTTAGACAATTGTTGGACTACGCATAGCAAACGATACGCTGTTTTCAACTCATTGGATGATTGTAATTTAAGTATGGTTCATACTTACAAAACCCGCCTATGAATATTCTCAATATTGTGCTCGCAATCCTATTTCAGATAACACTATGAATCGGTCGGTTTCACAGCATGTTTTTTCACCATATCTCTAAAGAATCCTGCGATTTCCATGAAGTCGGTCTGATTACACTAGATCCAGTTTTTGAAATATCTATAAAACAAGTTTTCGAATTTGCAGATTTATACTCTATTATAACCTGCATAGAGGAAATCCGTCGCTTATGAGATTCTGGAGTGCTCAAGAAAATAGTTTGCAGTGACACACAGAGTGAAACTGCTTGCAGTGGCACAGAGTGAAATATTTGCAGTGGCACACAGAGTGAAATATTTGGAGTGGCACACAGAGTGAAATATTTGCAGTGGCACACAGAGTGAAATATTTGCAGTGGCACACAGAGTGAAATATTTGCAGTGGCACACAGAGTGAAATATTTGCAGTAGCACGGGGTAGACTAAGGGTAGAGAGGTGGGGTTGGGATACTAGTTGTGACTTCGATTAAACGGAAGTATGTAAATGTAACGGATGGAAAGGTTACAAATCATTTATTGTTCAGTACGGTATTTTTGACCTGACGAAGAGGACTTTCATGACGTTCTCAAAACATTTTTAGGCACCTTATTTGTTTTCCTAGTTATTTACACCTGTGCCTCGTTTGTTAAATATGACCAGTGGTCATTAAATATGACATCTGCACACTTAATAAAAGTTGTTAGCATTTATAAATATTGAAAACCTTTTCAGATTGAGGCAAAAAAATATCGCATATTTTAGAATTCTATTATCATGTTAAATGGTAAAATATATTATATTTTAGTAGTCAAATTTGAGATATTTTCCACAAATTTATCGTTAATGTCATGCTACTCAGACTAAACTCTAACAATGGAGTACTGCTAATCATATGTAGCAATATAGTGTCACTTCCGTTACATTATTCCGTATCATCCCCGTCGAATTTTCTTCATGATTTATTTCATCGCCCCCTAAGACGTTTCACGTCAACAATTTAGTATATATATATAAGATGAAATGCAGACATGTTCGTAGCAATATTGGTATTAAAAAAACCGACAAAACTTGGCCGGATTATCGGTTTTAGAGATCCTGGTATTGAACGTTCGATCTGTGATCCTTATTTTTAAAGGACAGAAATCTATTTTAACATACTGTATAAAAAAGAGAAATTTCGGTAAAATGGAATACATATTTTGTCCTGTACAATGTTACTATCAGATGCCCTAACTTACTAAATCAATCACCAACCGCTAAAACTGCTCTAAATATTCACAAAATCTGTTGCAAATGTTCACAAAATCTATATATCGTCAAAAACAGCCCCCTTCGTTGGGATAAAATAACAGATCAATCAATGTTAGTGGCAAAAACGGTCTCCATAAAAGTCTCAAAAGGTTCTTTAAAAGTTTTCACAAACGGTCTCAGAATAAAAAGGCAAAGCTATCGCACCATCAAAAGCAAGAGAGCATGTCTCAATAAATTGTTACATAGCGTGCTCCACAGAGGAAACCGTTGCCAACGAAAATTTGAAAAATATAAAGGGAAACCAATTGAGTAGAAAAAAACAGTAGAAGAAAGAATAGACAAATTGAAAATACATCAATAAACCAATAAACTTGAGTACCCTATGGAAAAATAAATAGAAAAACAACCCGTTTCGGAAACTGCATGTGAAACAAGCTAACTTTAAAAAACCCTACATAAAAGTTATTGTAAAAAAAAAAAAAAAACTTGTGAATAAGAGATTAAGCAATTATGTACTCGTAGTATACAACAAATAAAGAAAACAAGCTGATCCAAAAAACTAAACATCTCCAACAAACATTCGTCTAAATTACTGTAAAAATGCTAATGTATAAGACTATGAAAATTGAAAAAAATAACAAAATTAAAGGAAAAAATTCTTCTGTCATGCAACTACTCGAGCTACTTTATAAGATTAAATTAGATTAAGCTACTTTAAAAACAATTGGTAAAATGCTTCAGAGTTAATAATATAAGGAAATGGAAGGGAAACCACGATAAAAGAAAAAAATGTCTGAAAGAGTCTTGACAAATGGTGTGTATACTTTATTTTTGACGGAGCTATTAAGCATTTTGATTCTCTTTTGTACACATATTTTATACAAATATACACATTTGAAGCGGGAGTGATAACTTCAGAACCGAAAGTATAAATCCTTATAAATTCTACCTACCATATATCTATTATTCGAAGCTGAATCCATATCAGCCAGCATTTAAGTTCTATCATTATTCAGTCCTGAGAAACACATATCGCAAGGAAATATTTTTAACTCAAAGTGGAAAAAGAACCCGAAGAGGAATTACTTAGGATATACTCTACCTTAACCAGAATTTGATGTTAAATTCATATCAGTTATCGCCTAAGCTTTACCTATAAGCAATCTTAATAAATTGATGCTTAAAATAAATCGAAAAATTTTGAACTGGAAATGCCTTAGTGAACCTTAAAATCCCTAGTGAACCTTTTATCTCCTCCGAACTGATGCTATACCCATTCACCATCCAAACTGTATGTATAGTATATGCAGAGTAATGATGTTTCAATGAAATTTTTTTAGTAAAAACAAAAGTATGCCAAAATTTGTGCCACTAACAAAATTATTCCGTAATTTTCCTTTTCCGAAGAGTTAGTTAACGGATTCCCTATTTTCTTTAACACATATACCAAATCACTACCCCTAACAAACTACATTAAGCAAAACTCTACACTGCATAACAACAACCACTGTTATCTTCCCAGATGGCTGGTTAGTTCGTCGATTCACGATTCCGGCTAAGTGTCAGTCCCAGAGATAGAGATGTGACGGATTAAGTGGGAACGTTAATTCTCTTAAATACGGCGTGATCCGCATTTTCGTGGGATATAAGGGGTCTGGTTATTTTTCCCTAAATATACTTATCTGGTTATTTTTCCCTAACCTTCTCCTATGCTTCTCTTCAATAAATTAGCGATGAAGTATAAAACTTTTTCAAAATGAAGTTGCGTTTATAAAATTGGATAAAGACTGACAAAGTGATTGGCTGAGTTAAATTTGTCATTTTGGCTAATACGGTGGGATCCAGAACGCGTACAAGAATATATGTCTAACTAGTGAGATCCGCAGACATTCTCCCCTATAAATAATAAACAAAAAACGTGCAAGAAAGTTACCTACTTTTTATTGAGTTTGTTTACCATAGAAGAACATAAAGGAACATTATGATCATTATTTACCATTGAGACCATAGAAGAACATTATGGTCTCGCTTTCAGTATCTGATGTTATGCGCTACGTAAAGCTCCATGGTCACATCGCAGTTTTTCGCTGTGAAAGAAGTATAGTCATTGCATTATGTAGGAAACGGACCTCCCACATCAAGGACTCACTTTCAGTATTTGATGTCATACGCTCATAAATCTCCACGGTTTCCTCGCAGTTTTTTGCTATGAAAGAAGTATAGTCATTACACTATGTAGGGAACGGGCTGCCCACATCATGGACTCACTTTCAGTATCTGACGTCATACGCTCGCAAAGCTCCAGAGTTCATAAAATGTTCATCCGTGAATGAAACACGTTTGGCAACATTTTGTACCCAGAGATAGATAGATAGACAGATAACTCAAGGTGTTTATATTATTAAATGTGGAGCTACACTAGACTTTCTCCTACATTTGTGTTTCGTATTTTATAGGTTTATTTGTAACGTTATTACAAGGATTATAGAATTCTTCTTTAAAAAAAGTATGCTTACAAATGTTTTTTTTTGGCAAATATATCTTTGAAATATTTTTTTCAAGTTGGCAAGAACAATGTAATAGATTATGGCAATAACAATGCAAATGATCCAAAGGAAATGTTGTGTGATGGCGTGAGTGAGAAAGAACTGTTCATCCGGTTTTGAACAGTTTTTAGTCATTCGCTGTTGATTAAATTTTAAGTGTTATTTTATTATTTGTTTTATGTTACTAAATAAAATGTATTATATATATATATGTGGTTTCGGGCTTGAAAGGCAAATTGAAGTAGGTTGAGTTGTACGGTAATGAGTAGAAAGGTATAATATTCAACGTTAATAATAGTTAGCAGTATCCAGAAGCTGATCCAGTCGTACTTCCATTTTTTTAACCGCAATCTGTTACTTCTGTCTGGTGTCAGACACCAATTTTAGTACAGGCTAACTTCTCTTATGAGTTGCTGGTGTGAAGTTAGATTTTGGTGTGTTCTTCAATGTTTGAGTTAGTTTCGTTTTGTCCATTCGTTATGCAAGTAATTTGGAAGGAGTGGATGACTTACTAGTTCGACGGTAGATATCTCTCAGGTGAAAAAGTTGTGTTGAGTAATTGTTGAGGGTTATAAATTTCCCGTTGCCGGTCTTGGTTTTGTTCTCATTCTCGCGAGATCTGCTTGAGTTAATTGTTCCTGCGTGCCGGTCAGCGGTCATTGTTATGTGTTGTAAGGGTAAGTACTGATCTTTTTGACTGAGTTAATTTTATATCTTGGCAATGCTAATCGAGTGTATTTAGTAGCGGATTTTGGGAAAAAATAAGCTTCGCTACAGTTATGAATCAGTAGTTCGGAATAGGCTTAGTTTGTAATAGTTGTGAATGAGATCCATATTGTTACTACTCATCCCTTGAAATCGTGAGTTTGCGCTCAGGATACACTAATGAGTCCAAATATTTGGATAACTAACACATTTATTCAGAAGCACAGCGTAAACAGAAACAATATGGAGTAAAAAAAATACTTGAATGCTTCACTAATTTCACAAAACGACTCATACTATTCTCTAAACATTAACGTACTTAATTTCACAAAACAGCAATTACTATTCTCAAAACATCAACGAAAATCAGAGTTCAATGTAGCTCGTATCACGTTAACTGTTCTTCAACTGAATGATAACTCCTTTTATAGACTCGCTATAGAAACTTCTGGAAATCTGTCATATTTCGTAGAATATCGGTAATTTCGAGGTGTTTTTAGAACCTTCAAAAAGTCGCCAAATTGACGATAAATCGCCAAATCTGGCAACCCTTTTTCGAACTTCGGCACATGGCAACCCCTAGATTCACGTCATGAGAAAGGATATCTGTACGGGAGTTTTCTTCGTCTAATTTTCCCGAGATACTCAAGTGAGAGGGAGAAAAAGAGATGCCAGAGCTTTTTACAAGTCCATAACAATATGAATTCCGTTCTTGTATTGCTTGTAGTTCGTGATAATGGATGCAGCTTGTGTAATTTTGCTGTTCAGAAGGTACTGCTGAAACTACGTCTGGACCGTAATATGTTTAGTCCATATCTTTGAGGGTGAGTAATTGTACTTGGTTGAAGTTTTGTCATAATTATGAGGTCCGTGCTCTGGATCCTTGTGGTTCTTTTCATGTAGTAGTAATCTCGGTAGCTATCCTTCAGCCTACGATGCAGACTGCTAGATAATATTCCGACCCAACCTACTGATGTGCTACGGTGTTCGATCTCTTAATGTTCCCTAGGATAGGAACTCCTATACTCTCCTATACTATATAGGAACTCTTATACTATATTGGAACTCCTACTATATTGTGCCAGCCAGTTGATAGATTCATCTAATCAATTGTCAGCTACCCTTCAGTTGTATATACATTATTCTTTTTAAGTCAAACTTCTTGTTATGTCCTCTTGGCCAGAGGTAGTTATGTTGTTTGAAATATGTCTCTTTTGTGTCTATTAAATTGAATTTGTTGCGTTAAGCAAATGAATAAATGATGTTTTAATGTTTTCTGATTCTTGTCCCTAGTATTACCTACTGGCGTGACAGAATAATCGAAATATCATGTATTACACAGTGATATATATATATATATATATATATATATATATATATATATATATATATATATATATATATATATATATGTTATTAATAAGAAAAGTATATACATACATTTACTGGGCAAGTGGTTGAGTTTCAAGTGCTGATAGTAAAATGTTTGTTATTTTTCATATTCCTGTTTAAATTGTCGATTTTCTGCCTAATCCTAAATCGAAGAACTATGCGAATTTTCTGGCGCAGTTCAATATTTAGAAGATTAACGGATTTTGCTGCTGCATGCTCCTTATTGCAATTTTTCTCGAAAAACATGCTTCGTTCTTATCGGAACAATAACATCGTGTCATGTGTTCTAAAGCTGTTTCTAAACATCCAGCATGTTTCACTTGAGCTGAACCCATGTAAAACCAATTTTATTCCAAATATTCTATCAACGGTAAATCGGATCAATCCGTCACACAAGCTCTTTCAGATCTTTCACGGAATTCGAATTCCAATAGTTTATAACAAAATAACTTCTTTTTATATTAAAGGATATTTTTAAAAATCCATAAAGCCATTTGTTCACTAAAGCTATATGCATTCGCAATATATCATTGTAGTTTATTGAGGCTTGTAACCCTGCTTTAGAACAAGACATTCGTATATTAATTCCTGGTAGAATAGCATAGACAAATAAATAAGTGAAAATATTTTGCGAAAAGGATATGAAGAAAAATCCTAAACAACGAAATTAAGTGCAAATTAATACTTATTGCAATTTCGAGGAAACTTGAGTTCTAGTGGATAATTTTCTCACTGTGGTCTTTTCTAAACATTTTTCAGTCTTTTTACCTTTACATAGAATTTCTTGCCATCTGCTTAATCAGAAAATCTCCGCTTTTAATAGTTTTACCTATCAGGTTCTGAAAGTTTTTCCTACTGCGTATTTGCTCATTTCTGAGATCAATTATTTAAGAGTTGTTACTGTCGATTGGGGATTCTCTTCTAGCATCGTGCTGTTCAAAATTGTTCTAAACTTTCATATAAACTTGTTTCCGAAAGGGGTTTTAATAGCCCTATCACTTCACCATATTTTCCCAAACTCAGACAGCTGACGGCATAAATCCTTAAAAGGTTCAATTACGATATTTGTTTACATTAATAAATATACTAAGGTTTTCCAATCTTAAGGATCCTTTAAAAATTTCTAATAGTTGAGTAATTTACAGTATTTCTTACCATACTGATATTTCTTTTATTGGTCTCGCTAAACGTGTCTTAAAATTTCGTTTTAAGGAACATGAAGTCAAAAAAAAATCTGATGTGGGCAGCACATGACTTTCCTTATATAATGCAATGAATTTACTACTTTTATAGCAAAACAATAGGTTATTCTTATAGTAGATACTTATATTCTTTCCAAGATATTGAATTTTCGTTAAATAGTCGACATTTTCATCGATTTAGCGTCATTTTTATCCATTTGAGGAGATTTTCGTTAATTTGGTTTAACATTCCATTCAGCATTTAAAAAAGTAGCCAAGTTGGCGACATTCCGCCAAATTCGTCGCCAAAATCTCGCCAAGCGTTATGGATGGAGAAATAACTTATTCTTAAAGCAGATAATTGACTATTGGCGTTCAAATACAAATGTATTACTCAGAGTACCTTTTCTTATGAATGGAACGACAAAGATCCACGAGAATGATTTCATCAAATTTATCGCATGATATTACATATGAAAAGTAAACATGTTTCTCAACAGTTAATATATATATTTTTTTAATTTATGGGATTTTTTGATAAATTTATTTGAAATATGTGCAATATCTCGAGAACGGTTCATGCTAGCGTTCTAAAGTTTATGTCAATCGTTTTCTAAGGACACATTACTTAAGGAAAGACTATTTGTGTAACTTTATTAAAGGTTTTGATTTTTTGATGATTTTTTCAAAATTTCACTCGAAAATTTAGGGAAGTTCTGAACATTCGATTGCGTTTAAAAACACTAGGCTTCCAGTATTCACGGATTGTGATTTTTGTACTAAATTTCATTCGAATCGCTCTATTCGTTCGTGAGATATCGTCTCCAAAGACTCACTGTCACACACACACACACAGACATCACTTC
Organism: Amaurobius ferox; assembly: GCA_951213105.1. Lineage (NCBI taxonomy): Eukaryota > Metazoa > Arthropoda > Arachnida > Araneae > Amaurobiidae > Amaurobius > Amaurobius ferox. The sequence goes on from OX578149.1 coordinate 27,297,883, forward strand.
AAAAATGTTCGATTCGTGATCAGGGATGCTTGAAACGTGCTCTCCCGTCGAAAACTCGAATTCGAATTTTCGACCCCGTCACAATACTTTCCTTATACATTATGTATATAAGGAAAGTAAAAAAAAAGGAATTTAATAAATATTCAATAGTTTTCGGAATTACCACAATCATTTAGTTCTAAAACGAATAACTTTCAGAATAAAACTGGTAAAAATAAAAAATAAAATTCTCATACTGATTATTATAAACTTAACCTAGACTTAATTAATTTAAGTTAGTTAATTTAAACTTAGTTTAGCTTAAACAGTCTGGTATATGAATTCATAAAAGTAATCGAATGGAACGCCACATTCTAGATATTTTAAACACTTGATTTCGTTCTTTGTACCATTTTAATTCTAACTACTACTATGTGTACTTTTAGATATTACCATTACTTCAATATTTAGAATATTAACTGATTGTGTACTTACATGCTCTGTATCTAAAATCGGTAAAAGTTATTATCGCTTTCTTCTAGAAAACATGTTCCGTTATTACACGAACAATATCATCTTGTCATCTGTACTAAAAGACCCCGCGAGTTTTTAATCAAGTGGTTTATATTTAAAATCTATTCTCTTCCAGATGTTCCATCAACAATAAATTAGGATCGATACAAGGTCTTTTAAAATTACGCTTTCGAATTTCAATAGTTTCAGAACCAGTTTGGAATTTGTTAATATTAGAATGAATATTTTAAAATCGCCCGAAACCGGTAAATCAATAAAATTCGACATATCCGTCATCAATCATCGAGTTTTATTGATGATTGTATTGATCGCGTCACAACAAGCAATTTGTATTTGGTAGCATAGTATTTAGGAAAAGCTCATCTCTATTTCCGTCTGTCCCTCTTGGCGAGCGACAGATTGTAAAAAATACCACGACTTTGCTACGAAACATCGGAAAATATCGCCAAATTTACCATCTCGGAAAATTGAGTTCAATTTCTTTGAAAGTACCGGACTTTTGTGGGAACTTTTAATTTGGCTTTTTGGTTCAAAATAGAATGATTTTTACTCTTCGTGGAGCAGGTACATTTGTTTCACGGGATCTGGAATGTCGTTAATATTTAAAATCGCCGGAAACCAGTAAATCAATGAAATTCGACGTATTCGTCATCAATCATTGCATTTTATTAGGGATTATATTGAACACGTCAGGACAAGCAATTTGCATGTTAGCTTCTGGCGGTATACTATATAAACAAGAAAGATCAATCATGCAGAAAGCATTGATTATGAAACACTTTCCAACTTCAATGCAATTTTATACAGACAACTTTCAAATGTGATACATTCTTCGGTAATACTTTTAATATTATCACAATACTACATTAATTTATTATATTTGAAAACTCCATCGAAGAAAATGAACTTCATTCAAATGACGGCATTAAAATATAAATTGCCTGGTTTAAACATATCTAAAATGCGATATATTCCTCGGTAATATTTTTAAAATTATCATAACATTACAATAATTTATTATATTTGAAAACTTCATCGAAAACAAATGAACTTTATTCAAATGACGTCATCGAAATATAAATCGCCTCTATATAAAAGCAGTATTTCATTCATAATCATTTTTCCAATCGTTTAATTCATCACAATACTATAATAATTTATTTTATTTAAAAATTTGAAAAATTGTTATCTACCATATTTATTTTAAAATGTGAAACCTTTCTCATATATAAAATAATTAAATTCTTGGAAAGATATTTATTATATAATATATCTCTTTTTTCTTTCTGGAGGATGTAACGAGAGTCAGAATTTAATTGAATTTGTTTTTCTCCCTATATTAAATAATTTTTATTTAAAAAACTACCTAACATATTTTACTGAAATTTTCTTTATATATTTTATGTTATAATTTGAATATTTTCTAAAATTTTTGAAGCAATTTGTGAATTTTAAATTTGCTTAAAAAATGTTTGAAACATTATGTGCCATAGGATTCAATGTATTTCATTTTTTCAATCCGGGTTCAATAAAAAACTAATTGGGTGATATTATTCATTATATTCCCATAGGTACCTCAGACCGTCTGAAAAACATTCTAAAATGTCATTTTGATAAAGCCATTTTTACGGCAATTATCGTGCTAACGGACAGACAGACAGAGAGAATGAATAAAGTCATAAACACTTTCAACTATGTTGTAAAGTGCTAAAAATGGCACACATGTTATAATGCAATTAACATGAAAATTGCGGCATGTGAAACAATATTTCACCTTCGATTACTGTATGTTTCCATTCTTTACAACGTTTTTAGACAAATCAATAAATTGCAGTATAATTTTTTAATTATTTTATTTCAATAATAGCCAACACACGATTTTGGTATATTAGTTAAGTATTGTATTTATCTATATATACTAATTGCCAAGTGTCTGTCTATCTGTCTGTCACGCTTTTTTAGGCACTTCCTGAATAGATAGAGACTTGCAATTTAGTACACGGCTCGGTCGTTCGATAAAACCCCCGGGAAAAAATCGAAAACGCTCTCTAGAGGTGGTGCTCCACAGGAAAACGTTCCAAATGTGAAATGATAGGAAAGCATGCTTTGCTATAAGATAAAGACTTTACATTTGGTGTGTGGGTAAAACGTTCGAAGGGAAGAAAGTGCGCAATTTCAGATTTTCAATATTTTTTACTTAAGGGGGGGTGCCGCACACAAAAATGTTCGATTTACTGAATAAATGAGAAAAGGCTTCTTTAAAATTTGATAGAGGCTCGAAATTTGGTATAAGGGCTAATCTCTTGACGAAACCAAAACGATCTTGACGAAAATATTGACGAAAAAAACACCCAAGACGAATATAGTTTTTCAAAAATGTTCATTTATGGGGGTGCTCCAAAGAAAAACGTTCGAAAGGTGTATTGATAAAAAAAAACATGCTTCGAGATGAGATTGAGATATCAAATTTGGTGTAAGAGTAGATAGCTTGAAAGGAGGAAAGTGTACAATTTCAGTTTACCAATATTATCTACTTTAGGGGTTGCCGTGCACCAAAATGTTCGATTTTCGGAAAAAAGTAGAAACGCCCCTTTTAAAACGTGATAGAGGCTTGATATTTGGTATATGATCGAATCATCTGATAGAAAACACACGAAGAATAGAGTTTTTCGAAAATGCATATTTAAGGGGGTGGATACTCCACACAAAAACATTCGAAAGGTGAAATGACAGAAAAAGAATGCTTCGTGATCAGATAGAGACTTCAAATTTGGTGTACGGGTAAAAAGTTGGAAAGGAAGGAAGTGTGCAATTTCAGTTTTTCAACATTTGCTATTGTAGGGGGTGCCTCTCACTAAAATATTCGATCAAATGAAAAGCGCCTCCTTTTCAATGTCATAGAAGCTTGAAATTTAGTATATGGACTAACCATTTGGTAAAAAAACCAAAGATGAACACGGTTTGACAAAAATGTTCATTAAGGGGGGTGCTACAAAAAAACCGTTCGAAAGGTGAAGTGATAGAAAAAACATGTTTCGCGATAGGATGGAGGCTTCAAATTTGGTCTACGGGTAAATACTTTGAAAGGAAGAATGTGTGAAATTTCAGATTTCCAATATTTGCTACTTTAAGGGATGCCGCTCAGTAATAGGTTCGATTTTCCGAATAAATGAGGCATGTTTCCTTTTAAATGTGATAGTGGCTTGATATTTGGAATATGGGCCAATCATTTGATAAAAAACCCAAGACAAGTTTTTCGGAGTTTTTCAAAAATGTCCTTTTATGGGTGTGCTTCACAGAAAAACGTTCGAAAGAAGAAATGATAAAATAGCAATGCTTCGGGATGAGATAGACTTTAATGTGGCATACGGGTAGATAGGTCGAAAGGAAGAAATGCGCAACTTAAGTTTCCCAATATTTTCTTCTTTAGGGGGGGTTCTGCGCTCCAAAATATTCGATTTGTCGAATAGATGTGAAATGCGATTTATTCAAAAAATTTCCTTTTTTCATTCGGTGGTTGCTTATTGCATGACCGTTGATTTCCAACGGGTATTCGGCTAGTATATACTAATTGTCAAGTGTCCGGCTGTCCATCCGTCTGTCTGTCTGTCTTTCTGTCACGCTTTTTTAGGCACTTCCCGAATAGATAGATACTTAAAATTTGGTACACGACTCTGTTCGATGAAACCCCTGGAAAAATCAAATTTCTCGAAAACATTCTATAGAGGAGGTGCTCCACACCAAAATATTCGAAAAGTGAAATGGTAGAAAAGCATACTTTGCGATGAGATAGAGACTTCAAATTTAGTGTATGGATAAACCGTTCATTTAAGGGGATACTCCCGGGAAAAACGTTCGAAAAGAAGAAAGTGTGCAATTTCAGATTTTCAATATTTGCTACTCTAGGGAGTGCAGCGAACTGAAATGTTCGATTTGCCGAACAATTGAGAAATGCCTGCTTTAAAATTTGATAGAGGCTTGAAATTTGGTATATGGGCTAATCATTTAATGAAAACATCCAAGACAAAAGAGGTTTTAAAAATGTTCATTTAAGGGGGTGCTCCCGAGGAAAACTTTCGAAAGGTGAAATGACGAGAAACCATGCTTCAAGATGTGATAGAGACTTCAAATTTGGTGTACGGGTAGATAATTCGAAAGGAAGAGCATGTACAATTTCAGTTTACCAATATTTTCTACGTTAGGCGGTTCCGCAAGCCCAAATGTTCGATTTTTTGAATAAATGAGAAACGCCTCTTTTAAAATTTGCCAGAGACTTGAAATTTGGTATATGGGCTAACCATTTGACAAAAACACCCAAGATGAATATAGTTATTCAAAAATGTTTGTATAAGGGGGTGCTCCAGAGAAAAACATTCGAAAAATGAATTGATAAAAAACATGTTTTGGGATGAGATCGAGATATCAAATTTGGTGTAAAGGTAAATAGTTTGGAAGGAAGAAAGTGTACAATTCCAGTTTACCAATATTTTCTACTTTAGGGGGTGCCTCACACCAAAATGTTCAATTTTCAGAATAAAGGAGAAACGCCCCTTTTAAAACGTGATAGAGGCTTGGTATGTGATATATGGGAGAATCATCTGATAGAAATCAAAGGAATAGAATTTTCCAAAAATGTATATTTAAGGGGGTGGATAGTCCACACAAAAACATTCGAAAGGTGAAATGCTAGAAAAGCATGCTTTGTGATGACATAGAGACTTCAAATTTAGTGTACGGGTAAAAAGTTGTAAAAGAAGAAAGTGTGCAATTTTAGTTTTCCAACATTTGCTATTTTAGAAGGTGCCGTCCACTAAAATATTCGATTTACCGAACAAATGATAAACGCCTCCTTTACAATGCGATAGCGATTTGAAATTTAGTAAATGGACTAACTATTTGATAAAAAAAACTAAAGATGAATGCGGTTTGACAAAAATGTTCATTAAGGGGGTGCTACACACACACAAAAAAAAAACCGTTCGAAAGGTGAAATGATAGAAAAAACATGCTTCGCGATAGGATGGAGGCTTCAAATTTGGTCTACGAGTAGATAGTTTGAAAGAAAGAAAGTGTGAAATTTCAGATTTCCAATATTTGCTACTTTAAGGGGTGCCGTACACTTTTTAAAAAATATCTTTTTATAGGTGTGCTTCACAGAAAAACGTTCGAAAGTAGAAATGATAAAAAATCAATGCTTCGGGATGAGACAGACTTTAATGTGGCATACGGGTAGATAGTTCGAAAGGAAGAAATGCGCAACTTAAGTTTTCCAATAGTTTCTTCTTTAGGGAGTCCTACACTCCAAAATATTCGATTTGTCGAATAAATGTGAAACACGAATTATTCAAAAATTTACATTATTCGTGGGTTGCTTATTGCGAGACCGTTGATTTTCAACGGGGATTCGGCTAGTTATTTTCTAATTCATTGATTTAAATTAATAATAACCAACAGACGTTTTCTATAAATTAGGAACGTAACTCGGTTAACATAGTGACCACAACTAAATCTGTGAGACCAGAATACATGTAGACAGGTTTATATGATTATTTATGATATTTAACAGGCCAGACAAAGAGGCCCAGTCTGGTTGACACCACTTTTACAACGGTCCTGACCCAAGAGCTCAGTAAGCCATAAAAAAGGAGGCTAAAGATGAATCCACGAGATTGGTTCAAAATTAAACTAATATGGAAGATGTGTTGCATCGCCTTGAGGTTAATCAATGATATCCGAAGAGGCGTATCAGAGGCGTTTCAAAGAGGTGGCAACCGACAGAAGATTCTACAGAGACACAATCCTCAGATGAGAACAGAAATGAGAGATGTAAGAACAGAGATGAGTAACAGTTGGAGTTATAGTCGGGATGCAAATATGCTTAAAAGTCGGCACAGGTGCAATAAAGAGATGCATTAATTTCTCATGCAGTGTAGTCAGAATAGACGAGATGCATTAAGTTTCACACAGCCTCAGACAATTTTGCATCAAGTTACTCATACAGTGCAGTGATGATGCAGTGGTTCAACAATCGATGATCCACAAACGTCTAACGACAACAAGAAGGTATATTCTTAAAAACATATATAAAATGGTCATAGTTAGTTTCGGAAATTTTGTATACCTAGTCTCACATGTCCAGTCTCCTCCTTAAATATATAATTGTTGTAATCTAATTATGATTATAAGGTGCTTAATAAATATCTATTTTAAAGTTAAAATGGGTAAAGTTAATTGTGTGGTATTATGTTAATATATTTTATTCCAGGAACTCGTACTAAAGATAATAATGGTTATTAGCGGCATTTCAAAGTCAACACAATGTGTTTAACTAACTGCAAATACTCTTTTTCAAGGTGCACCATAAAATCAAAAACTGTAATTCATTGACAAAATATGAAAAAAATCTATCTGCAGTAACTGTACATTCAAATATTTCAAGAATGATTGATTGTACACCGATAGAGTTAATTAAGAAAATTTTGAGTAATTTTCCTGCGCATGATGGCACAAAAAGTAATTTTCGTGTCCAGCCCTTTGCGGGTAATTACAGCTGAAAGAATGTTAGAATAAAAAAAATCCTTAGATTATCAATTTGTTGAACAAAATTCCAAGATATTAGATATTTCCATTATCTAATGGTCATGTTCTACGTGTATGATAAGTTTATGAGTGTATTGTGTGTTTCTCAGTCAATCAGTCTCACTTAGCTGTACTTATATGACATCAGTGCGCATAGTTTTAATTTAACTATCTTACATTAGTTTGTATGCATAAGCTACTGTTATATGATAAGTTTTACATCTTTTATAGTGAATTACTGTAACATTGGTACTATTGATGTAACGAAATTCTCAATTTTCCTTTTCTCTCCCTCCCCCGTGACGTCCTCTATTTTCCAGATCTATCATTTAATCCAAATTAATTTAATTTCCAGATGGGAAAAAATTGGGTTATGACATTTGAACAGAAAACTTCTACGATAAAATCGTAGGAAAATGGGCTATAAATTTCCAAATTTTTCTGATCCGAAATTCAAATATGAATTTATTTTAAATTAGTATCAAAATTATTTTAATTATAAAGATATATACGATTTTTAGTTATTTCTTTCGATATTTGAATACTTAAATGAATGCAATATCGCAGCCATTTATATACATTTTATCATAAAACTTAAAAAGCGGATAATGTTAGAAACATGTGTTTTAAATTGTATTCCATAAGAATTTTAGCGTTTTATTTTGTTTTAGTGATCATACAATCTTACATAATAAAAGTAGATATTTTTGCGTGTATGTGTTGTGTTGTGTTGTGTTGTGTTGTGTTGTGTTGCGGGTAGTGTAGAATCGAAACTGACGAGAAAGGGCAGCTGAGCTCACGGGAAGTTGTACTATATATTTTTCAAAATTCATTCATACTGCTGGTCAAAATAATCTGAAATCAAAATACTTTAGTATCAGCATATCAGCATATCGGCTCCCAAACTGGCTCATCGTTTTAAAGAATCGATAAAAATGCCAAAAAAGTATGTGTCTTAAATGGCAGTCAAACCCAGTGATTTGCAATGACAAACCCAGTGCCAATGACTGTATTCTTGGACTAGATAGCTCAAGTCAATGGAGACGGAGTTATGTGGGTCCAGCCGATAGGACAATGTTTGTCAGGGGGGAAACGACAAACTGGCAAGGACAGCTGGGAAAACACGAGCAGTTTATGTCATTAAAGTTAAAAAAGAACGAATTAAGATGTGAGAGTTGATATAGACAGTGACGAGTTCAAAGTGAGCTTTAATAAATTTGTCAACAATAATTGCACCCAAGGATGATTCTTTCAAATGACATGGCAAGAAAAAGCAACAGGTATCCGTTTAGTGACCGTGAGGACTTATCATTTTAATCAATAAATTGATTCTTTCATATATCAAAAATACATGTCATCACATCTGGTTCCAAACTTAAATTTAAAACTGTATGATAGAGGAACAATAAATTGGTAATTGAAAATTTATTGAGTAGAACTGTAAAATGAACTTCCTAATGAAAGGAATAATAATATTAATCATAAAAATTTAAGTTTGACAAAACGTAAGTGTCATTCATCATTTAGTAGTTTTTGCATTTTAATGTTTTAGATTTTAGGAATTTTGTTTATTTATAGGTTCATACCAGACGCTGCAAATAGATATGTATAAACACTAATTTGATGTTCACTCGACCAAGTAATAATTTAATTAATTAAATACCTTTTTGTCATCCCATTTGGTGTCCGTGACATTTCTTTTGTTTATGGCACATTTTTGATATCGCTGTAAATTAATTTATCAGTCCGGTTCTTGTGGCGCCAAGTCGCCAGGGCAAAATTTGCATAATAAATTTGTTAAGGAGCAGTGTGATGACAAAAAAACCAAATGACAAGTTTTGCTGTGGTTAAAAGAATATTGCTAATCTCAATCATGTGGATAGTGGATATTCTGCAAGGCTGAATAATTTCCTTTTTTCGATTTTATCAAATATTTAACAGTGATGTTATACTTTAAGTCGCAAATAAAACTATTCGATATTTTATAATTGTGAAAGTTATCCATTCTGTCATTCATTATACTTTTTTATTACTTATTATGTACCTTTTAACCGTTAAACAAGCGAAAACATTTAATACCGACATATTAAATAAATGGATCAACATGTTCTGAAGGTGCACACGCGCATCAAGTTGAAACTGATAAATACTATTGATAAACCAAGCAGAACATTGACGATGAAATTGGTTTTTGTTGTTCACTAGACATCAACATTAAATGATGTAACACAAGGGCATTCAATTTACTTTTTAAATTGACGAAAGAGGGTATTACTAGCATTTTGAAAAATATTATTAACGAACTAATATTCAATGTATCGATTTCTTTAAGTAATAAATATAATGTTGGGAAAAATTGACAGTTGCTATTTGTTTTGAAAGTGAAGAAATTAATTTTCATGTTTCTGTTTACCTGTTTTTGTTTACCGGTCATTTCTGTTGTGCCAAGTGATAGAATGATCAATAGAAAGTTATTTGTAGCTTGATTTGATGAGAGAAATATATAAAACACGGCTTTTTCATTCCAAATTTTGCAATTGAAAATTTTCGAGAGCAGATTACTTTCTCTATAAGATGATATGAGAAGTTAAAATTATGAATTTGATCATGATAATTTATTCCATTTCTCAAATGTTTGTACCACGCTGTCTATGAAATATGAAAAAGTACATTTTCTCTTTTGCTGGCCATCCATTACGTCTTTCTTGGAGTCAGCACGCAACCGAATGATGGATTGTATTGTATATTTGTAATTCATGATATATATGCGATGTATGACTTTCTCATCATAAGTTTTGAAATACAAGATATTTGATGTGACAAACACGTGACTTTCCTTACAAATGAACACATTTTAATATTCTTAGAATATGAAAATTGAGATTTCTTATGAAGTGACTATGCTGCTGCACAACAGCCGAAATAACTTAGCAACAAACAAAAATAGCTATTTTTCAGTAGTTATCACGAATATAAGTTTAGATATCGCGGATAAGCTGTGGTTTTAAATATATGGAGGTGGGGCGTAGTGGAAATGGATGAACTACACTATTTGTTAAGACTGATTACAGTGCCACCAGTGTCTTAATAACTCTTTTTGGCGCCTGGTGAAAAGTAATTTTGACTACGCCTTATTTTACTTTCCATACAATACATGGTAATGTATACTGAAAGTATTGGAATTGTGTCGAAAATCGCAACTCAACTTTTCAACGGATCTAAGCGTTTTGGGACCTCTAGAACACGAAAAAAAACTATTTTTAGTATGACAGCTGTGCGTGTGTCTATGTGCGTGTATGTCAGTCTCTGCAATGTATGTCTCCGTTCTAACTCAAAAAAAATAACGGACCCAATTTCATAAAATTTATACGTAAGTCACTCACTTGTGGATGACCCTGGTGTTGATTAGATGTTGGTACGATTCGGTTGCTTATAAATATTGTCATGTATATTAGTTCTATTTTTATTTGATGCATCCCCATAAAATTTCACAGCACTAAGTGCATTTTTTCTCACGTTTCCATATCCACACCTCATCAGCTTACACACACGCAGATGGACAGTTTCTCAGAAGATCTTGAAACGTAGTTTTAGATATGTATATTTCAAAATTTATTTTAGAATGTGGAACTCTTGTCTTCATTTAATGTCTCTAATCTTTTCTGTAATCCTACGTTTTTCATTCGGTGTTCCAAATCTTTTCTTCAATCCTCTATTTTTATTCGGTGTCCTAAATACTTTCTTAAATCCTATGTTTATTATTCAGTGCACCAAATATTTTGTGTCCTCCATACTTTCTTCTGTCCTCCGTTTTTTATTAGGTGTTTTAAATACTGTCTCCAATCCTCCGTATTTCATTAGGAGTCTCAAATACTTTCTTTAATCTTCTGTTTTTCATTGGGTGACTCAAGTACTTTCTTCAATATTCTGTTTTTCATTATGTGTTTCAAATACTTTTTATTTATTTTTTTTTATATTCAACGATCAGGCACTTGACTTATCGTCATTCGCCCATAAATCGGCCTTATACGTCATCTATTTAGCCGTCCTAGGGACGTTGCCCCAGGCGCACCAGAGGAGGCGGAACACACTGCGCCCACATCATAATATCCATGCCTTACGTGGGGCTCGAACCCACAACGTGGCGGTCGAGCGATTACTTTGGAAACGCATGCATTGACCACTCGACCACCACGTCAGCTGTTTCAAATACTTTTTCCAATCCTTTGTTTTTCATTAGGTGTCTCAAATACTTTCTTCAATCCTCTGTTTTTCATTTCATTAGGTGTCTCAAATACTTTCTCCAATCCTTCCTTTTGCATTAGGTGTCTCAGATACTTTCTCCAAACCTTCGTTTTTCATTAGATGTCTCAAATATTTTCCTCAATCTTCTGTTTTTCATTAGGTGTCTCAAACACTTTCTTCAATCTTCTGTTTATCATGGGTGTCTTAAATACTTTTTTCTATCCTCCGTGTTTCATTAGGTGTCCTAATTATCTTTTTTAAACATCCGTTTCTCATTTGGTGTCCCAAGTATTTTTTTTCAATTCCCCGTTTTTCATTTGATTTCCGAAATATTTTCTTCAAACCTCCGTTACTTATTTTGTGTCCCATTGGATTAGTTTTGGTGGAATCATGTTGCCATTGTGTGTGTGTGTGTGTGTGTGTGTGTGCAGAAGTGTTTATCATCAAAGATAAACATATTTATGAATATTGTCAAAACTGCGATTAGGGGATTTCGAAAACACGTATATTTACATCAAGGTCTAGAATTTCTAAATTCCAAAATTTTCAGAAAACTTTTTCTATATAATAGTATGAGATAAAAAAATATTCTGATGTTGTAAACGGATGACTTAACCACACAAAGTCAAAGCCATTTTCTCTTTCTTAATCCATGAAATTAAGTTTAATTTCCCCAAATTGCAGTTATACTTATTTGATGTTATATCCAATTTGCGGCTTAATTACGTATTTTGTCATTTGACAACCTAACGCTTTATAAAATGCGTCAGCTCCTCAAAATTCCAAACAAATATCTCGGGAACAGCTCATACTAGAGTTATGATATTGATATTATTCGTTTTAGTTTTAAGAATTACGTATAAAACAAGCATTTAATCAATACATTCAGGGATGATGAATTTTGTATTTCAAATTTTGATCATTTTTGAGGGACATTTTGCAGAATAAAATGACAGGTTCTGTTTTTTTTCGAACTTTACAAAATTTTGTGGAATAATTTCTGAGCTGGAGTGGATACATATATTGCAGAGGCACACAATCATCACACTAAAAACGGTGTATTCGTGTTCTAGAATGTCCGAAAGTGCAGATCCATTGAAAACTCTAGTTCTCCTTATTGTCAACTTTCCAATATTTTCCTATACATTATTTATACAGGGTGATTAATAAAAGATGGGACACAGAAAGATGATAGTATACACCGATCCAAGAATTTTTCGTCATAGTTCACCAGATCGGAAATGAAACGTAAAGGCGCCAGTGGGCGCTTAATAGTGAAACTGATTAGGTGAGGCGAAAACACAACAATTATACTTAGAAGTTATAAAATGACATTTAATAAAGAATCATAACAGTAATGGCTCAAAAAAGCGACCGCCAACTTGAATGCACGTCTTACAGCGACGATGGAGGGATTGGCGAACTCTCTCGAACAGACCAGACATGTCGCACACTGCAGCAGCAGCGGCCGAAATTCTGTTAACGAGTTCCTCTTCAGATTCAAGGGGAGTGTCATAGACAAAAGTCTTGAGATATCCCCACTAAAAGAAATCAATACACGACAGATCGGGCTATCGTGAGGGGGGGGGAGGCAAGCTATGGGACCACCTCACCCAATCCATTGCCATATAACGCTTTTACATCTCATTTCCGACCCGGCAAATTATGACAAAAAATGCTTTGTTTAGTATGTATTACCACCTCGTAAGGTTTGGCCCATCTTTTTTTAATCACCCTGCATATTATATAGTGTAGGAAAAGTAAAGAAAAGTTGCTGAGAAGATGTATATTCATGACTGACCATGTTTTCTATTTAATAGAACTCAAATTACAAATCGGTCTGGGGAAAACACAACAGAGACGCAAGGAATAGGGCTATAAGAAAGAGTAATTGGTGATTAGTGGGTGACAGAAATATTGTGATCGATGCTGTTGATTAATAAAGAAAAAGAACAAAAACTTTTGTGCCTGTTGGTGTTTTTAGTTTATAGAATTTAGTTTGCTATCTATGTATTGAATTTTTTTCTGAAATTTAAATAAATGTATGGTGCATATTTAAAAGAACATTTAGTTGAAGCACTTTTTATATATAATAAATATCTTTGGATGGTATTGCTACTCTAAATTATAAGTGATCTTGAATCGAATATTCGTACATTGCGTCGTGGCCGCATTTATAACTCAGCATTATTTCTTTGTACGAGTTCCTAAAATATAATCTTTAATCAACATACTACACATTGAATTCCACAATTTTAACTTTTGATATATACAATATTTATTAATACATGCAATTGTTACGATTGAACTTACATTAATCATATATGCACTCTTAAGGAGGAGAAAATGCACGTGTGATACTAGGATTTTATATTATTCCCCAAATCATATATCTGACCTAATACACACTCATGTTTAAAAGTTAAGCGTAGTTGCTGTTTATGTGAAAATTTCAGGAAATCTACATCGGAATGGAAGAAAACGCGGTATGCGGGTGTGATAGGGTTATAGAAGAAGAAAACAATGCAAGACAAGCATAATAACGACTTTTATTATCCAAAGAAAAGGGTTGAAAGAAAAAGGGTCACAATATGAGTGGCAACCTCAGTGAAACAGAATGATTAAAACAATGTGATGCTGCAGTTTATTACGGTGTGTGAGAACCTCGGGTAGCCACGCATGCTTCACAACGATTTCCCATACTTTCGATGAGGGTTTGGATGAGTTGTGTGCTCAAAAAGTTCCAAGCATCAAGGAGAGCAGTTTTCAATCCCGGAACTAGGCATGGTGGGTAGCGGAGAGCTGAAAGATGTCTCCCGAGCAAATCCCACACATGCTCTATTGGATTCAGATCAGGAGAGTTGGCAGGCCACTGTATGTGCTGGATATCTTCAGTTTGAAGGAAGTCGTTGACCAAGGTCGCCGCACGGTGAGGGGGCACGTTATAATCCGTGAATATGAAATCAGGACCAACAGCACCAAGAAGCAATCGAACGGTAGTCTCAAGGACTCCGTCTCTGTATTTTTGACCGGTAACCGACAACATGTCAAAACTATGGAGGTCTATGCGGTCGTCCATCATGATGCCTTCCAAGACCATGACTCCCCCAAATGGAATACGATGTCTTTCCGTGATATTTCCCAGGTTAAAACGCGTTCCACGTTCTCTCCAGATTGTGGTACTGTTGTTCACTCCACTGCCGATGTTCCAAACTCCACTGTAAACGTGTGCGTTTCTGTGTAGACGTTAGGGGGATGCAAACTACTGGTCCTCTGACGTAGAGGCCAACGTATCTGAGTCTTCTGTAAATAGTTTGTCTCGAAACAGGGACTCATGTGGCCGCTGTCAGGTCTGAACCCAGTTGTCTGGCAGAATGATTCATTTGGCGTCCTTTCAGTTATCACCAAATATCGATCTTCCTGAGCGGTTGTTACCCATAATCGAACTGGTTCTGGTCGTCGGATAACATCTCTAGTAGTTTGGAACCTCTGCCACAGTCTGCAGATCCACACGGAGTCCCATTCAGAATTCGAGACGCTTCGATTTGGGGTCGATCGGATTCCTGCATTCCAATAATTCGTCCCTTCAAAAACATGTCCAGTTGGCATCTTTGTGACATCTTTCGTCCTCTTTGATTGTTAACAAATCTCCGTGCCACAGCAATTCCGAAATTCTGCCTCAACTGGACATGCCGCTGGAGGTCGTTTTATACTCGTTCCGACATGCGCCGGTGCTTTGACTATGTCGACTTCGATTGAATTGTTTTGCATATACACAATGATTTACCTTCTTCCCACGATTCTCCACAACTGATTGTTAATCATTGTATCCATATTAACTCCGAATTTTTTACGTTTTACAAATTATGCTTAACTTTTGGACATGAGTGTATATATGCAGATTTGCACATACCTCTAATTGTCATTCTGTTGCTCATCATACTTGAAATATTGTCCGTTACTTTTTCTGACATTTCGAGGCCAAATTTCTCTTTGCTCACACACTCTCAAATTCCAACGAATGATTTTTGGATTCTCATAAATATAATACTAGCATATATACCCGACGTTGTTTTTATCTAAAAAAGATTCTATTAGTATTCTAAATGTCATCGTTTTTATAGAATATACTAAAAATTCAGTCTAGTCATAGTTTTCAATGTAACGTGACTACGTATCTACACAGAAATTGTATAGCCATAGGTGTTTTTGATTTTGAGTTATCGTGTCTAAACCTCACAGGTATTCACATATGTGCACACACATAGACACATACGCACACGACCACATATACCCCTGAGCGTAAGCACACATACATATATTCGCGCGCACACGCATACACACATGAACATACCAGCGCACGCATGCACACATATAGACTAGTATCTTTCCCAAAATGTTCAAAATGGGTTGTTCATAAAAACGTGCTTATCCATCAAAGTCTGGAATTAAAAAAATTTAGGGAGAACACTGCATTTTTTATACAATAGTGTAAGAAATTAAAGGTAATAAAAATTCCTGAAACATGTGTGGTACCATGATTAAATGCTTGGTACAGATAAAAAGTTTATTATGTACTTATTTTGCCAAAAAGCTTTAAATCAAATCTAATTAAGCGAAATGTTTCATGTTCACCTAAAAAATATTTGAAACTTCTTTTTAAATTCAGAACTCATTATAGAAATTACTAAAAGTATAAGAATATTTAACTGAATATAAAGTCCATTTGTATTTTTACATAACTATGGTCCCCCATAGTTATATAAACAAAATTCCTTCATCCGCTTGTCTCCAGATCTTTTCGCTCCTAAAATTCTGTTAGAAAAACAGAATAACTAAAGAAAAAAACTTCCTTAAAAAATACATTTTTATGTAAAGAATCAAAAGGAAATTTCGGCTATAAACACATCTTTCAAAAGATATTTACAAACCTTCAAAATTTCTCGATAAACATGATAACTGACTCGACGTACAGTTCCATCGTACTGAACGCAGCTTCATGCACACACGCATTCAACGGTTGCAGTTAATATTTTAAATAAGAATCGGTCATATAAATTTGCATCAGACTGAAATTACAATAATGATCATTTGTATAAATAAAAATTAGGAATAATAATATAATGTCTAAAAATGTATAAAGATTTAAATTGATAAAAATAAATGAAATAACATACGAGTATACATTAATTAGATTGGGGGTTTTCTGTGCCCCACCTAATCATATACAGTGCAAAATTCCAACAAATTCCCGAAACTGACAAGAGATGCATCGATCTTGATAAATATTATTAATTGCTGTACGGCACCATAAAAACAAGATTACTATATTTCCACATATAGACATAATCTAATGGTTAACATCAAAGCGCCACACATATACACACACATATCGATCCTGATAAACATTATTAATTGCTATACGACAACATAAAAACATGATTATTATTTCTACACATATAGACCTAATTAAATCGTTAACATTAAAACGTCACACACACACACACATATATATACACACACACACATATATATTTATATATTCGCATTATTCTCATAACGCAAACACACCATTTGTTTTTGGTTAAAATCATAAGAGACTAACTAATGCATAGTTCTTTAAAAGCTAACATGGGCAGTAAAAAAAACGGCAAAAAAAAAACTATTTTCTTTGAAAGTATTAGCTGCATTTTTGCGGCCAAAAGCTATGTTATAAGTTATAAATAACATGAAACTTCGATTTTTCTGTCTGTTAATGCAACGCATCTTTTATACGGAGAAAAATAGATGTTTTACGACATAGTAGAAAGGAAAAATGTCTATTTGCTTTTATATTCTTGAGAAAAAACGATCTAAAGGTTTACGTCAAAAATATAATATGAGTAGAGGCGTATTTGATATATATATATATTTATTTGATCTAGAAAACAGTGTTCTTTTAATCCAAACTCATAATTTATATTTGAAAAAATATCAGCAAAACATCTATTGCTGCAGCACATCTATCTGTCATATTGTTCTGGCACCATGGTTTCATAATTAATTCTATAATAACAATGCTATGTCTGTCTATCTATTTATCTGTATTTATGTCTGTCTGAAACGCTTAACGAAAAAGTTGGTGAGTTTTTTTTAAGTTTCGCCAAAATGATGAAAACGACGCTAAATTAATGAAAGTGACATCAAATTAAAAGCATCAAAACGTAAGCAGCCCGAGTTCGATTCCAGGCTCTGTTCAAGACTGTTCCCGTGTTCACGCGGAATACAGGCACGTTTAATATGTAGGTCCGTAAGTCTTTTCTGAGAGGTTGGTAGCATGTGGAAGAAGGTACGGATCCTATGGATACCGACCCTACTGGGTTCCGGTCTAAATTGGGTGGCACTTCCTGGCCGTCCAAACATATATCTTATACATTCCGGTAGGTCAGACGGTCTGGTTCTAAGAAGAATAAGAAAACATAAGTAGGACTTTTATTTAAAATTTTTAATATAGTTTAATTGATAAATGTATAGTGTATTGTATTTGAATGTAGTCTGTCCATTTATCTATCTATCTCACTAGGCAACAAATGTGATGACTTTTGCAAAATGTTGACAGATTGACAAAATATCGCTCGATCAACAAAAATATTGCCTGATCAATAGCTCATGAAATCTACCCTTTCAGTGAAATGTCAATAACTCAGAAAATCTACACTTTTCCTCCATAATCTATGGCTGCTTTGAGGGAATTATTAATTTAATATTTTTTCTTTAAAATATAGTAACTTTTACTCAGCTATCTTTGGTTTGAGGGTCTAGGCGATTGTCAATAAATTGCGTTATGTTAGGGAATGATATAATATGCATGTTCTGATAGGGAGTTAGTTGTTCATATAAGAAATAGCAACATTGAATAAGAGATATGTATGACTCACATGTGACTAAGGATATTAGTAGTGCAGCCTTGCAGGCGCGCGGTTGGAAGAAAATATTTTGTAACTTTATGGATGGCGAATAGGATGTAATTTTGCAAATTTACCCGTCCTTTGACGGACTTAACCTTCTGATAAGTAATATAATGCGTATAACTGTGAATATTTTTATATTACTAGTATTTTTAAATTATTTACAGGGCAGATTTTCCGCGGATTTTTTTACTATAAATGCCGTTACTATAAATGCCGATCCTGGAAATATGGAATATGAATGCATAATAAGGGTGGAATATTGCATTTGTTTTAAAACAATTCATGTTGAAGGAATTTAATATTTTCCGCTTTCTTACAGAGCAAAGACAAGGCCGCAAATTCAATTAACTTTAACCAGAAAAAAAGGGAAAAAAATATATCTGTCTTTGTTCTGTTGAAGTACCCGGTGAGACAAAGACCATGTATTGACTTGATCTCTAATGGCTACCAACTTCAGTTCAAAGACATTCCTCAAATAGAAATGTTTTCTTA
Organism: Amaurobius ferox; assembly: GCA_951213105.1. Lineage (NCBI taxonomy): Eukaryota > Metazoa > Arthropoda > Arachnida > Araneae > Amaurobiidae > Amaurobius > Amaurobius ferox. Next base: position 27,316,662 of record OX578149.1, read on the forward strand.
GAAAGAATCAGCTGCATTCCTACGTCGGGAATTGTACAAATAACACAAAATTCAATTTTTCTGCTCGATAATGCGATATATTTTCCAGTCCGAGTGAGTTTATGTTCTAAGGTTCAGGGGGAAGGAAATATCTTATAATGATCAACTGATAAGATTCCCCCTATAATTTAATAATATTTTATATTGAGACTGTGAGGGAGCAATAAAACTAGATACAGCTCTTATAGCTCAAGCTCTTTAAAATTTAATACTCTTATTGACAAAAATCGTAAAAAGCTCAAAAACTGGTATTAAATAAAATTAAATTTATATAAAATATTCTTATACAGAGGGTGTTAACACATTTTTGTAACGTTTTTGAAATATATATATATATATATATATATATATAAAAACAAAGATAAGAATTTTATTTTCTAATATGTTCAGTCTGATAGTCCTTTTGTTGAACTATCATATTACATCTTGATTTCAAAGATGAAAGAGCTTTTCTTAAAATATCAAGGTTGATTTATTTCCACTCCTCCACTACAATCTTCCAGACTCCATCCAATGTTTTGGGTAACCGCTTATAAAGAGCTTGTTTTAAAAGTCCAAATGCACAGTAATATATAGGAGGCAAGTCGGAGGACTTGGGTGGAATGCATTAAAGTGTAATAGCCTCAATTCCGGTTTCATTTCTCATTTTTTCAAAAAATATAGCAGTAGATTTAGAAGTATAGCTGGTAGCCTTATCCTGATGAAACTTTACCTAAACATAGTGAAGATTGTTTAGGTAAAGTGATGGAATGTCTTTTTTGAAAACAGGTGTTAAAACATATTTCTGATAGTAATCCGAGTTAATTTTAACATTTTTTTCTACTTTCCTTATTTTAAGTTCTACGTTATAAGAGAATCCAGCAGTAACTATAAAATCTTAAGCAAAACTTTCCTTGTTTTTTCTGAACCAACCTTTGTTGGGTATGCATTTTTTACCTTTTTCCCAGTCAAATGTAAACTTTGACGTTTTCTTCCTTTTCCATTAATTATGTCACTTAATTTACTTGAGGTGCGCGGTAGCCCAGTGGTTAGCGCACTGGAGTTGCACTCGGTAGGCCTGGGTTCGATACCAGCCGCTGTCAAAAACTGTCGCCGTGTTCACGCGGAGTACTATCACGTTAAACATGTGGGTCCGTAAGGTCTTCCGAGAGGTTGGTGGTAGGGGAAGGAGGGTACGGTCCCTGTGGATGCCTCCCCCACTGGGTTCCGGTCTAAATTGGGTAGCACTTCCCGACCGTCTAAACAGTTACCTTACGCCTTTCTGGTAGGTCGGATGGTCTGGGTCTCAACAACAACTTAATTTACTTGTAGAAATATTAAAACCATGCTTTTCACATCTTTTTTTAATAATAAAATAAAAGTATTATATAATATATTATATAATATATAATATATTATAATATATTATATAATATATTATATAATATATTATATAATATATAATATAATATATTATATAAAAAGTATTATTTAATAAAATAAGGGTATTTCTCTTCTGAAATCGAAAAAATATAGCCTTCGATCCATTGTTTATTTTCATACGACATTTTAAAGCAAAGAATATTTTTAATGATGCAGACGATAATAATCGTATTCCGACTGACTTGATGCCAGTTAGGTTTTTTTTCTATTATTTAAATTTAATTCATGGATAAAGTCAAAATTGTTACAAAAATGTGTGAACACCCTCTGTACATACAGAATGTAATAAAATTTGGGAGTGAGCCGATTTTGAAGGCATAAAACAGTTTTCTTCTTCAAAACGAGCAAAAAGATTCACATTCAAGCAAGTTCAACTTCTGCGGTAGAATATCATACGTGCCTGAAGGCAGAAGAAAAGCTGCCATCGCTAAGAGGAGAGATGAAAGAGGTAAAACAGTTGAGACAGGACAGCGAGTAACAGATAAACGGTAAGTACAATGCAGAAAAGAAAGAATAGAAGAAAATAAAATATGTGCGGAGCGAAACTAATGCAGTATTAGAACGGATGTAGAGTGAATATAAACAAATTAATAGAGAGGAAACCTACCAAAACGATAATGTAATAGCATGATAATCCATTATGTCTGTCGTCCTAAAAGTTTAGCTACATTTTTACCGAATTTAGCGGCTGTTCGAAGCTTCCATTTTCCACTGCAGATGAAACATACATCTTTTATCATGTAAGATTATCCTGCCTATTGACTCTGAAGACATGCGCTCTAAAATATTCGATTCGTTCAAAATATTCGATCTTCAACATATTCGACCTCCAACATATTCGATCTCCAAAATATTCACTTCTCCAACATGTTCGACCTCCAACATATTCGATTCATCCAAAATATTCGATTAGTCCTCAGTAATTCTCAAAACTTATAAAGCCGACAGAAACTTGAATATGGATTTTCTACTATTTGCAATGCATGTCCCTAATATTACTGTGAATGGCCGAAACGTTAATATCCACATCTGAAAAAAAAATCAAAAACAAGTAACTTTGTTTTTTTATATCCGGTGTTTAAGAAAAAATGTACGGAGAAAGCTTTTTTAACTGTTAGTTATAGACATATAGTTCCAATTTCAAATATATTTTAAACAAGGTAGGAAGTTGTGGAATAGTAATTAGGTGCAATATTTTTGTAAAAAGTAAAAAATATAAATGCCTTTTTATACAGCTTTTCTTAGCGAAATTGTTAAATTACAAAAATGTTACCCATGGTGTGTTTAGTAAAACTGACAAAAATTTGCCTGTAATATGCTTAAATTCGACATTGTTATCATTGATTAAAATGTTCATTGTGAAATACATCCACAAATCAATTTCAGTCGCAAATAGTTACTAAAACTTTTACTATTTATACAAATCTATTTTATGCAAATATTTTGGTAAAATTATTACTTCACTTGTAACGTTTATTCATAGTTTGTATTTAAGCAAACTGTGAATAGTATCCACGTATCCAGTGTTCACAGTTTGTATTTAAGTAATTTAACTAAATAACTAGAGTGGAAACTAGAGCGTTATTCAGCAATGCTGCACTGTGTACGATGATTATAATTTACATAGAATGCAAGAAGTCTCCTAGATCGGAATGTAGCCGATCTCCAATGGATTTAAAATATAAAAATATATTCTTTTTTCCATAGATTTTGGTATAAAAGCATCTGACAGACCCACAACGTTACAATTATCATTTTTTTACCTCATTTCAGGATAAAATCTTAAGGGTTTAAAGGTTAACTTTTTGCTAGAATCATTTGTCTGTTCCTAATAGTCTCAAACACAAACTGCTAAAAGAAAATCGATTTAACCTAAGTCTGTTCTGGGAATCAATTTAATTTGTTAACGGCTCCTGGATTCATGAATTGCGGTGATTACAAGCGTATCAAAAATCCACGACAAATTGGTATAAATAAAGAAGTTTGATAAATATTTCGTCTTAAATCTGCACTTTTGAGACCCATATTTTTATAGTTTGACTAAATGAAGTTTGAGCAACATTCGCGTAATTTAACGTTTTTCGCTAAAGGGCTGTATAAAAAGTTATTTATATTATTTCTTTATAAATATGTTGCACATAATTCAAATTGCTATTGAACAATTTTCTACCATATTTAAAGGATTTTTACTTTCCTTATATACATAATGTATAAGGAAAGTATTGTGACGGGGTCGAAAATTCGAATTCGAGTTTTCGACGGGAGATCACGTTTCAAGCATCCCTGATCAGGAATCAAACATTTTTGAAGTGATGTCTGCGTGTATGTGTGTGTGTGAAAGTATATGTGTGTGTCAGTAAGGAGAGCCTGTGGAGACGATAACTGATGAACGAATGGACCGATTCGAACCAAATTTGGTACAAAAATCACAATCCATAAACACTGGAAGTCTATTGTTTTTATACGCAATCGAATGTTCAGAACTCCACTAAATTTTCAAATGAAATTTTGAAAAAATCGTCAAAAAAATCAAAACCACTGATAAAGTTACGCAAATAGACATTTCTTATGTAATTTTTCATTAGAAAACGATTGACATAAGTTTCAGAACGCTAACATGAACTGTTCTCGAGATATTGCATATTTTTCAAAGAAATTATCAAAAAGTTATATAAAATAAAAAATAAAAATATTTCCTATTGAGAAACATGTTCACTTTTCATATGTAATACCATGCGATAAATTGGGTGACATCATTCTCGTGGATCTAGCTCGTTCCATTCATGAAAAAAGATACTTTGAGTAATACTTTTGTATTTGAACGCCAATAGTCATTTATCTGCTGTAAGAATAACTTATTTCTCCGTCCATAACGCTTGGCGAGATTCTGGCGACGAATTTGTCGGAATGTCGCCAACTTGGAGACATTTTTAATTGTCGCCAAATTAGCAAAAATCTCGCCAAATTAATAAAAATGACGCTAAATCAATGAAAATGACTATTAATTGAAGAAAATTCAATATCATATGGAAAGAATATAAGTACCTACTATAAGAATAACGTTTTTTTAAGCTGTAAAAGTAGTAAATTCATTGCATTATATAAGGAAAGTCATGTGTTGCCCACATCAGATTTTTGTAATTATGACTATAACCCAATAGTTAAAAAAAAATCCGGTGTTCACATTTTTTCAACACTCTGTATACATAAAACAAAGGCTGGCTCAAATGTCCAACTTCAGTCACAAACGTCTCAAAGAACAATGTTTTCTTTAGAAACACCAGCTACATTGTTGTGGCAGAAATTGTGTAAATAGTATACACTTTGATTGTACTCTCCGTTATTGCAATATATATTTTATGGGGAACAAAAGTAGGTGTTCTCCTCAGAAGAGAGGGTGAACGGAAAGAAAATCTGTTTGGTTTTATGTTTATGAGAAAAACATTAAAGATTTTATGCCATCAATATAACTCAATAAAAAAGAAATCTGTTCCTTAAGCAACATTTTAATAGAATAAAATAGGATTATTGCAGAGTTCTTTTTTTAAAATACACATTTAACATCGGGATTTTTTAACCAACACGTAATTTACATTTCATCTCTTTATATGTAATCATTGAAAAGTGTCTTTTGACATGTTAAATCTTTAAGCATGTTAGAATTTTAATATGGGGACATATGTTGCAAATGATTCTAAAATGCGACGCTTTCAAATTTATGCATATCCGCATTGAAGCCTACCGAAGACATGGAAATTAACACACTTGAAAAATTATCTTCCAACTGTTTTTAACACTTTACAACATAGTTGAAAAGTGTTTATGGCTTTGTTCATTCTGTCTGTATGTCTGTCCGTTAGCACGATAACTGCCGTACAAATGACTTTATTAAAATGAAATTTTATTATGCTTTTCAGAGGGTCTGTGGGACCTATGGGAATATAAATAAATAATATCACCCAATTAGTTTTGGATTGAACCCGGATTGAAAAAATGAAATGCATTAAACCCTATGGGACCTAATTTTTCAACGATTTAACGATTTTTGCGGGCCATTTCGTAAAAACAGCCCGTTCCATTTTCCCGAATCGTACTAGAATAACCTACAAGTGATTTGTATACCAAATTTTGTTAAATTTGTTCCATTAGTTTTTAGCTAGAGTGGATAAAGGCAATTTCTACCGGCCATTTCGCAAAGAAGGCAGATTATTTTATTATGAATCATACTATAATTTAATGAACATTAGGGTTTCCCACAAAAAACTTACCTACCAAATTTTATGAAATTCGGTGCATTAGTTTTTCAGTTAGAGTGGATGCAATACCTTCACAGTAACACATACAGATACACACACAGACGTTTCCCTAAAAATAGTTTTTTCGTGTTCTCGAAGTCCCAAAACGTCTAAATCCTTCGAAAATTCGCGTTCCGATCTTCGACACGATTCCAATACTTTGAATACATACACCCACATATATATTATCTGTGTATTATCTGTGTATCTAACTTCCATGCCTACGCAATTACAATAGCTGTGATTTTAAATGATCCCTAAACTTTTATTATTTCTCCAACAAAGCCTAATTTTAACTTATGCAGGATGCAAATATCACAAGCGATTATAAGGTGAGTTATATAAGAATTGCTGAATTTTTTTCACACAAAATTATTTAGCTCTGGAGTCTGGAATACAAGTTATATGAATGAAATATTCATTGATTCTGCATAGAGATTATATTTCGATGCAGTTTTAAATATTTAAATATAATAAATTACTGTAGCATTGTGATAATGTAAAAGATATCACCACTGAATGTATTACATTTTAGAGATTTTAAATGAAATTTCATTTCAGTTGGAAAGTGTTTCATAATCAATGCTTATGCATGATTGATCTTTCTTGTTTAATAAATTTTACTTTATTTAACAAGGTATGACACTTTGTGGGCAAAATAGTCGTCTCAGTTGAAAATTAGTTAGTTCAGTTACGGTCTGTCATGTAATCAATATTATCAATGTACAAAGTTTCAGCCTTTTGCTTTACTGCTGAGTTTCTGAACGGTCTGGAAATGCTATCCTACCCCTAACTCATTTTTACTTTCCCTGCAATTCATGGTAATGTATATGGAAAGTATTGGAATCATGTCGAAAATCGCAACTCGAGTTTTCGACGGATCTACGCGTTTCGAGACCTCTAGAATACAAAAAAAACATTTTTACCGTGACGTCTGTATGTGTGTCTGTCTGAATGTGTGTCTGTGTGTCTGTCTGTCTGTGCAATGTATGTATCCACTCTAACTCAAAAACTAATGGACCGAATTTCATGAAAATTTGGTAGGTAAGTCACTTGGATATGAACCTGGTGCTGATTAGTTTTTGGTACGATTCGTAAAAACAGAACCCACTTTTTTTACGAAATGGCCCTTAAAAATTTCATTTATCCACTCTGGCTAAAATACTAATTGACCAAATATCACAAAATTTGGTTCACAAGTTACTTGTTCGATACTCTAGTGCTAATTAGAATTTGGTACGATTCAGAAAACAACAACCTGCCTTTTTTACGAAATGGCCCGTCAAAATCGCCAAAATCTGAAAACAAAAGACTAAGTAGTGTGTGCTCAAATGTATCAAATAAATTTTGTTTTATACCCAATTTTTGAAGAGGAAAATAGTATAACACACTCCATTATGCTTTAGGACTAACCGTTCTCAAGATATTTGATATTTCTTGCATTTTTGTTACTCCAATTTCGGAAACATGTCCAATTTCTAAATAAAAACAAAAATTGAATTATAAATGCAAATTTAGTGTTATTTGGTGCAATTAAACTCAATCTACCGAATTATTAAAGAAATAAAGAAAATATGAATTTAAGTCAGCAGAGAAAGTCATGTGCTGCCTACATCAGATTTTTACTTTCCCTGAAATACATGGTAATGTATAGGGAAAGAATTGGAATCATGCCCAAAATTGCAACTCGAGTTTTCGACGAATCTACACGTTTCGAGACATCTAGAATACGAAAAAACTATTTTTAACGTGACGTCTGTGTGTGTCTGTGTGTCTGTCTGTCTGGCTGTGCAGATTTTGTATCCACTCTAACTAAAACTAATGAACCGAATTTCACAAAATTTAGTAGGTAAGTCACTTGTTGGCGAATCTGGCGCTGATTAGTTTGGGATACTATTGGGGATAAAAGAATCCGCCTTTTTTTTTGCGAAATAGTCCGCGAAAGTTTGTATCCACTCTAACTGAAAAACTAATAGACCGAATTTCACAAAATTCGTTAGACAAGTCACTTGTGGGTCACCCTGGTGCTGATTAGATTTTGGTAGGATTCGAAAAAAAAATATACTGCCTTTTTTTACAAAATTACCCTCAAAAATCGCCAAAATCTAAAAAAAAAAAAAAAACTACGTTTGCATAAATATATCCATTAAATGTTTGTTTAATACGTAATTTTTAATGAGTAAGAGAATAAGACCAATCCCATTACACTAGGACTATCCGTTCTCGAGATATTTTAGATTTTTCGTATTTTCTCTACGCCACCTTTGAAAATAAGTCCAGTTACCAAATGAGAACAAAAATTGAATTAAAAGTGAATTAAATTTAATTAAAATAAAGAGAACGTGGATATAAGTCTGCAGGGAAAGTCATGTGCTGCCCACATCAGATTTTTCCTTCCCCGGGGCGAGAAATTAAAAATCCGGCTTTTTAAGTTCTGTCCAGTGGTCTATATCCAGGAATCTTATAATATCTATAAATGTGTAAAGATGCAACTTTCCAAATCATCGAGGGCTTTTGGAAGTCTCAATAATATTTTTGATCCCTTGCCCCCATTTTTCAACCCCTGGAGGAATCGAAAATCTCGTTCTGGTGAGTTCTGTTTTGTGATCTATATTACAAATGTACAATGATTCGGCCTTTTAGATCACCAGGGACTTCTTTACAGTCTGGAAGTACTTTACCCCCCCCACCCCATTTTCTTCGGTCTCTGAGGGAGGCAAAATCGAAACTTCGGCCTGGCGAGACTCTGCCTTGTGATGAATACTATACATGTGCAAAAATGCAGCCTTCTAGGTCACATGGAGCTTCTCTAGAATTATAAAAACACGTCACACAATTATTGCATAGATAGACGACAGACGACATTTCCAAAATGTTCGATACATTATAATGCACAAAGCTAAATAAATATAGTATAAATCAGTCGAGAAATTAAATATAAATTTTCGACCAATCGTAACATTTTTCTTATATATAATAATATGCACGGCAGAAAAGTTAAAATCCATGTCTAGAATGAATGGGAAACAGTACCTTTGTTTTGCTGCATACGGAAAAGTGAACAAAGGCTGCCTAATGCGTTGATGTCTAAAAGCTATCAACTGGAGTCCCAAATACCTCAAAGAACAATGTTTTCTTTCGAAACACCCGCTACATTCTTGCGGGAGGAATTGTAAAAGTTGTGCATACTTCGGTTGCTCACTTCTTGCAAAATAATGCAATATATATTTTATGGAGAAGAAAAGTAGGTGCTGTTCTCGGAAATGAGAGTAAAAGGGAAAAAATCTATTTGGTTTTATGTTTATGAGGAAAACATTCAAGGTTTTACATAAAAAATATTACTCAATAAAACAATGTGCCTTTTCGGCTAAATTGAATTGGAGTAAAATAGGATTATTATATGGATAATCTATCCGATAATATTTTCTGTCCGACGCTCTATGTTTCTACGTTCGTATATTTCGTTTATTCAAAATAAGCTAATAATTAACCTAAAATTCGTATTATTTTTTATTTCTTATTTTAAATTTGTCTATGGATCCAAGGAGTTGACACAGATTTTTGAAAATTCGAAAAATTTGGTACATTTTAAATTACACTGCTCACAACTGAAACCGCAACACCATAAAGGTGTAGGTGTAGCTTTATGTAAATCAGGCAATGGAAACAGCATGGAATGAGCCTTCGAAAGATCGTTGAACTATTGGGTCGTGAAGTGAGCACAGTTCAACGGTGTGTGTTACGGTTCGTGAGTGACAGCGAAACGACAGGTTAATCATGTAGTGGAGCTTCTAGGTGTACCACACCACGCGAAGATCGTCTGCTTCTGAGAAGCGTTGCGTGGGAACTGTTCACCACAACAACCATGTTACAACGACATTTATCCCACGCTACAGGTAACGTGTTTTCGACGCAAACAATTCGAAACCGTTTGCATGACGCATCACTCGGAGGTAGACGACCTTTTTGAAATCTATCGTTTCAACGTTTTCACCGATTACGCCACCTCCAGTGGTGTCATATGAGACGCAATGGGTCGACAGGATGACGAAACATTCTATTCACGGATGAATCACGATTTGGTTTTGACATGCCAGATGGCCGTATTCGCGTACGGCGGCGCTTTCAACAACGCTTTCAGGAAACTTTTTCTATCAGTCGCCACACAACCCCTCTATGTGATACCATGGTTTGAGGTGGTATAACATTTGGTGAATGAACAGCTTTGTTCCACGTTTCTTGCAGTATCACGGCACAACTATACATCTCTGACACTGTGAGACCTGTGGTACAGCCATATCTGTCAACCAGGCCCGGACTGCTTTTTCAGCAGGATGATGCCAGGTCACATACTGCACGGGTAACTATAAATAGCCTACAAGGTTTTGATATCCTGCCTTGACCAGCATATTCTTCGGATTTGTTGCCAGTTGAGCATATCTGGGACATCATAGGTCGCTGATTAAGAGAACTCCCAATTCCAGCAAACCATATTCAGTTATAAGCCCAATTGCATGCTGTGTGGAATACCATCTCTCAGCACACCATTGACCATCTCAATGACGGAATGCTTCGTCGTATTCAATCCTGCATAGCCGCTCTACGTGGGCCTATTCCATATTGATCTAATGTCAATAAAGTTTCATGCTTTCATTTTCCAGGTATGATTTTTTGATCATTTACACATCTCCATGTTATAATTATATTCTATAAGGATACATCAATTTCTTCATGTGTTGCGATTTCAGGTGTGAGCAGTGTATTTGCAAAATTTCTGAAAAAAGCCTCCAAATTGACATTCTAAAACTGTATCTCCTTCGTTCGTTTTTGCGCTGGAAACTCGTTTTTTTTTTCAAATAAATGCTAACTGTGTGGAAATTGACAGATTAAATAAAAATTAATAGAATTTTTATACAGATTTTTAAAGATGGACAAAATAGCGCGGGGAAAGTGCTAAAAACCTGACTAATACAAGCTGACTGTAACGTATAACGATTCGACGTCTTTGTTTCCTTTATTTGTTAGCTTTCAACATCTTTTCTGATAAATGTCTAGACACTGAACAGGGCAAAATTTGTGGTTTTCTAATTTCCTGCATTTTAAAGATAAAGTTCTGCTTTAGAATCTACCAGTTATTCAATGGTAATTATTTTCTCCAAAAATAATTTTAATTCCATAAAAATTGCCATGATTTCGATTATAACCCCCAAATTTTTCATCTGCGTTTTGATCTATCTTTGCCTCTGATGCTCCGATTAGCATCCAATGTTCACTCTTCTTTGGGGCGCATCATGGGGTGGGATTAGGGGTAATCGGGTTGAATAAGCATACTGAGCGATCTGCAGCGAGTGAAAGATTCTTAAGTGCGTTGTTAGAGTATTGTTGCTGGTAGATTGGGTATAGAGCCTTATTTTTTGTATAAGCGTTTAAAAGTGATTGTTAACAAACAACCACTAGCTACGGGCATCACAGCTAGTGGACTCAAAATACATGTTTAACATCATATTTCTCTTAAATAAAAAGTTTTCCCTGAAGCCTTTTATATGTCATTTTATTTACAACGATTCTGTAAAAAAAATGTAATATGTGCAATATAAGATTCTTAAAGAATGTTTTCATATGACATATGAGAACTTCTAAAAAACTGTAACATGTGTCGATATCGAATAACTGCACATTTTTTCTTGTCCAAATCGAAAAACGTTATAGCAAATAAACATGATCACTATTACCCAATGAGCTGATGTTCTATTTAATAAAACATCAGCTCATTGGATAATGAGCTGATGGTCATTATCCAATACGAAACTTTAAAAAACGTTGAGAAACTTTTATTATTAGAACTTTGAAATAGAATTTAAATCCATTTTTAGGGAGCTATGCATCGCGTGTCTGAACATGATAATAAAAGAACGAATGGAACTACCTCTATAAAATTTTATGTTTTGACATATTATGGGGAAAATTAGAATCAGATATAATTTTTAGTTTTTACTTGTTGCTTTCACGTGAGAGTCTCATGATTAAACTTCGAATGATTCGAACTTTAAGACTTTCGTAGTATTACGTGTTATGGAAAACAAAGATAACCTTCGAAACGATGGTAGTAACAGGGGATTGATAATTTAACTACGTTGTGGATGTTAACCTTTTGCTTACAGGTGGAACAGAGTCAATTCCAAACGAAGAACCTCTCAAAAAGACAGGTATTTGACATACCCTATTCCAAACAGTTCGACCCCCCCCCCTTTTGCAGGCATTGGCGGCCATGGAAAATGCCGGGAGAAGCATTGCACCTGTTCAGCAGGTGCAATGTTTCTGTCGGCGATATTTCCATGGACGCCAATGCCTGCAAAAGGGGATCGAACTGTTTGGGATAGGGCATGTCAAATACCTGTGTTTTTGGGAGATTCTTCGTTTGGGATGGACGCTGTCCGACCCGTAAGCAAAAAGTTAACAATGTTACAAACCGTATCCTCTTGAATCGTAGGTGTATACTCAGGATACAAGAACCAGTCTAAGTTTCTGAATAACATACGTTTATTCACAAGCACAAAGTAAACAGGAACAGTATACAATCAAACAACACTCAAATGCTCCAATAATTTCACAGAATAAATGATATTATTCACCGTATGTTGATGAAAGTAATTTCACAAAACAGCAGCTACTATTCTCCAAACATAGTCTAAATTCACAATTCAATGCAACTCATGTCACGTCCATTCGCCAACTCTCCTGCAACGGAGGGGTGATTCCTTTTTATAGTATCTTCATAGAAACTTTTGCAAAGCTCTATATCTCAAGGAATAATCCTTCTATCATGAAGTTTCTGGAACATTCCGGCAGTCGCCATATGTCGCCAAACTGGCGATAAATCACCAAATATGGAAACCCTTCCAACTGAGAAATCCTAGCAACCCTGGACTCACGTCATGCTGATATCATGTACTGTATTTTCTTCGCCTGGCCTTCGAGACAGACGAGAAAGGAGGCGCCCAACGGAACATTACGCGCTCGTAACAAACATTAAGATAACTTTTATTACCGCAGATAAGCCGAATGTATCTATAAGAGTCGCTGAGTTTTTTACTAACGTCAAGAAGAAACTTTTAAAGGAATTTATGCGAATGATTTTAAAAGAATAACTTGGTTCTAAGCCTGAAAAATATAACACCTCTATTCCTGATGGTTATAATTCTAGTTCAATTAAACACTGTGACATATGAATGCATCAGAAAGTAAAAAAGTTGGTCTATACTCGAAGTTGCGTGTCGGATACAGCAGATATATTTTCACTTCCTTTCAATTCGCAGTATAGGTAACGAGAAAGAATTGCGATAAAGTCAAAATATTCGTAATGTAAATTTGCTGAAGTCATTTTCTGAACGCATCAAGTGTTTTTAGGTCTGATTTTAAGTTCAAAGCGAACAATAAGTTTTAACCATAGAGGTAAAAGTAAGGAGTTAAAACTCCATATTAAGGAAACGCCAATATACTACTTATCTCATCCCAGGTGGCGCTGGGATAAGATAAGTAGTCCTGCATTGTATGCATTTCTACGACTAAAGGCCTAAAATACTTATTTAAATTGTCAATTTTGTGAAAATAAATTATTATCGCAATGCAAAGTAGAACTGAAATAATAAAGAATGTGTCTACGTATTCAAAATTAGTTTACCTTTCAATTTATTTCTATCGCCCTATATTCTGTTCTCTATTCTACAACTATGAAAATATACTGGTTAATTATACTCATAATTAGAGAAAACCCTTAGTTTAAAAATAATAAAGAACACATATACTAAATACTACGCCTTTCTATTGTATCAACTAACAATATCAGCTACTTTACAAACACTAGCGACAGCTAGATATAATTCTCAAAGCATCATGGCGTTTTCAAGCGTTTCATCCATAGGAGTTTTAACTTCTTTCTAACACCATGATTTTAACATATTTTAGTTTATTTTCTATTTCAATAAAATCAGTTACGCTGTTAAAATTTGAGACGGCAGTAATTCTAAATGAAAGTGCATGTCTGTATATATAAAACAAATAGGTACATTACGCTAAAAAACGGGCCTAATTATCGTTTGCCGAATGGCAACGACATTGCCCTCAATTTCATTGTTTAAAAGATGAAAGTAAATAGAAACTTGTTCTCCATGGTTTAAAATCGTTGTTAGAAGTATCCATGGAGTTAGAGAGTCCCTCTACTTCCATGGTTATATCTCAAATACTTATTATTTTCTTCGGGCTTTTTCTCAACAATGAAATGATATATAATTTGATCTGATGTTAATTTAATTTAAATAATTATATGGTATATGTTTAATTAGAGGGTCATATAATAAAGAATCGGCATGTACCTGGGGATAATAGGAGTGCAAGAGTTATACCTCCATTCTGATAATAAATGTACATGGCAGACAGAATGAAATAATATCAAATATTAATGATATTTAATGAGAATGATTGTGAGACAAATATAACTACCAGAGAATATTACTGTTTAAAAAATTTAAATGGAGGCTCACACTCCAGAGCTTGGGTAGTAAGTTACCAATGGATATTGAGCAAATAAAATACACTAAAAAGCAGATACTCTTTGTGGATATCGCTAGTGTTGTATAAGATTATTCTAACGTGTTTGAGTCTCGCCAGGTCATTGAGAGTCTCCCTGCCGACACAAACGACTAAATATTTGCACATTTATAGTGTCGACTACAGGGCAGAACTTAATGGAGCCAGATTTTTCCCCTAGGAGGGTTGCGACAATGCTTTTTTTCCCGAAAAGTCTTTTCATAATCTTCAGAAGCTGTCTGGGGAACATAAAAAATGGAATCTTTACGCACTTATAGTACTGACCCCGAGACAGAAATTAACAGACACGGATTTTCGATTTTCCCGGGGGGGGGGGGGGGCGGATCTGTTTCCTTTCTGAAATGTTTCCCTCAAAGTCACCGGTGATAAAAGTCACCGGTGATTTATAAGGTTAAATCTTTGCACATTTATAGATTATGGGACAGAACCTTACGCAACCGGTGTTCGATTTCTCCTCTGAAGATAGAGCGTTGGAAAGTCTTTCCAGACCCTGCAAAAGAACACAGTGACCTAGAAAACTGAATGACTATTTTCAACTACGACGACTAAGAAAAGGGCTATTTTCAACGCGAATCGTCATACATTGTTCACTACAATACAACTTATAACGTTTCACATATTTTTAAGCGTGTTAATTTTCCTACCTTCAACAAGATGCAATGCTAGTTCATAATAATTTAAAATAAAAATATATAATGTAAATGCTGCCCGTGATTAGTCTGATTTCAATTCTCTACATCTAGCTTTACAATAGGATGTTTATAACCTTTACGAAGTTATTTATTGCTCAGTTTTTTCCTTCTAAAACTAAATCTAGACAAAATGATTCTAATTTGTTTTGCAACATTTAAAGCACTTTTTCCCCCAAACAGCAAATTCTCCAAGATAACGGGATCTTTTATTTCTATTTCTCAGTAGCTCTGTTAGAACCATTCATCACTTCGAGATCATTATTATCTTGGAGATGACGCATTTTGGAGACAAGGGATTTGGCGTTTGGCCAGCAAAAGACCTCCAACAGGTAAAGTGGAAATTTGCTTGATTGATTCTTCATCTTTTCTTTCTACTTGAAACAGACTGATGGTTCTCCATCTTCTAGGTCTGGTAAACTAGATATCTCTTTCGGAAACTCCTTTGAATATAAAATTTCCCTAGCAAACTCATTAAGTTTATACGCTCCAGAAACCTGCCTATAGGGGGTGTTCTCCAAATTAAAATCACGCTCCCAATGTAGTTAACATAATTCTTGGACTGGTTTCACGATTATGTTTTCGATTTTCGCTCAAAAGATTTCGATTTCTTTCAATATTGTTGCGTCGTATCCCCTGGAATCGTGGGTGTGCTATCAGGATACCAGAATGAATCCAAATTTCTGGATAACTAACACAGTTATTCACAAACACAGCGTAAGCAAGAACAATATATACTCAAACAACATTTAAATGCTTCACTAATTTCAGAAAATAACTGATACTATTCTCGAAACATAGTCGAAAGTTATGGTTCAATGTAGCGCGCCAACTGCTCTCCGTCTAAGTAATGAATAATTTCTTTTATAGACTCGCTCTAGAAACTTCTGGAAATCTCTAATATCTCGTAGAATATTGATTATTTCGGGGTACTTCTCCAACCTTCGGGAAGTCACCAAATGTCGCAAACTTGGCGAGAATTCGCCAAAGGCACTTTTCCCTAGTCTCACATCACGAGAAAGCTTGTACGAGTGTTTTTTCCCGTCTAGTTTTTAAAAAAAAGACTTCAGTGAGGGAATTTTACACGTTTGCAACAATATGAAAAAACCGATATCCTACCATGGCAGCAGCAAAAATTGCATGTGACACACGTTTGCAAATATCTATGGAGACCACTGGGTTATATCTTGGGTTACTTTACGATCCATAGTCTGTTTTGACCATATCACACCCCTTTCGACAGCAAGTATAAGAATAATGTGCAATTTTTCTCGAAGCTTAATATTAGACAATAAGGAGTATATCATCTCCTTATAATACATAGCTCAGTAATTTGCAATTTGTTATTGTTGACTGATTCTTCAGCCATAGTTTTATTATTTATCTAATCTGTTCCTGTTACTTTTAGGAATTCAACGTTTTCACTTTAAATTTTATTATTTCTCCTATTTTTTGAAGATTATATACATTTTAACAAACAGTTTTATTGTAGATAAAACAATGTCCTACAACTTTGTGATTGAAGATTTTTTTTAATTTCTTGCTTTGTTACCTAGTTCGTTGTACTAACTTGTAATTTCCTCCACTACGAGTGTTGCAATCCCTTTAATTCGATTGGATATGGTCGCTCTGCAAGATAGACCAAACATATTCACTCATGGACCATTCCTTATAAAGTTGTTGGGGTGTGATGCGTGAATCTTTCGCCACACGTCCGGTCAGGACGCAAGTATTATAAATTTTCCCCATAAAAGTGAATCTCGACATAAATACATATAAATCAATTAATAAAATGTTAATAGATAATGAGGACAGCGAACATAATATAAAACAATAACAAGTTTGTTTACAAAAAGGTTATAATAATAAGAAATTATTCAATTAACATTCTAACTCCAAACATCTCCACAAAGTTATTCTACAATATTTGTTCCGTTCCACAAGAACTTCTCTTATAATTATCATTATTTAAAATATACGATTAAACTCCACATTATGATTAAATTTCATTAAGGTTAAAGTTAATTCTTATCCAAACATATACTGCCTTAAAATATAATTAAACTAATGTACACAATAAACAATTATCAATAAACAAGTTTTCTATTAAGCACATGATATGCGTTCAGTTGAGCGACAATGCCAAGCTGCTGTTAATTGTATCTTGCGATGGGCAAACGTAAATGGATTCAGTTTTTCTGCTCAAAAGACATGTTGTATTCACTTCACAAGAAAACGTGGCATTCACTTACCCCCATAAATCTTTATGGGAGACGTTAAGATCACAGTAGCGTATGAGGGCGCGGTAGCCCATTGGTTTGCGCGCTGGAGTTGCACTCGGTAGGCCCGGGTTCG
This sequence comes from Amaurobius ferox, assembly GCA_951213105.1. Lineage (NCBI taxonomy): Eukaryota > Metazoa > Arthropoda > Arachnida > Araneae > Amaurobiidae > Amaurobius > Amaurobius ferox. The sequence goes on from OX578149.1 coordinate 27,334,069, forward strand.
ATTCCAGCCACTGCCAAAACTGCCGCCGTGTTCATGCGGAGTACGATCACGTTAAACATGTGGGTCCGAAAGTCCTTCCGAGAGGTTGGTGGTAGGGGAAGGAGGGTACGGTCCCTGTGGATGCCTCCCCCACTGGGTTCCGGTCTAAATTGGGTGGCACTTCCCGACCGTCTAAACGGTTACCTTACACCTTTCTGGTAGGTCGGACGGTCTGGGTTTCAACAACAACAACAGTAGCGTATGAAGTAAAATGTCTCGGGGTTCGGTTTAATAAGAAACTCACTTTCTTGCCCCACATCCAAAAACTGCCAAAGAAATGCGAGAAGGCTCTGAATATCTTAAAAGTTCTTTCAAATACAGCATGGGGTGCAGATCGGACTTCCATGCTTCGAATCTATAGAGCTGTTAGTCGGTCAAAACTTGACTATAGATGTTCTGTGTATGGATCAGCACGAGTATCTGTGCTCAAGAAGCTTGATCCAATTCATAATAATGCTCTTCGTATTTGTTCTGGTGCCTTCAAAACTTCTCCTATTCAAAACATATATGTTGACTGTAATGAGACATCACTCGAACTCAGGCGAGAACAGCTCTCACTGAATTATCACTTTAGAGTCATGTCCATGAACTACCATCCTTTGCAAAAGATCATCCTGGATGTGCAGTACGACCGGCTGTATTCAGCCCGATCCTCCTGTATTCCTTCCTTTGTCATGCGAATGCGCAATAGTGTATCATCAACTCCACTAGAAAATCTCAACGTTAGAAAGAGAAAGGCTTGTGAAATACCTCCATGGCAAGTCCCAAATTTCATTTTTCTCAATCCTTTTGATAATTTTTTAAAGAGTAGTACACCTGATTCCATTTATGTTCAACTTTTTGCAGAACATAGAGATTTATTTAAGGAGTTCAATCCTATTTTTACAGATGGCTCAAAAACAGCAGCTCATATCGGATTTGCTTATGTATGTAATGATATAGTGAAATCTTTTAAGCTTCATACCTCATGTTCCATTTTTATTGCAGAAATCACAGCAGTTCACCAGTCATTAATTTTCATCACCCATCAAACAGTAAAAAAATACATCATATATACAGATTCGTTAAGTTCTTTGCAATTACTTTCATCCAAAATGGCCATGCTTCATCCCATTGCCTCAGATATCCTCCAACTTGTGCATCGTCTGAAGGCACGAGGATACCCTATTCAATTTTGTTGGGTTCCGGGTCATATTGGTATAAAGGGATACGAATTGGCTGATACCGCTGCAAAAACAGCCGATCATATTCTGAATCATCCCATTCCTTTATCAGATATAAAAAAAACTATTAGTAAAATATTATATGATAAATGGCAACGTTCATGGAATCAGCAAACTCAAAATAAATTGTATGAGATAAAGCCGCTAATACAAAAGTGGACTAGTTTTCAGTGTAGAAAATTTGATGTTATATTAACTCGTTTGCGAAATTGGTCATACTCGTTTTACTCATAGACACTTACTTTCAGGAGAAATTGAACCCTTTTGTAATAGTTGTCAGACGTCAGCAAGTATCAAACATATTTTAATTGAGTGTTCGAAATATAAACAGTTCCGTTTTAAGCATTTCCAGACTTATACTTTACATTTGGCAGAATTGATTGGAGAAAATCCTTATCTGGAGCTTTTCCTATTCCTATTGGACATTGGTTTTTTCCATCATTTTTAACTTCACCTTTTATAACCTTTTAGCCATTTTTCATCTCTTTTGCATTGTTGTACATGTTCCATGGTCATGGTTTTTTTCACACATTATCACTCTTTTAAATTATACACGTGTTTTAATCCATACTAATTTATGTATCTTGGTACCATATGTCTGGCGCAGCATATCCTCTTTGGATCTTGTGCCATAAAGCCATAATCAACCAATCAATCAACTTAAATGTGAATGCTAATCAGATGCAGCGAGAGAGAGCGGGGAAAATCGTGTCATCAAAAATGTATGTAAAAATACATGCATGGCATACCTTGATATCTCGTGGGATAGTTCGTCATCGCGTCGGAAGGTAGCCGTGTGCCCGTCATCTGGACCTTGGTTAGAGGACACTTCTCTCCTCTCGAAATCAAAATATCAAGTCTTCTGAAAACTCTCTCAAAAACTCACTCTAAAAACTCTCTCTCTCTCTCTCTCGATATGCGAAAATTGTCACCTCCTACAAGGACTACGCAAAGGACTACGCTACTTTGTCATTGGCCTGACACTGTAGCCCCTGCATATTTTCATTGCACGACATATAGTTACATCTCAGTTATTGGGTGCTGTCATTTCGGAGGGTTGGTTAACATCCGAGAATTAATACGAACCAGCTGGTCCAAAACTCCAACGCACCCGGGCGCACGTTCGAGAAGTAGCGGTCAAGAGGTCACCTCTTTCCAAGGCGCCCCACTGTGAGCCCCTCTGTAATGGAGACGTCTCTGTCCATCAAGTCGAAGAAGCGTTGTTTTCCCCATTTTGCAGGTGTTCTTCTGGGGAAACATATATTTATTGCAAATGTAATACAGGGACCATCTTTATAGATTGTAATCCCTCCACAACTTACAATGTTACATATTTACCATGTAACAGGGTGCTTAAGGACTTTCCCAGGAACTTTATATATAAAAGGGAAAACTGTGACTCAGCAACTCCACACCGTATCTCCAAAGCCGCTAAAACTAGGATTCTGATTTTAAACAAGAAAGTTAATCGTAAACGATAGGTGTACACAAGAAAAAAATTATATTTCTGTTCCCTAGATAGTGAGAAGCACTAGACGTATGTCCACGGCAGCGATGGTCGCAAGCTCGTATCAAGGGTTTCGCAAAAATTTGTAGACGTCTGCATAACAGAAAAATACAACTTACCACCTTTTTGGAGTAAAAAGTAACGTATTAGGATTTTGACGAGACAATTATAATAACGCAAAATTATTTCAAAATATATACACAATATTTGATTACAGACCTGTACTCCAAGTAGAAAGGAAAACGCCCTAGCTTCCAGAACCAACCATATAAATTGTGCCCCCGCCCCCACCTTTCCTACAAACATTTATCACGGACTCCCCATTTTCATAATTGATTTTCACATTTTTGGGAAATTTTCATGTCTAATCGTCCCTTAAAAAATTATTGGAGGTCCAGGCTTCCTCTGGAACACAGCTCCCTACACTTGAGTTGGGTCCGAACCTTCTAGAGGCGATCTTGTAATTTGGGATATTCTTCACCAAACTCCAAATTTTGGGAAGGTTTCAGAATTCGCCAAAAATCATTATATTGGCTGTATTTTGTCAAATTTGTCGCCAAGGTCAAACAGTCGTAATCTTCAAACAATAATCGTTTCCTTTAATGTCCTTTTATCTGGGGAACAGGCAGTACGACGTGAAGATATGTTACAATATATGCAAATGTAAAAACTCATACACACAATTGGACATCTTAAATAATAAAAGGCAATGTCTGTGTGTCTGTGCGTCTGTCTGTCTGTCTTATACACTATACGTTCAGCGACCGCGCGTCGGAGAGCTACGAAATTTGGCAATCGGAGACCCGGGAGGGTGGGAAGGGGACACATAAAAACCGATTTTTAAAATTTTAATTATTTTTTGTGTTATTTAATGTTTTATGCGATTTCGACCGTTTTTTGATCTTTTTGCCCTTTTTTCTCCTCGATCCAGACATCGTAGAAAAAAACAAATCACACCATCGGAAAGAGCAGAGAATTTCGAGTAAAAATATATCAATTTCAAATCTCAGAGAAAAATTCTAATATTTTTTTATGATTTTAAAGCAAAAGTCACTTTTGACTCAAAAAAACGATTTTTGGTTTTTAAATTCTCGCATAGTAAAAAGTACTCAGAATTTCGACTAATAATTTACATTTTTAGAAAGCTGAAATATCTGGCATTCTTACAAGTCTAATCTGGTCCAGAAATAATGAAAATTGCCTTCAGGATCGCAATTTTAAAGACGTCATGATTTTAAATTTCTCGGCGTTCCGCTCGGCGTGCCGCTTCGTTTCTCCCCCGCTGAAGCAGGGAAGGTGGTGGGTGGGGACGTCAAGGTGGAGGTGACGTCACGGTTCTGAATAGAGCTCCTTTGCTCTATATAAATTATTATATTTATATTTTAAATGATGGGACGATCTGGATTTTTTAAATGTATATTTTAACTTTTGGATATTTTAAATGGATATTTTAATTTTATGGATATTTTAAATGATGGAACAATGAAACAATGGAATGAGGATGATGGAATTAAGCATATGGTCATTTTAAATTGCAAATTAGCGCGCGGGAAGTTAGCGGTAGGCCCGGGTTCGATTCCCGCCACTGCCAAAACTGCCGCCGTGTTTACGTGGAATACGATCACGTTAAATATGTGGGTCCGTAAGTCCTTCCGAGAGGTTGGTGGTAGGTCAAGGAGGATACGGCCCCTGTGGATGCCTCCCCCACTGGGTTCCCGTCTAAATTGGGTGAATATGTAGAAAGTTGTGGAGATTGTCGCGGAGGGCGCGGCAGCCCAGTGGTTAGCGCGCGGGAATTGCACTCAGTAGGCCCGGGTTCGATTCCCGCCACTGCCAAAACTTACGCCACGTTCACGCAGAGTACGATCACGTTAAACATGTGGGTTCGTGAGTCCTTCCGAGAGGTTGGTGGTAGGGGAAGGAGGGTACGGTCTAAATTGGGTGAATAAAAATAAAGTTATGGAGATTGTCGCGGAGGGCGAAGTAGCCCAGTGGTTAGCGCGCGGGAATTGCACGCGGTAGGCCCGGGTTCGATTTCCGCCACTGACATGGAGTACGATCACGTTAAACATATGGGTCCGTATGTTTTTCCGAGAGGTTGGTGGTAGGGGAAGGAGGGTACGTTCCCTGTGGATGCCTCCCCCACTGGGTTCCGGTCTAAATTGGGTAGCACATCCTGGCCGTCCAACCAGTTACCAGGCCCGGGTTCGATTCCCAAAATTGCCGCCGTGTTTACGCGGAGTACGAGCACGTTAAACATGTGGGTCCGTGAGTCCTTCCGAGAAGTTGGTGGTAGGGGAAGGAGGGTACGGTCTAAATTGGATGAATAAAAAGAAAGTTATGGAGATTGTCGCGTAGGGCAAAGTAGCCCAATGGTTAGCGCGCGGAAATTGCACTCGGTAGGCCCGGGTTCGATTCCCAAAATTGCCGCCGTGTTTACGCGGAGTACGATCACGTTAAACATGTGGGTCTGTAAGTCCTTCCGAGAGGTTGGTGGTAGGGGAAGAAGGGTACGGTCCCTGTGGATGCTTCTCCCACTTGGTTCCGGTCTAAATTGGGTGAATAAAAAGAAAGTTATGAAGAATATCGCGGAGGGTGAAGTACCCCAGTGGTTAGTGCGCGGGATTTGCACTTGGTAGGCCCGGGTTCGATTCCCAAAATTGCCGAATAAAAATAAAGTTATGGAGATTGTCGCGGATGGCACGGTAGCCCAGTGGTTAGCGCGCGGGAATTTCACTCGGTAGGCCCGGGTTCGATTCCCGCCATTGCCAAAACTGCAGCCGTGTTCACGCGGAGTACGATCACGTTAAACGTGTGGGACTGCAAGTCCTTCCGAGAGGTTTGTGGTAGGGGAAGGAGGGTACGGTCTCTTTGGATGCCTCCCCCATTGGGTTCCGGTCTAAATTGTGTGGCACTTCCTGGCCTTCCAAGCAGTTACCTTACACCTTTCTGGTAGGTCGCGCCAACGAGTTTGCCACGGTCAGAATTTTCAAGGGTAGCGAACAGGCTGGTCGCGAAAGGCGGCTAGTTATTAATAATGTGCTCGTAATGTGTATTTAGATGTACACACCGTCGGCAATGTTGGAATATAAACATTTACGGTAAAACTCTATTTTTCTTTATCTATTGAAAATTAAAATTTGGAACAACATTTAAACTTAGTTCTTAACTGATCATGATTATTTTCCTTCATTTGTTCATTGACCAAACAAAATTAGCTCTCCAAATAGTATTTGCAGCACATGGTGGAGGCAATTCAATACACTTTCTTTTTTATTATCCACTAATAAAATCTCACCTTTTAAAGAAACCATCTACAACGAACTTTCAATATTGGATAAATAAATAATTAAATAACAAATTTATTCGAAATAAAGGAACTCTCTTATGATCTTTCTTCAAGAAAACAAATTAGATATTTTCCAAACTACTCTTAATACTATTCAAAGCATCCTTCCCAAATATTTCTTGTAGACTTATTATCTAATAATATAATATTTATTTCTCTATAAATTATATATTTATTCATTATCACAGCAAAAGAATGTTAATGTTTAAAATAGAAGTTTGTGTAGAAGGAGGTTGATGTTTAAAATAGAAGTTTGTGTAGAAGGAGGTTGATGTTTAAAATAGAAATTTATTTTGTACCACTTTGTTCTTTAATTATATTTTATCTGTAATTCTTTATAACTTCTCTTTATCTTCTATTTTTGGTATGCGTTTTTATTATTCCCAAGAAAAGTAAAAAAAGTACTAAAACTACGAATGATTTTCCAATGCAACAAAGTGTCTGATGTGGGCAGCACATGCATATCCCTACACACTCAAATACATTTTCTCTTTATTTCTTTCATAATTCATTCAATTGAGTTTAACAGCACAAAATAAAAGGGACAATTATTTGAAATTGCACTGAATTTGCGCTTTTATTTCAATTTTCGTCATCATTTGGTAACTGGAATGTATTTTCAAAGGTGGCTTGGCTAAAATACAAGGGAACTGAAATATCTCAAGAACTGCTATTCCTAGAGCAATGGTGTTTGTTCCTATTCTTTCCATCGTCGAAAATTACGTATAAAACAAGCATTTAATTGATACATTTGAGTATACGTGGTCCTTTATTTTAGATTTTTCCGGACCATTTCGCAAAAACAGGCAGGTTATTTTTGCCCGCATTGTACAAAAATCTAATCAGCACCAGGGTAACCTGCAAGTGACTTAAATATAACATTTTATGAAATCTGGTCAATTAGTTTTTGAGTTAGAGTGAATACATAAATTGCACACACACACACACGCACGCACACGCACACACAAAGAGAGAGAGAGAGAGAGAGATACACACACACAGATGTCCAGCTGAAAGTATATTTTTAGTATTCTAGTGGTCCCAAAACGTGTAGATCCGTCGAAAACTCGAGTTGCGATTTTTGACACGATTGCAATGCTTTCCCTATACAGTACCATGTATTTATTGTAGGGAGAGTAATATTTTAAATTGAACTAAAAATTGAATTAAAACTGAAAGCAAGGAGGATTAGAATAACTTAAAATGTCCAATTATCTATAGAAATTTTATTTCTTGACATACTTTATTTGATTTCTCAATTTAAGCACAAGGAATAAAAGTTAAATTTACTCAAGTTATAGTTAAAGCGGAATTCAAGTCTTCCCGAGCGTATGTTTTAAATGAATAAGTCCTTTCCTTTTTGAGTCGTGTTTGTTCTTATTTTCAATAGCAGTTTTAACGAGATAATTCTTTCCACGGAAAACATCGGATTAGTTCAAATGTATTTCGACCCACATTCAGATGTATAATTGTTATTGTAAAGACATAAATGATTAAACTTATGTTCCAGTATTTGCACAAATTAGGAGATTATATTTATTTGAAGTGATGAAGGAGGTTGACGTTTTCCAGCAAGTGAAGAAAATACGCTAGAAATCAGGTAAGACCTCAAATTTGATGAAAGAAGCACGAGTTTCCTAAATAAAGTTATTGATATGTCTCTAATTAATATATTGGGTATTCGTATGACTCAATATTAAATTAATGTTTTGTTCTGTGATAATTAATATACTAGATATTCGTATGACTGAATACGAAATTATTGTTTTGTTTTGGAGTAATTAATATACTAGGTATTCGTTTGACTGAATATTAAATTATTTTGTTTTGAGGTAATAAATATAAGGTGCGTCGAAAAAGTTCGGTGAATGGAAGTAGAAAACAAAGAATACAAAACACGGAAACAAAATACCTTTATTCACTCTCAAAGTAACATCCTTTGGCCACAATGCACTTTTGACATCGTTGATAAAGCTGCTGTAATGAGTCTGAGAAGGGCTCTTTTGGAATCGATCGAAGCACAGATGTTACACATTTCCGGATGTCTGCAAACCGTGTGCCCTTCAGGACCCCCCTTGAGGCGAGGGAACAAAAAGAAGTCTGCAGGCGCCAGATCAGGTGAGTACGGTGAATGCGTGATAACAGTTACACGGCATTTGGCCAAGAAGTTGCGTACACGGATCGCAGTATGCGGGCGGGCGTTGTCGTGCACAGACTCCAATTTCCACTCCTGTACATTTGTGGGTGAACACGTTGGATGCGCAGCAGTATGCGCTCAATACAGATTCGTAGAATTTGACGTTGATGGTTTTTCTTCCGGGCCAAATTCTTGGTGGATCATGCCGGCTTGGTGGATTCACTTATCTACGGTTTCTTGCGCTTCTTGCTACGTGCCGTCTCTCCCCGCTCATGTGCGTGGGCGCAGTTTTAAATCGCGTTGCTTTCGAGATATCCATCAATTCACCGAACTGTTTCGACGCACTTTGTATACTAGGTATTCGTAGAATTCAATATTGAGTTATTGTTTTGTTTTGGGGTAATTAATATACTAGGCATTCCTATAACTCAATATTAAATTATTGATTTGTTTTAGGGTAATTAATATACTGGGTATTCGTATGACTCAATATTAAATTATTGTTTTGTTTCAGGGTAATTAATATACAAGGTATTCGTATAACTCAATAGTAAATTGTTTTGTTTTGGGGTAATTAACATACTAGGCATTCGCAGGAGTCAATATTAAATTGTTTTCTTTTGGGGTAATTAATATACTAGGCATTCGTATGACTCAATAATAAATTGTTTTGTTTTGGGATAATTAATATGCTACACATTCGTATAACCCAATATTGAATTATTGTTTTGTGTTGGGGTAATTAATATACTAGGCATTCGCATGACTCTATTAAATTATTGTTTTGGTTTGGGGTAATTAATATACTAGGTATTCGTATAACTCAATATCGAATTATTATTTTGTTTGGAGGTAATTAATATACTAGGCATTCATTCGCATGACTCAATATGAAACGAGAGATATTTCAATTTTATAAAAAACCAAAAGTACTCACAATGGAATTAAAAAGTCTGGACATTTATTTTCCAATGGGATATGTTGGAATTCGGGGAACAATTGTAGAAAATCGAAAGCATATTTTGTTTAACCTAAAAAATTAAATTTTAGTCACTATGCTCCTTCGCATTCACAAAGACAAAAAAATATCATGTATTCAAATTAAATAGAAAATTTGCATTTATGAGGAGTTATTTTCAAGCGTCTGTTTTTTGCAGCACAGTTCGAGTAATTTTATTCCGACCACTGTCATCAACGACCGTCATCTGTACAACTTTAAATTGCCAGTTTACCTGAAAATTTCGCCAAACTCAGTTGAATAAAAAGCCAGTTAATCGTCAGTTAAGGAAACGGTGGACGTTGAAATTTTTTTAATTTATTTATTGACTTAGAAACGAGAAAATTTGTATAAATATTCCTCTTAACATTACTATATAGAATACCATTCAATTTTTTTTTCAATTTTGTTATAATTTTGTATTTTTTTTTAATTTAATTTTTTTTTAACGAAAATTTGAAAATGCTCCTTGCGTGCCATTTGTTCACATTTTTGATTCATTTTGCATTATGATCACTCAAAAACACATTATGAACACATTTGGGTATTTATTTTTATATCCCTTAGAAAGTTAATTTTTTAAAAATATTTTTCTGCATTAAAACTTAATTTTCACCATTTAATTAGGTTCTTATTCACTTTTAATGACCTTAATAAAGTCCAATTATGAAATGCACACCCAGTTTCATTGAAAAGTATGAGAGGTGTCTTCTTGCCAAATTTCATGCATCTCAGACAAAAATTAAGACGAGCATTTTAAAAATGTAAAACCTTTGAAATTTCAGTTTCGAAAAAAATGCATTCAACCTTTTGCTTACGGGTGGGACAGCGTTCATCCCAAACGAAAAATCTCCTAAAAACGCAGGTATTTGACATCCCCTAACCCAAACAGTTCGATCCCCCTTTGCAGGCATTGGCGTCCATGGAAATCGTCAGTAGAAACTTTGCACCTGCTGCAGCAAGTGCAATGCTTCAGCCGGCGATTTGCATGGACGCCAATGTCTGCAAATGGGGGTCGAACTGTTTGGGATAGGGTATGTCAAATACCTGTCTTTTTGGAAGATTCTTCGTTTGGGATGGACGCTGTCCCTCTCGTAAGCAAATGTTAAATGTGTAAAATAATGTTATATATTAAAACTGTTTTTAGTCGATTTTTGTCCATTTCAACGTCCACCGTCTACTTAATATATACAACAGTATTAGTAACACAAACACATTTTTTCCAGTCCACTTTCAACAACGAACTCGGCCTGTGAAGCATTAATTTCCACGATATATCCAAATAGAAAAAAGTACCAGTAAATGCTTTGAAAAATCATGGTCGAACAATACGTATAAGAGAAAGGGGATGTTGATTCGATCACGTTCAGTATAGAACTCGGCATGTAAAACATTAATTGTCACCATATATCCAAATGAAAGAAAATCGTTTAAGTTTTATAAGTCTTATTGTCGAATAATGAATGCAGACAGTCACACGGATGGGAATCGCGTCCAATTCAAAATTAAAAAGATTTGTCACTTCGCTCGCTCACTTCAGTTATTGATGTAATCTCATAATTAACTATGTTTAATTCTAAAGGGAAAAAATATACGTTGGACTTTAAGCATGCATAGCATGTTTTTGTTGAAACTTTAAAAGATACGTATATCTAAATATGAACACGATTCACTTAATTTGAATTCAAAGACCGACATTTTCGTACCTGATCCGCAATAACTATCTGTAATTCGTATCTGCTATTTCCAAACAGTAGAATAGTTACAATGTGAAATATATATATTTATACTGGGTGTATATAAACTGGTGGTCAGAAATGTATGGTGTTATATAACTCACCAAAAGAAACAACTTTCACAATACAATGTGGAGTCGGAAAGCAACCGGCGAGCCGTGAGAGGACGCTTTCTCTGGGAGTGAATGAAACGTCGAGTTAAAACGGAGTGAAGTGAAGACGAATACAGTGAAGTCGAATAATGGAAATTTATTGACAAAATGTTAAGAACAAATGCTCAAATGAACAACCACCAACTACGGGACAGGCGTCACAGCGGCGACGGAGTGAATCGCATACACTTTGGAAGATTCCTAGGATTTCACGAACGTCTGCAGCTACGACGCTAATTCAGGCTACAAGGTCCTCCGGTGATTCGATGGTGTCTTGTAAACGGCGCTTTTTATCTGTCCCCAGAGGAAAAAATCTGATGTGGACAGCACATGACTTTCGCTGCAGACTTATATTCACGCTCTTTTTATTTTAATTAAATTTATTTCACTTTTAATTCAATTTTCGTTCTCATTCGGAAACCGGACTTATTTTCAAAGGAGGCGCAGAGAAAATAAGGAAAACTGAAATGTCTCGAGAACGGCTAGTCCTAGTGTAATGGGGTTGGTCTTATTATTTTCGTCGTTAAAAACTACGTATTAAACGAGCATTTAATGGAAATATTTGAGTATACCTAGTTCTTTAGTTTAGATTTTGACGAATTTTTGCTGGCCATTTTGCAAAAAAAGGCAGGTTATTTTTTTCCGAATCGTACCAAATTCTAATCAGCACCAGGATAACCCACAAGTGACTCATCTACCGACTTTTGTGAAATTCGGTCCATTAGTTTTTCAGTTAGAGTGGATACAAGCTTTTGCGGGTCATTTCGCCAAAAAAAGGCGGGTTCTTTTATTCCAAATCGTTCCCAAAGCTAATCAGCACCAGACTCGCCCACAAGTGACTTACCTACCAAATTTTGTGAAATTCGGTCGATTAGGTTTTTAGTTAGAGCGGATACAAAAGCTGCACAGACAGACAGACACACAGACACACACACAGACGTCACGCTAAAAATGATTTTTTCGTATTCTAGAGGTCTCGAAACGTGTAGATCCGTCGAAAACTCGAGTTGCGATTTTCGGCATGATTCCAATACTTTCCCTATACATTACCATGTATTGCAGGGAAAGTAAAAATCCAGGCAGGACAGATCGGGAGATCTGGGAGGCCACGGGACGGAATCACCACGGCCAATCCATCTGTTCGGAAAAGCAATGTCCAGGTAGTTACGCACAATCCTGGTGTAATTTGCCGGCACGCCGTCGTGTTGGAACTACATAATCCCTCGATGATTTGCTGGTACAACACGTAGTAAATCTGGCAGCACCTGCTGGTGGAAGGTGAGATACTTCTGCCCGTCTATGCGGTCTGGTAACAGATACGAGCCAATTAATTGGTCGTGGATAATCCTTGCCCACACATTCACGGAGAACCTTTGATGGTAGCATCTGGAACGTGTAGCATACGGATTTACTGTGTTCTCCATTTTGAAGCGACGTTTCATCTACTCCAGAGAAAGCGTCCTCTTGCAGCTCGCCGGTTGCTTACCGACCACACATTATACTGTGAAAATTGTTTGTTTTGGTGAGTTCGGGGAACTCCTTACATTTCTGACTATCAGTTTATATACACCCTGTATATATATTGTGAGACCAGGAATAGATATGCGAAACCAGGAATATGTGAGACAATTTTATGTTCATTATTTATGAGGTCTGTAATGTTGGACAATGGCATCAGACTTAAGGACGCCAGTTTTACAGCTGCCTTAACCCGAGAGGTCAAGAAGGCCATAAACCTAGAAGACTGAAGTGAAGTCACGAGATTGGTTAAAAAAGTTAACCAATATGGAAGCTGTCTCGCCGCAAGACCCCGAGATCGACCAATGATAGCCGAAGAGGCGTGTTGAACTTCAAGCAAAAAGAGGCGGCAACCAAAAGATTCCATATATTCCAGATAGACTGGAATGTCAGTTTTCATAGAGTATTCCGCAGAAATTTCCTGATATACACTTCGATGACGGAGACGAAAACGATATTTTCTGATGTACACTTGAACCTCAGTGTTCTATAGAGTATTCCACAGAAATGCCCTGATATACACTTTGATGATGTAGACGATACAGTTTGTAACAAAATGACGTATTGTAGTGACGTATTGTAGACGATACAGTTTGCAACAAAATGTCCTGATATACAGAACTTCAACGGCAGATGCCAGATCGACTGCAGTATGAATAGGAGTACTGCACCGTGAGTTAGTACCAGTACGATATACACTGATGTTAGAGTACCAGAACCAAAAGTGGAGGTGTGTACAAAATGTCCTGATATACAGAACGTCAACGGCAGATGCCAGATCGACTGCAGGTCAAGTAGGAGACCGTGAGTTAGTACCAGTAGGATATACACTGATGTTAGAGTACCAGAACCAAAAGTGGCGGTGTGTCAACGTCTAAAGACAACCAGCAGGTATGTGCGAGTTAAACATTATAGGAGGTCATAAATGCAATTTAGACATTTTTAATTTACCTGGTCTCATATGTCCTATCTCATCCGCAAAATAACATTTTATAATTGTTGTAATCAATTTATTAATTAGCCAAATGTTCTTAATAAATGACTTTATTTTAAAGTCAAAATGGTGCAGATGATTATCGTAGCATTATGTTAATAAATATTCTATTCCAGGACTCGCATTAAAGAAAATACAGTGGGTTTTATTAACGACAGAATGCAATGTGTTTCACGAAGTACGATATACGACCATGTTCTAAGAATAATTAAATATGTTTCTTAAAAGTTAACTTAAAGTTTTGTTTTAAAATGTGCACCACACACACGCACACACATACACACACACACACACACATACACACATACACACACACACACACATATATATATATATTCACTGTCGTAAACGTATTTTCGTTTGCATCTTGAAATAAGTGTTTTCAAAAATGATACAAATGTATCTCAAACTGTTCTGGGTAACCCTAGTGTTTCATGAAGATGCTAATAAGGGCTCAACGAAATAGGTATGAGTGTTCTGAGACAAAAAACTGAAATATTTGATAACATTAATGAACTGGTTTACAACGTAAAAAGCGTGTGTATATTCATTTGGATTTGTACTGCTCTTTACGTTGTTGTTGTTGTTGAGAGCCAGACTGTCCGAGTCTCAACAACAACGTAAAGAGCAGTGCAAATCCAAATAAATATACACAAGTACATCTCGGAAATTAACTGGATATTTTTCTCTTCAGTACATAAAGTCTGAAGATCCCAGACAGTGCGAATCACATAGTGGGTTTAGAGCAGCTAGCTGCACGTCCGGGAAAGAGTACACAAGGCCTGCACCTGTACGACCAAAGCACAAGGATATGTTGACCAAATTGAAACGAATAAACGCCATCTCGATATAGTAGCGTAACTTATAGAGCTACTTATAGCACCACTTATAGCGCCATTTATAACGCAATCCGGATGTAGTAGCTCCAAAATTCAAGGGTATGTCGGCCAAACTGAAATGGCTAAACGACATCTCGGTATAGTAGTGACACGAAAGTCGAAATAAAACTGGAAAAACTAAAAGAAAAGCCAAAGAAATATAAACAGGAGACTCAAACAAGAAAAAAAAAATAAAAGGCTGAGAATATGAGTTCAAAGAAATAAAATTGTAGACGTGGCCATGAAGAAATATGGAGTTATATAATTAACTCAATTAAATATTGACTGCATTTTGATCAATATTTTATGGAGCATAAATAACTCATTTTGTTTCGACTAATAAACTGCCAATATCATTCGTTTCATTTCAGCGTACATATAAACCGTGTTCAATCAGAATATTTAATTCTAGATTAAGATTTATTAAGATTTTACTTTTAAAAATATCATTCCTTTCATGTCAGTGTACACATAACAGCGTCTTCAATCAGAATATTTAATACCGAACGCCCCAATTTCATTTCTAATATCTCATTCATTAATTATTCATTTACGTCAGATATATTTATTATTTGAGTTATAAAATAAAATTATTGATAGAATTATTATTAAATCTCTTAACTATATTATTTGAGACATTGAAATCATTAGTAGCGTCAATTTGACTGGAGGCGCAAACTTTTGAAATCACTGCTTTATACCGTAGTATAGAAAATTAAGAATTAAATAAAGAATCTCATTCACAAAATATCCAACTATCTATTCACATTTTATTGCTCGAGGTGTTCGGTCTGAATTCTCAAGTGCCAAGTAAAAGATATAATGTTTAAACTTGCTCAAGTTATATTTAAAGCAATGATTAATGCTCCCCTAGCATATGGTTAGATTAATAAAGAGTGTTTCTTTTTGCAATTATCATGTTGTATTCTTTGCTTGCGTGTAATTTAATAGAAAATTACAATTTAGAGGATACATTTTTGTTTGGGTGAAATTTATGACTTGACTTGCGAATAGATATCGTTTTGTTATCTATCTATCTAAGAAATATGTATGCCTGTCTGTGTCGTCTGTAACGGAAAATTTAAGCGACGTACGGCTATAAAATTTGGGACACAGGTGCTTTAGAACCTGAGACTGTGCACCTTGGCCGTTTTTTTTTTTTTTAATTCGAACTAGTTTTGCTGTTGTTTTATGTTTTAGCACAATTTTAACACAAATGCTGTACTTAAGGTCTAAAAATATTATTTTTGAGTTTCTATCTTGACACCATCGAAATGATCGAAATAGTATCTTTTAAACAAACTTTAAATGGAGTCCGTGCGAGTAATAGTCAAATTTTCGTGAATTTAATTTTAAAAATATATATATACTTTTCGCGTCTTGAACAAATCCAGCCCTCGTGGTCGGGATATTCTCATAGAGATTCTATCTTAACACCATCAGCGCAGCGGTATTTTCATTTTTCACTATTATAAACGGGCGTATTGTTTAAACGTTCTTTGGTTTTCGAAAATTCTTTGGTAGTTCTGTTGTGATTATAATCAAAGGTTTGCATCTTAAATTCCGGACGTACATTTTTAGACGTTTCCGCGTTTCCCTTGATTTAAGATGAAAATGTCCGATAAAACCAAAGAACGTTTTAACAATATGCCTTGCTTGTAACAGAAAAATAATAAAATAACTGTTGTGTTGGTGTATACATGGCTACGCCAACCTCTTATCTTAAATCGCGGGGGAACGACGGGTAAAATTTCTAGTTGGAATTAAAACAGAAACTTTAACACCAATTAAAATTTTAAGTGAATTCAAATATTTAAGTAAATTTTAAATCTTAAGAATACTATAAAATTCAAATCATTTAAAGTAGGAGTACGGCATCCTCAGCGCATTAGTTTAAATATCTCTCTCTATATATAAAGAAGAAAAGTATGTATGTATGTATATATGTATGTATGTATGATCCAACATCACGGAAGGACGGCTGAACCGAATTTGATAAAATTTGGTGGGTAGTCTTGAAATAGCCCCACTTAACATTTAGTTCATGTTTCGAGTTTTTAACACCAGGGGCTGTCGCGATATTAATTAAAAACGAAACTTTCGTTTGTCTCATCATCACGGCAGAACAGCTGCACCAAATTCAATCAAATTTTATGGATAACGAAAAATTTATGTGGGGCTATTCAAAATAGCCCCACATAAATTTAGTCCAAGTTTTGAGTTCTTAAGATCAGGGGTTGTCGAGATATTAATGGAAAACGAAACTTTTTCCTAGGAGTTCTACTCTCTATCTTCATGATTCCCAACGAAAAATTTTGGAAACCGTTAGTTTAAAACGTGAAAGTCAATTAAATCTCTGAGTTTTGTGGGAGTTTATTGAACGTATTAGTCACTTTTGAAAATCGCAGGTTTGAAATATGAATTTAAATGGAAATTATCACCATGGTTTATTTTTCACAGGCTTACTCAACAACGAAAAGTATTAAGAAATCAAAATGGTTATTTAATTATCAGCATTTTGTGAGGATTAATGGTTATTTAATTATCAGCATTTTATATCATGACAAGTCATTTGATTCTGCAATGGACACCGATGATGCCGTTAATTACCGGCTGGAATTTCTGAACTACCTGGAGCCTCCTGGAATGCCTTTTCATATCTTGAAGTTAAAGAAAGGATCACCAATAATGCTTCTGCGGAATCTGGACCTACCAAAACTATGCAATGGAACACGGCTCTGTGTCAAAAATATTTTATCAAATGTCATAGAAGCCAAGGTATTAACGGGAATGGCAAAAGGAGAGGACGTGTCCATACCTCGCATACCGTTGATACTAACCAACTTACCATTTAGCTTCAAACGAGTCCAGTTCCCAGTTAGACTGACATTTGCCATGACCATCAACAAAGTTAAAAAACAAACCCTTAAGTTTGCATGCGTGAATTTAGAAAATTCTTGCTTCTCTCATGGCCAATTGTATGTGGAATGCTCAAGAGTAGAAACTTCACAGAATTTGCATGTTTTAGCTCTGGGAGGAAAATCAAACAAGAAAGATCAATCATGCATAAAGCATTGATTATGAAACACTTTCCAACTTCAATGCAATTTTATTTAAACATCTCCAAAATGCGATTAATTCCTCGGTAATATTTTTAAAATTATCACAATACTACATTAATTTATTATATTTGAAAACTTAAAACTTCATCGAAAAAAATGAACTTCATTCAAATGACAGCATTGAAATATTAATTGCCTGGTTTAAGCATCTCTAAAATGCGATACATTCCTCGGTAATATTTTTGAAATTATCATAATACTACAATAATTTATTATATTTGAAAACTTCATCGAGAACAAATGAAATGTATTCAAATGACGTCATCTAAATATAACATGCCTGGCTCTCTCTATAAAAGCAGCATTTCATTCATAATGTTTTTTCCATTCATTTCATTCATCACAATACTATAATTATTTATTTTATTTAAAAGTTAAGACCATGGAGCTACAAGTAATTAAACTCTATGCTAAACTCTATTTGTATATATGTTTATTTACGTACAACCGTTTGTAACACTTTCCAACATAGTTGTAAAGGGTTTATGACTTTGTTCATTCTGTCTGTCTGCCTGTTCGCATGATAACTGCCGTAAGAATGACTTAATCAAAATGAAATGTTGGTATATTGTTGAAACGGTTTGTGGGATATATGGGAATGGAAACGAATAATATCACATAATTAGTTTCGGATTTTACCCGGGTTAAATAAATGAAATACATTAAACGCTATGGGACATAATTTTTCAAACATTTTTTAAACTGAGTTAAAATTTACAAATTGCTTCGAAAATTTTAGAAAATATTTAAATTATCACGTTAAATGTGTAAAAAAATCTCAGCAAATTATGTTAGGTAGTTTTTTAGATAAAAGTTAAAATCATTTAGTGTTGCATTCGTCATAAAGCCGCTTTATTTTTTGCATATTATCTGTGTATCTAAATTCTGTGCCACCGCAATTATACTATTTCTTATTTTAAATGATCACTAAACTTCGATTATTCCTAAAAAGAAAGCCTACTTTCTATAGCATGCGAATATAAACAAATCAGCCGATTGTAAGATGAGTTGTATAAGAAATGCTGAGTTTTTTTCACGCAAGATTATTTAACTCTGAAGTCTAGAATATAAGTGATATGAATGAAATATTCATGGATTTTACATTGAATAGCAGACGATTTATAGTATTGCCTTTTTTGATGAAGTTTTACGTTTTCAAGTAAAAAAATCTGATGTGGGCAACACATGACTTTCCTTATATAATGAAATGAATTTACTACTTTTACAGTAAAATAAATCGGTTTTTCTTCTAGTAGATACTAATATCCTTTCCAAGATAATGAATTTTTGACAATTAGTCGTCATTTTCATTGATTTATCGCCATTTTTATCCATTTGGCGAGATTTTCGTTAATTTGGCAACATTTCAGAAAATCGCCAAGTTGGCGACATTCCGCCAATTTCGTCGCCAAAATCTCGCCAAGCGTTATGGACAAAGAAATAAGTTATTCTTACAGCAGATAAATTGGCGTTCAAATGCAAAAGTATTACTCAAAGTATCTTTTTTCATGAATGGAACGAGCTAGATCCACGAGAATGATGTCACCCAATTTATCGCATGATATTATATATGAAAAGTGAACATGTTTCTCAATAGGAAATATTTTTTTTTCTATTTTATGACTTTTTGATAATTTTTTTGAAAAATGTTCAATATCTCGAGAACAGTTCATGTTAGCGTTCTAAAATTTATATCAATCATTTTCTAATGAAAAATTACATAAGAAATATCTATTCACGTAACTTTATTATTGGTTTTGATTTTTTGACGATTTTTTCAAAATTTCATTCGAAAATTTAGGGGGGTTCTGAACATTCGATTGCGTATAGGAACAATAGGCTTCCAGTGTTTACAGATTGTGATTTTTGTACAAAATTTGGTTCGAATCGGTTCATTCGTTCGTCAGTTATCGTCTCCACAGACCCACTGACACACACACACACATACTTTCACACACACACATACACACACACACAGACATCACTTCGAAAATGTTTGATTCGTGATCAGGGATGCTTGAAACGTGCTCTCCTGTCGAAAACTCGAATTCGAATTTTCGACCCCGTCACAATACTTTCCTTATACATTATGTATATAAGGAAAGTAATAAATTACTGTAGTACTGTGATAATTAAAAAAATATCACCGCTGAATGTATGACATTTTAGAGATGTTTAAATAAAATTGCATTTCAATTCGAAAGTGTTTCATAATCAATGATTTATGTATCTTTCTTGTTATAGCACCTTTTTTAGAAATCTGATGCTTTATTTCATTTATCAGTATTTTTTATAGCATTTAATGTTACAAAAAATGAAATGAACAGCCAAAGAACAGAGCAAATGTATAACAGATTTATATGCCAATAAAGCTATTTTATAAAATCATAGGACATTTCTAAGAAATTGAATTAATGATAATTGTAAATTCATTAATTATTAACGATTATTTTGATTATTATTGTTGGAACAATTATTTGTGGTTATTGTTGTTGGAACGATTATTTGTGGTTATTGTTGAAAATGTAATTTAATAAGTGAGTGTCACATAAATAAATATAATTAGAAAAAAATCTGATGTGGGCAGCACATGACTTTTCTTATATAATGCAATGAATTTACTACTTTTACGGTAAAAGAAAAATAGATTATTTTTATAGTAGTTATTTATATTCTTTCCAAGATATTGAATTTTCGTCAATGAGTCGTCATTTTCCATGTCGTCATCATCAATGAGTCTCATTGATTTAGCGGCATTTTTATCCATTTGGCGATTTTTTCGTTAATTTAGTAACATTTAAAAAATCGCCAAGTTGGCAACATTCCACCAAATTCGTCGGCAAAATCTCGCTAAGAGTTATGGACCAAGAAATAAGTTATTTTCACAGCAGATAAATGACTATTGGCGTTTAAATACAAAAGTATTACTCAAAGTATCTTTTTTCATGAATGGAACGAGCTAGATCCACGAGAATGATGTCACCAAATTTATCGCATGGTATTACATATGAAAAGTAAACATGTTTCTCAATAGGAAATATTTTTTTTATTTTATATGACTTTTTGAATTTTTTTTTAAATGTGCAATATCTCAAGAACGGTTCATGTTAGCGTTCTAAAATTTATGTCAATCGTTTTTTAATGAAAAATTACATAAGAAATGTCTATTTGCGTAACTTTATTAGCGGTTTTGATTTTTGACGATTTTTTCAAATTTTCACTCGAAAATTTAGGAGGTTCTGAACATTCGATTGCATATAAAAATCAATAGACTTCCAGTGTTTACGGATTGTGATTTTTGTATCAAATTTCGTTCGAATCGGTCCATTCGTTCGTCAGTTATCGTTTCCACAGACTCACTGACACACACACACACTTTCACACACACACACACACACACAGACATCACTTCAAAAATGTTTGATTCGTGATCAGGGATGCTTGAAACGTGCTCACCCGTCGAAAACTCGAATTCGAATTTCCGAAACCGTCACAATACTTTGTTTATACATTATGTATATAAGGAAAGTAATAATAGACTTTGTAATTAATGACCAATGTATTATTTTTCAGCTACAGTAAGTGAACTGAAATTTGGAGAGTTATTGCGAATACAGGTAATGCACTGAGTTATATGATATAAACGGATATATAAGTTATAATCCTTCCAAAATGCATATTATCTTTTTAAACCTAAATATTTACATAAAGAGTACTAAGATAAAATAATATATTTTTAATATCCCAACATTTGGTTGCCGCTACTAATGCGACATTTGTTATCATTTGTTTCCAGCTCTTTCCAGGAATTTTATATGGGGTTTCCCGTTGGGAAATGAGAGGCGATTTTATTCCCCATATGTTGTTCCAATGGCTAAGTAAAATTATCTCAATATTACCACGTTCCACAAACATTTAAACGCCTCTTTCTTTAAAGGAGACACTGTCCCGGCGTGCATATTTAATAACAAGAGAGATCAATCATGCATAAAGCATTGATTATGAAACACTTTTCATCTGAAATACAATTTTATTTAAACATCTCTATAATGCGATACATTCAGCGCTAATGTATTTTAAATTATCACAGTGCAACAATAATTTATTATATTTGAAAACGTAAAACTTCATCGAAAAAAATGAACTTTATTCAAATGACGTTATCGAAGTATACATCGTCTGGCTCTCTGTGTAAAAGCAGTGAATATTTCATTCATATCACTTTTATTACAGACTAAAGAGCTAAATAATTTTTCGAGAAAAAAATTCAGCAATTCTTGTGCAATTCATCTTTACAATCACTTGTTTACATTCTGCATCCAATAAAATTAGGCTTCGTTGTAGAAATAATCAAAGTTTGATGATCATTTATATTCAAAAATATTGTAATTGCGTTAGCGCAGAATATAGATGAGCAGAAAATACGCAAAAAAAGGGGGTTTTAGGATGGATGCAACACTAAATATTAATTTAAAAGAACTTTAAGAATCACGATTTTGACACTGGGAAAAAAATGAATGCCATATTTTATTTTGAAGTGGGACACGTGATCTCTTCATATAATATGGGTGTAATTATTTTTTTAATTTTTATTTTAAAGTCTACCAAACATATTTTACTGAAATTATTTTTTATACATTGTATGGGCTAATTTGGATATTTCCTAAAACTTTCGAAACAATTTTTAAATTTTAATTTGGCATAAAGTGTTTTTGAAAAATTAGGTACCACAGGGTTCAATGAATTTCACTGTTTCAATCGGGGTTCAATCCAAAACAAATTGGGTGATATTATTCATTTACATTCCTATATGTCCCACAGAACGTCTCAACAATATACTAATATTTCCTTTTTGATAAAGTCATTTTTACAGCAGTTATCGTACGAACGGACAGACAGACAGAATGAACAAAGTTATAAACACTTTTCAACTATGTTGGAAAGTGTTAAAACATGACTATCAAAAAAGCTCTTCAAGGCACATACGTATTTATATACATACTCGAAACGATATTTGGCTGATATATAGGGATTATATTGGATGCACATGTAGTATTTTGTAGAATGTAATGTTTCTGTTTGATGAAAGTAATACCAGCAAGGACATAGAGAATCTTGATTGGTGAAAAAAATGACGTCACGCACTGAACTGCAATTTGCGCATGATATGGTTTGAATTTCCGTACGCAATATAGTAAATATTTGGGGAAATTAAGCAACACAATTACGCAAAAATTAGTAAACAACGCAGCACACAGATGATTTAATGATATGGTGGAGCCCTCTCGCAAGTGCCGAAGTTTGGGTGCTCACAAGTTTGGGTAAATCTCGACCCAAAGATTCTAAACACTTATTTCCTTATTCACAGGTCTGCCCTTTTATAAGTGATTCAAATGAATAAGTTCGAATTTCCAATTTCTATTTAAAGCAATTGCCAACGGAAAGAAGTTTGAAGTTGCTTCTCATTTCTATCTAGAATTTTAAGTAGTCTTCTTTCTACCTTCTCATAGAAGAGAACGCAGCCCTGGTTTGAAGCAGCTGCGACGAAATAATTTGTGCCCCAATTCCTTTACTGAAAAGCAATCCATTTAAGTGACAAGTAGGAATCTCTGAATCTGATTGGTCATCGGATAGGATTTTAGTCCAATGAAATGACAAGGAGTCTTTTATCAGGTAGCGAATAAAATACTAAAATACGGATAAAAAGATTTGATAGAGAGGTACCTCAGAGAGATATTCCGGTGTTCATTTCACCAAATATTATTTTGAAAGATTTGTATGCCCACTCAAATGTCTCACTGATTTATTCTTCTTCTTATCTATTCTATTCTTCAGTGATGGATTAAACTTGAATGTCTAATTTCAAATCCCCTATTGAATATACAAACCTGAAACAAAGTGTATTAAAATCTGGAAATAATATAGTATTTAGAGAAGTTAGTATTTATGAATAAAAATATTACATAGTTTAAGATTAATCGCTTAGAGTATTTCATTTCTTTAATATGAACTCCGCGTGCATTTAAAATGAATTTAAAAACAGTTAAAAATTTATTTACAAATACCAAACTGCTAATATTTGAAAACAATTAAGCAAGCTTTCTTATGAAGCAAAAATTGAAAATATAGAATAATTAAATGATTTTCTATAATAAAATACATAAATAAATAAAATTTTCATTTTGACATTGATTACAAAATAGAAATTTTTATCCGACTGAAAACAAAATAGAAGGCGATACATGGCACGGTATTTTAAACTATCGTGAAAAATAGCAAATTATATGATGCCATAAGATCGGCGTGCTATTGACAAATTTTAAAATGAATTTTATTAGTGACGGCAACATCCGCTGTAAAAACAAGAAAGATCAATTATGCATAAAGCATTTATTATGAAACACTTTCCAACTGAAATGCAAAATGCGATACATTCAACGGTGATATTTTTTTACTTATCACAGAACTTCGATACTTTATTTTATTTGAAAACCTCATCGAAAGAAAATGAACTTTTTTCAAATGACGTCATCAAAATATAAATTGTCTGGCTCTCTATGTAAAAGCAATAAATATTTCATTAATATCACTTTTATTCCAGATTTCAGAGCTAAATAATTTTGCTTGAAAAAAATTCAACAATTCTTATACTTCAATACAGCAATTCTCATACTTCAATGCAGCAATTCTTTTGCGTTCAATAATTATATCTGGTAGGATTGGCTGGTCCTGCTTCTTGTTGAGGTTGTCGCTTTTTCCCTGCCGGAGAATTTGATGCTATGCCATATTTTTGGCTAGCCCTCCAGTCTGGGTCTTGTGGCAATTCTTATACAACTCATCTTGCAATCACTTGTTTACATTCTGCATCCATTAAAATTAGATTTCGTTGTAGAAATAATCAAGGTTTGATGATCATTTAAACAAAAAAATATTGTAATTGCGTTGGCACAGAATATAGATGCACAGAAAATGCGCAAAAATAAAGCGGCTTTTAGACGAAGTGCAACACCAAAAAATGTAAAAGAATTTCAAAAATCACTAGGAAACAAAGATGGGTGCCTTATTTTATTTTGAAGTGGGTCACGTGATCTCTTCCTATAATAAGGGTGTTATTATTATTTTAATTTTTATTTAAAAATTACCGAACATATTTGCTGTAATTTTTTTTATATATTTTAAGGGATAATTTGTATACTTCCTAAAATATTCGAAAATATTTGTGAATTTGACTTTGCTTAAAAATATTTGAAGAATTAGGTCCCATAGGGTTTAGCTTATTTCACTTTTTCAACCCGAGTTCAATCCAAAACTAATTGGAGAATATTATTCATTTACATTTCCATATGTCCTACAGGCAGTCTCAACAACATACTAAAATTTCATTTTGATAAAGTCATTTTTACGGCAGTTATCGTGGGAACGCAGAGACAGACAGACAGAATGAACAGTGTCATGGACACTTTTCAACTATGTTGGAAAATGTTGATAGAAAGGCAAAACTTAATTCTATCGTTTTACCTTTTAATTCTTCTACCTCTTAATCCTTCCGATTCAATTTTAGGTGTTGAAGACCCAGACCACTCGACTGACCCAAAGGTTTTCAGTAGACATTTGAGTGGCCCATCAATTTTATGTGTGTCTTTTAGACCTCTAATCAAAATTCATTTCCCTTCTATTAAAGGCTCTATTCCTGCCTTGAATCATATTTCTGATTTCTCGGAAGCTAAGATTATTTTGACATCTAATTCCATTTTTATATTGGATTTTCTCAAAAGTTTCTCGATTGTTTCTCAGTCAAACACCTTTAGTAATGATAATTCTCCTTTCTTTTCTTCTACTTTGAAATCTCTTTCATTTTCCGATTTTCTTTGTCTCCTCTCTTTTTTTTAAATAATTTTCATTCTTCTTCTAAATGTTAATTTTTTTTATTTTGTTGTCGGTGTTACCTTTTTAGCTTCCAAAAACCAATTTTTATTTCACTTATTTTTCGTATATTTTTTGAATATTTTTCCCCCTTTGGTTCAGCCATTTTATTTGTATTGGGCTTTTATGAAGTGATTTGAAGCCTGTGTTTTACGTTCTCTTTCCTATTTGGTATTTTATTATTCCTTCAGCATGTTCTACCATTTGTTCCTTCCTCCTGATTTATTTTACCTTATTTTTCTTCTCTCATCGTTGGCAAACGCTTTTTCTTTGCTTCAGTCACGTTTGTTGTTTATTCATTAGGCGCCATTATTTCTCTTATGAGTGAAGGTTGCTCTTCTTGTGTGTCCTGATGAAGAAGACTGTTTTTACCTTCGATATTGGTCGATACTATTAACTTTGTGCTGAATGCTGCTCCTCAGGATGTTAGTGTTAATAAATGACGTTAGTATTAGTAAATGGTGTTAGTATTAGTAAAATAGCTGCTATTGTTAGTTGACAAAATAGAAAGGCATAGATATTTAGTAGATGTATTTTTGATTATTTTGAAATTAAAGATTCCCTAATTATGAATAAAATTATCCAGCATTTTTTCATAGTTGCAGAAAAAGTACAGATTATAGTTGTAGAAAGAGTACATATTATAGAGAGATAAAAATAAATTGAAATGCAAATTAATTTAGAATAAGTAGGGATATTCATTATTGTTTCTGTTCTACTTTGCATTTGCGCTGCTAATTTATTTCTACAAAATTGACATTTTAAATAAATACTTTATACCTTTCGCCACGGAAATGCATACAATGCAGAACTACTTATCTTATTCCAGCATCACCTGAATCATTGTCTCAAACGATATTGGCGTTTTCTGAATCTGAAGTTTTGACTCCATACTTTTACGTCCATGCTTATACTTTGACAAGCATTGCAGGTGTCCCTAAGTTAGAGGCCTTGTCGATATAACTTTTTGGCCAGTATTTATTGCTTATACTCGCTTCTTTCATTCCTGCTGTCGATTTCTACTTACTGAGCAGTGTTCTACAACTATGCAATTGGCTTTTTGACATTTATCTCGCTTTGTTGCCGAGTTCGTTTCCTAGTTTTTTAGTCTCTACTGTTGCAATCCCTTTTATTCGATCGCGCATGGTTACTTTACTATAGGTAGACCTAGCGTGTATATTCCAGAACCTTTCTTTACACAGTTATTGGGGGTGCTTAGGGGGCTATTCTAGTAATCCTATATAGAGGCAAAATAAAACGAAAATCGATTTCTAACTCCTGTTTAATGTAATTACATAATGAAGAATTCCTGCATTAGATTCTTTCCTGTCCATAGCACTTTTAAGTGATATTCTTTTTACCTTTACATAGAAATCTCTAACCTAATTTGACGCAGCTGGTGAATATATAGCAAGTTCTTATTCGGTTCTAGAAAAACCTATCAATCAAAGTGATGTACAGTCAGTCTCGAGATCTGATTAGTATCACCAGAATTTTTATAGCAATCCTATCACAACTAGCGAGCGATCAACATTTAGAAGACAAATAAGATTATATAGAACGTTAGATAGAAGATAAGTAAGATAAAAGACAAATAACATAAACTCAAATTATAAATATTAGGGTGAGACTTATGAGGCCTTAAAAATATTTTTTGGCGATTTGTTTCCTCTCAACCTATAAATGTCTTCAATACATCAGTAAAAAATAATTTAATAATTTGCTGATTTTTACTTTCCTTATATACATAATGTATAAGGAAAGTACTGTGACGGGGTCGAAAATTCGAATTCTAGTTTTCGATGGGAGAGCACGTTTCAAGCATCCCTGATCACGAATCGAACATTTTTGAGGTGATGTCTGAGTGTGTGTGTCTGTGTGTGTAAAAATATGTGTGTGTGTGTCAGTGAGTCTGTGGAGTCGATATCTCACGAACGAATGGAGCAATTCGAATGAAATTTGATACAAAAATCACAATCTATGAATGCTGGAAGCCTATTGTTTTAAAACACAATCGAATGTTCAGAACCTTCCTAAATTTTCGAGTGAAGTTTTGAAAAAAATCATCAAAAAATCAAAACCTTTAATAAAGTTACGCAAATAGACATTTCTTATGTAATTTTTCTTTAGAAAACGTTTGACATAAACTTTCGAACGCTAGCATGAACCGTTCTCGAGATATTGCACATTTTACAAATAAATTTATCAAAAAGCCCCATAAATTAAAAAAAATATTAACTGTTACGAAACATGTTCACTTTTCATATGTAATATCATGCGATAAATTTGGTGACACTCTCGTGGATCTAACTTGTTCCATTCACGAGAAAAGATACTTTGAGTAACACTTTTGTATTTGAACGCCAATAGTCATTTATCTGCTGTAAGAATAACTTATTTCTCCATCCATAACGCTTGGCGAGATTTTGGCGACGAATTTAGAGGAATGTCGCCAACTTGTCGACATTTATTAATGTTGCCAAATTAACGAAAATCTCGCCAAATGGATAAAAATTATGCTAAATCAATGAAAATGACGAGTAATTTAAGAAAATTCAATATCTTGGAAAGAATATAAGTATCAACTATAAGAATAACGTTTTTTCTAACTGTAAAAATAGTAAATTAATTGCATTATATAAGGAAAGTCATGTGTTGCCCACATCAGATTTTTTTTTTTTATGAATACCAAGAAATTTTCAGAGGTCGCTACCACATTTACAGTAAGAGATGGGTACGATATAGAGTTAGTATGTATTTTGGTTAATAATATATAATTGGATTATAGTACAAAACTACTGCACTAAAGAATAATACAAACCGGAAAAAACAATAGTACTTAATTACAACAAGTAATTGCACATAACTACTGAAATTTGAAGACATTTTACTTCATTAAAGTTTTCTTGTTAAGTTTGGGTACTTATGTCTAAAGACTTTTACAAGTTGGAGCAAATATTGCTTTGGATCTTCATCTTTTGTAAGTATTTTGCTGTAATCAACGATTAAGGTAATTTTTCTTTCAGCTATATCATTTACAACTCTTATATAAGAAACTGTTTTTCCGCTCTTTTACGTCGAATTGAATTTACATTTACATTGTAAAGAGTTGGATATAGTCCAAGATTTCGTTTTGTAAGTGAAGAACTAAAGCAGCCGGTTGATTATTTACCTTTGCAATATCAATATTAGTAGATAAATTACTATCTCGAACTTGTTTCCTTCCTCTTTTACGGGATCCTCTTTTGAAGTGGGAGGCTCTTCAGAAGCAGTACAAATATACAATGGACTAGAATCCGAATCAGATTGAAAAAAAAAGGAATAAACAATTCCTCCTTGGATCTTACCTCTTCATATTCCCTATGTTTCATTTTCCTCAAATGTTCTCTTCTTTCTTCCAAATTATCCACTTTTCGACTAGCACCAAGTCAACACTTCTTAATTTACCTCGTAGCCTTTTCTCTATTGAGTCATATGACACAGTTTGTCTTTTTCAATCGTAATCATTTCTAAAGGTATTTTGGGTGCTGTATAAAAAAAAATATGATGCGGGCAGCACATGACTTTCCTTATATAATGCAATGTATTTGCTACTTTTACAGTAAAAACAAAATAGGTTATTCTTATAGTAGATACTTATATTTTTTTCAACATAATGAATTTTCGTTAAATAGTCGTTATTTTCATTGATTTAGCTTCATTTTTATCCATTCGGCGAGATTTTCTTTGATTTGGAAACATTTAAAAAAGTCGCCAAGTTGGCGACATTCCGGCAAATTTGTCGTCAAAATCTCGCCAAGCTTTATGGACGGAGAAATAATTTATTCTTATAGCAGATAACTGACTATTGGCGTTCAAATATAAAAGTATTACTCAAAGTATCTTTTTTCATGAATGGAACGAGCTAGATCCACGAGAATGATGCCACCCAATTTATCGCATGGTATTAAATATGAAAAGTGAACATGTTTCTCAATAAGAAATATTTTTTTTATTTTATATGACTTTTCGATAATTTTTTAGAAAAATGTGCAATATCTCGAGAACGGTTCATGTTAGCGTTCTAAAATTTATATCAATAATTTTCTAATGAAAAAGTACATAAGAAATGTCTATTTGCGTAACTTTATTAGAGAATTTGATTCTTTGACGATTTTTTAAAAATTTCACTCGAAAATTTGGGGGGTTCTGAACATTCGATTACGTATAAGAACAAGAGACTTCCAGTGTTTACGTATTGTGATTTTTGTACCAAATTTCGTTCGAATCGGTCTATTCGTTCGTCAGTTATCGTCTCCACAGACTCACTGACACACACACACACACACACACACACACACACACACAGACATCACTTCAAAAATGCTTGATTCGTGATCAGGGATGCTTGAACAGATGCATTCTCCCGTCGAAAACTCGAATTCGAATATTCGACCCCGTCACAATACTTTCCTTATACATTATTGTATATAAGGAAAGTAAAATGGCCATCAAACTTTTGTTTCCAAGTATTTTACTTTATAATCACAGTATCTGAATTGCTTGGCTTTATTATGCTTTTTCCAGACCAAAACTGTTTTCAAAACTTTCTCAACAGTATGATCTTTTGTTTAGTAGTATTTCGAACTATTTCCCACATCTGTAAAACATCACATGCAATTGATTTCGAAAATTCCTTAACAGGTTGCTTTATACCAAGTTTATAAATTAATAAATTAATAATATTTATAATTTTATAATGCCATTGCCTCTTCAATGCACGGAAGCATTAAAGGATAAAGCGATGAGGAAATATTAACTATACTTCTGTACTTTTTCTAGTACAAATTAAAGTTTATACGTTTTGTACGTGTTCGATGCCATTTCTTACTAAGTTATAAATTGCTAGAATTGAAATAAAGTTCCTACTAAAGCTCTGTGCAATCTATTATGTGAAATGAGCAGCTGTTAATTGACTGAATTATTGCTACAACTCCACCTGGTGGTTTTGACTTTATTGTTATTGTGCTCGCCTATCGCAGAAGTACGCAAATTGTCACGCCGCCATTTTTGTTGAAAGACTTACTTGATTCCAAAAAATTGCGCTTTTCCCAATCATTTTTTGTCGGCGCGTCATATATATATATATATATATATATATACACTGCTGGACAATTGCAAAGGACGGATGACACTATTACCCATAGCAACCACAAAATAAAAGGAAGCAAAATGTAGAAAAATAGAATAAGTGGGGGATACAGTAAGAAGAGGTGTGCGTATGCAAATATTTCATTTCCACGCCTGCTTGTCACGTGATAGCGCTGATAAGATATTTAAAGGATTTGACGCGTGTGGACAGTTGTTGTTCCAAGTGAAAGTTTTACGGGAAATATTTAATTGACGAACTTGAAAGTTTTGGTATGTCTTCCCGATATCACTTAGATGATTTTACGCGTGGCCGTATTGTGAAGATCGAAGAATAGCAGCTGTTGCCAGGGAGTTCGACATAGCTGACAGCGTTGTTTCACGGCTGTGGCAAACATTTAAAACAACTGGAATGTGTAGTAAGCGTCACGGGGGAGGTCTTGTTAGAAGTACGACACCTGCAGGAGATATTTGTGCTTGGGTTACTACATTTGTGCTTGGGTTTTTTTCCCTTCGGGGTTTTCCCCTCTTTTCTTTTTTTCCTTCTTATGTCTCTCTTGTATTGTATTGTATTGTATTGTTTTTATGTTTTGTTTTGTCGTTGCCATTCTTTTATTTGTCTTGTTGTAACTGTGTTGTGATTCAATTTTAACCTGTTTTGTAATGTTTTGGATCTAAAATAAAGTTCCCGGCCACACACTTAGCTACAGTAAACTTTCGGGTCTGTCGTGTGGTCTGGGTTTTCAACACTTCAACCTGCAGGAGACAGGTACATTGTCCTGTCGGCAAAAAGGGACCGGCTCACCACAGCTCAGCAGGTGGCAAATCAGTTTCTTGCTACCACAAGACAGCGGATCTCCCGAAAAACTGTAGCCAGACGTTTGGGAGAAGGAGTACTATACGCCCTTAGAACTGTTGTGTGTGTCCCATTGTCCAGACTGCACCGTACCGCCCGTTAGCAATGGTGTCGTGAGCATCGCAATTGGACCGAACAAGACTGGGCTTGCATACTATTCTCATATGAGAGTAGGTTCAGTCTGTCATCGAATTGTAGACGCCAACTGATCTGGAGTGAGAGTGGTACTGCTTATTTTCCAGAAAACATCGAGGAAAGGAACCGATATCCGACATGCAGTATCATGGAATGGGCCGGCATCGTGATCAAAGGACGCATGCCCCTACATATGGTTGCAACTGGGTCTATGACAGGCCAACGCTACATTGACGAAGTTCTACTGCCTCATGTTCGCCTTTTTCGTGGTGCTGTCGGTTGTAAATTTGTTTTTATGGACGACAACGCACCATGCCATCGAACACTCGCTGCTCAGGACTGTCTAGTCAGAGAGGGTATTCAATGCCTCGTATGGCCAGAACGTTCTCCAGATATAAACCCCATCGAAAATGCTTGAGTTGCTTTGGGGGCGCGAATTGCTTGTCGAAAATATCCTCCGACAAACGCGAACACCCTTATCCGTACACTGAAAGAGGAGTGGGATAACTTGACTCAACAGCTGTTGGATAATGTTGTGGAGCATGAAACGACGTGTGGATTATTGCGTCGCACTCCACGGTGGACATATCCCGTACTGACACCTTTCTCAAAGGTGGCTGCTGTCGTTCATATGCATTTTTCCATTTTTCCGTACACAGCATCAAATGAACACTTTTTTCCTTTCAGATGTTTCAAAACCTTCTGCATTTTCCAGATCAATAAATGATCTTTATTCCAATGTCGGAACAGTGTGGCAACAATATTTTATCCTGATGGGCCTCCACCCCCGCTTAATGTTGTGCTACATTGCAATTTGTGATCCATCCTTAGCAATTGTCCAGCAGTGTATATATATATATCTACACTGCTGGACAATTGCTAAGGATGGATCACAAATTGCAATGTAGCACAACATTATATATATATATATATATATATATATATACATATATATATATATATATATATATACATATATATATATATATATATATATATATATATATATATATATATATATATATATATATATATATATATATATATATATATACATATATATATATATATATATATATATATATATATATATACATATATATATATATATATATATATATATATATATATATATATATATATATATATATATATATATATATATATGGTGTTTCAAATTAAAGTATCCCTATGTGGAACGCTTTGGAGAGGCAACCCATTGGACGTAACGTCTCCATATTTGCAGGGCATATATTTCACACTGAAAAAATTATCGATGCAATAAATGCATAATTCCAAAACATGTGTAAATGTGGCGCTTTGATCATTTGCAGATAATGAATAGAAAACATGACACTACCAATGAACAACAACATATGAAGTGGTAGCATGTGGATTTATTAATACACTCCATACACACACAACCTCTCGATACACACACAAATTCTCCATACACACATAAACTATCAATCATATATTGTGGCGAACAGCACCAACGAAACATAAGAGCAAACAAAGGCTTCAAAAATCTGTCTCAAAATGGTCTCACAGGTAGTGTTCAATATGTCCACCGTACTGTAGGTCTAAAATCTGACACCGTGTCACAGCAGGATTCACAACAGCATATAATTGATTGGCAAAGTTGCTGCGTGTGTTCACGGTGATCTGGATCTTCAAATCTGTCAGGTTTTCAAGATTTTCTTGAAAAGCTTTGTGTTTCAGATGATCCCAAAGCTGAAAATGATAAGGTGTAAGGTATGGTGAACGTGGAGGCCATCGGTTAGGAAATGCAAGACTGATAACGCGATCATCTGAAAAAAGATGTCGCATCAATTGTTGAACGTCACGCCCAGTATGTAGGAAGCCCATTCTTAATGGAACGTTGATGTCTGGAGGCATCCTCGTTGCTGGAGTTCTGGAATGACGAAACCCTGCGACGTATCCCAATACCGTGTTGAAGTTACGTAACATATCTTTGAGCCCTTCGCATTGTTTTCCTCAAAGAGAAATGGCCCAACCCAAAACGTGACCATAAAACCTATCCGTACAGTCAAATACGGTGAATGCAAGGG
The DNA here is from genome assembly GCA_951213105.1 of Amaurobius ferox. Lineage (NCBI taxonomy): Eukaryota > Metazoa > Arthropoda > Arachnida > Araneae > Amaurobiidae > Amaurobius > Amaurobius ferox. The sequence goes on from OX578149.1 coordinate 27,367,834, forward strand.
TATCTCTTGGACTCGATGAGGATTCTCTGTTGCTCAGATGCGGTAGTTTTCTGTGTTCACTATTCTGCACATGTGAAAGTGAGCATCAGCACTTCATGCGATGTTCCACTGACAACTCGGATCTCCTGCATGAGTATCAAGAATGTCAAAGTGAACGTCTTACGCACATCGTTATCGGCAGGTTTTAACTCTTGTAAGGAGTGGATACTATACGGATAGGTTTCTAGTGCTTTCCGCAAACACCTCCATACCGTTGTGTACGGCAAATCCAATTGCCTTGCTACGGCGTGAGAACTACACGTGCTTGCTATATCCTCATTGAGCGGCTAACAACAGTGGTTGCAACATCTTCAGCCTCCTACGGTATCTGTTACTCGTATTTTCGTCCTGGCCCTGCTCGAACTGCAAAATTAGTTGCAAAGCACAGGGTGTTAGTGGACTTGTAAGCAATAATTTCTGTTCCCTGTACAAGCAGCGTTTTCGCATCTTTGGTATAATAACTTTAACAGCAACGCACGTTACTGCAGCGAGAGAACCATTGCGTTCGTCCAATAATGCTCCGACAGGGTTTGCACGTCTTTTCATACCCTCATTCAAAATAAAATATGGCATCCATCTTTTTTCCCAGGGTAAAAATCGTGATTTTTAAAATTCTTTTAAATTTATATTTATTGTTGCATCCGTCTTAAAACTGCTTTACTTTTGAGTATTTTCTGTGCATCTATATTCTGTGCCATCGCAATTGTAATAATTTTTAGTTTAAATGATCATCAAACTTTGATTGCTTCTACAACGAAGCCTAATTTTAATGGATGAATAATGTAAACGAGTGATGGCAAGATGAGTTGTATAAGAATTGCTGATTTTTTCTCGCAAAATTATTTAGCTCTGGAGTCTGGAATAAAAGTGATATGAATGAAATATTCACTGCTTTTACATAGAGAGCCAGACGATTTATATTTCGATGACGTCATTTGAATTAAGTTCATTTTTTTTCAAAGAAGTTTCAAGTTTTCAAATATAATAAATTTTTGTAGTACTGTGATAATTTAAAATATATCAACACTGAATATATTGCATTTTAAAGATGTTTAAATAAAATTGGAATTCAGTCAGTTGGAAAGTGTTTCATAATCAATGCTTTATGCATGAGTGATATTTTCTGTTTATTTTATGATAAAAATAGTGTTATTTAAAAAACTCTTCTGTAAATTAAATCATTCCTGTCCTTCAATTTTTATATTTTCTCGATATTAATTTCAATTATCCATTTTGGAGGCACTTCGTGAAAACACTTCTTTAAGCTGTTTCAAAAGAATTTATAATTTCCCATTCAATACATAGTTTTAATAATAGAAATAAGTAATTACTGGAAAATAAGTGATTATACCATGTTTCTGGATATAATTTTATTTGGTTCACAATTTTTAAGTAATTGTGTATGCATTCATGAAAACAATGCCAAGTCATCGCTTTAAAAGTGGAATGTCAATATCTTAATGCATTTTTTAATGACACTGAATTTTGTAATCTTATAAAATAGAATGGACCGTAAAATATAATTATTTCTAAGTGGTTCATTAAAATATGTAATTCTTTGAACACTAAATGGCTGAACCACATTTTTTTTGTTTTGTTACCAATGCATGTTTCCAAGTAAGGTCACTTTTTAATATTTTAATGCTAAAAAATCTGATGTGGGCAACACATGACTGTTCTTATGTAATGTAATGAATTTACTACTTTAACAGTAAAAAAAAATAGGTTTTCCTTATAGTAGATACTAATACTCTTTCCAAGATATTGAATTTTCGACAAAATTGTCGTCATTTTCATTGATATAGCGTCATTTTTATCCATTTGGCGAGATTTTCGTTAATTTGGGCACATTTCAAAAAGTCGCCAAGTTGGCGACATTCCGTCAAATTCGTCGCCAAAATCTCGCCAAGCGTTATGGACGAAGAAATAAGTTATTCTTACAACAGATAAATGACTATTGGCGTTCAAATACAAAAGTATTAAAGTATCTTTTTTCATGAATGGAACGAGCTAGATCCACGAGAATGATGTCACCCAAATTATCGCATGGTATTACATATGAAAAGTGAACATGTGTTTCAATAGGATATATATATTTTTTAATTTTTATGACTTTTTGATATTTTTTTTGAAATATGTACAATATTTCGAGAACGGTTCATGTTAGCGTTCTAAAATTTATGTCAATAGTTTTCTAATGAAAAATTACATAAGAAATGTCTATTTGCGTAACTTTATTAGCGGTTTTGAATTTTTGGCGATTTTTTCCAGATTTCATTTGAAAATTTATGGGGGTTCTGAACATTCGATTACATATAAAAACAATAGGCTTCCAGTGTTTATAGATTGTGATTTTTGTACCAAATTTTGTTCAAATCGGTCCATTGGTTCGTCAGTTATCGTCTCCACAGACTCACACACACACACACACACAGACATCACTTCAAAAATGTTTGGATCGTGATCAGGGATGCTTGAAACGTGCTCTCCCGTCGAAAACTCGAATTTGAATTTTCGACCCCGTCACAATACTTTCCTTATACATTATGTATATAAGGAAAGTAATAAGCGTTTTGTATTTACCAATTAAAGTAATCGCAATAAATTTCTTGAAAACTGATTCTTTCAAAAGTCATTTATGGTGTTACGAATATCTAAAACTAGCTATTATCCTCCAGCTTCGCACATTCTCAATGGCTAGTGGTTACTAAATGTGGCACATACGCACTTAATTAGAGTTATTGATAATCAGTTTTATTCGTTAGCAATGAAAGGATATCAAATTGTGTATTTATTGATGATGAGACAAGTCTTTTGACAATCCCTTTGTATCGTTGCCCCTAATTCGAGTTTTGAAAATTGATTATATAAATTGATTATATAAATATCTTCCAGGTATATCGCCTATCACCCAAGAGGAAACCACATTTACTGGGAATCATTATTATGATTTGAAATTTGGACTGTTTGACTTGGCAACTAATTTGGCGAAACATTGCCAACTTGGCGACTTTTGACGAGTTATGGAAGCTACTCGAATTTCATAGATGGGTTAAGAACTTTACGATTTACGTGGTAATTGTAGATGAAATATCAATTAGTTGAGCTTCAACTATTACTTGTATCTGTAATTACAGTTTTAAATTTAAATCTGTCGATATTAGACCATGTTGCTGTATATCGAATTACGACTGTTCGTCAGTTTTTCATGTAAAACAGTTTTTTTTTATTTATTATATTTAAAAACATAGTTCTCACCTGTGCCTTTCCGCTTTTAGTAGATTTATTCCAAGATGCTCAACATTTAAGCGTTCTGCTTTCCTAAGGCTCTTATATACAGGCAGACGCAACCCCATTTTGACTCCAACCGTTCCAATGAATTATCGTTTGCTTGTTCTATTTCGATGTCGCGCGCATATTACATGGCTGATATTTGATACGCAATTTAGGTGTAAAATGGAGGATTCTATATATTCTGTGTGTGTGTGTGTGTGTGTCAGTGAGTCTGTGGAGACGATAACAGACGAACGAATGTAGCGATTCAAATGAAATTTGGTAAAAAAATCACAATCCATGAATACTGGATGCCTATTGTTTTAAAACACGATCGAATGTTCAGAACCCCCCAAAATTTTCGAATAAAATTTTGAAAAAATTATCAAAAAATCAAAACCTTTAATAAAGTTACGCAAGTAGCCATTTCTTATGTAATTTTTCCTGAGAAAACGATTGACATAAACTGTAGAACGCTAACAGGAACTGTTCTCGAGATATTGCACATTTTTCAATAAATTTATCAAAAAAATCCCATAAATTGAAAAAAAGTATTAACTGTTGAGAAACATGTTCACTTTTCATATGTAATATCATGCGATAATTTGGGTGACACCATTCTCATGGATCCAACTCGTTCCATTCACTAGAAAAGATACTTTGAGTAATACTTTTGTATTTGAACGCACAATAGTCAATTATCTGCTGTAAGAATAACTTATTTCTCCGTTCATAACGCTCGGTGATATTTTAGCGACGAATTTAGCGGAATGTCGCCAACTTGGCGACATTTTTAAATGTCACCAAATTAACGGAAAACTCGCCAAAAGGATAAATATGACGCTAAATCAATGAAAATGACGACTAATTGAAGAAAATTCAATATCTTGGAAAAAGTATAAGTATCTTCTATAAGAATAACATATTTTGAACTGTAAAAGTAGTAAATTCTTTGTATTATATAAGGAAAGTCATGTGTTGTCCACATCAGATTTTTTACTTCATGACGACACATACCATGTATGAGGCCACGCCAGACTTGTTGCTGAAAAACTGAAATATAAATACTCAACTAAAATTATACTTAAGATCCATAGTAAGCATAACCAGATATTAAACCAGTATAAATAATTTATTTAAACCTATTTACATAAAATTTACAAATATCGTATTTTACAAATTTTGATCGTACAGTCCCTGAATATAAAACATTATTCAGCTGAAATTTACTATTATAGTTTCTGAATTCACAGATTGCAGTATTAGAATAAATTCGTCTAATAAAACGTTCTCCGGATGAAATTGTAATTTCGAAAGTACATACATTTATGCATCACGTTCATCAGCATATATTCATCAGCAGCTATAAGCATATAGTTAACACATGAGAATCTGTGTCCGTCGACGAGAAATTCATTAACTATAGAAACACATATTTATAAGTTGTACTTTGTTACAGCGACGCATCGCTCGGCCTTTGTTATTACTCGTTGGCCATCGAATGCCCTCGGATTTGTTTTTAGCAAAACTTTTGATGAGGCGGAGTTTCACTGCCCCTCTCTGCCTTGAAGCGTTAATAGTTCTTGGTTTGACCCATTTGTCTAAATATAGAGCTGGTACATACCTTGTGACCTAGTGTGCATATTAAATGCATTAGAAAACACTTTGACTGGCTGTTGACTTGGAGTTCTTGAAACTAGTAGGCGCATCTCAAATGCTTTTCCAACTCTGCCTCTTTCAGAAATCTGCACATTAGAAATATATTTTTTACTCTGCTTCTTTCACGAGTCCATTCATTTCGAATGCCTTTCAAAATCTCTAGTACTCATTTTCAAAAAGCAATCTTAATTTTTACCTTTTTTAGGGGAAACACGTCTTCTTTGTGCCCCCCCCCCATACCATGACTGGCCATGCTTTGCCCACATGTTGGTTTAGGGCCGGTCCTGATTGAATTTCCCCCTTTTGACATAGATTCCTCGGGTCAGGCCCGGAGCTTGGGTTGCGCCCATCTAGACTGTGTGATGCTCCAATTTGTTGATTTCGTCGCAAATTGGTGAATTTATGGGTCATAAACATTGTTCAAAGATAATGCCAAACCTGGTGCCTATTCGTCTGAACTTTCGTTCACACCTTTTGTTCATTGAATATTGCTTTATTTGGTTTCAGAAGTAGAAATCTTCTTATGGATAGCAAATCTCTCGGCATTAAAAGTAAATAAATAAAAGAAATGTCAACATAATAACATTTATTTAGTTTTTATTGAAGAATAGAAGCAATTTTCTATTTTGTAGTGTAAACATTTTCTCTACTGTTTTCTTTTCTTTTTTATTGTACTCTCAATAAGAAGACATTTCTAATACCACGCAATTAATTTCATTCATATTGTTCGACATAAAATATCTAAACGTATGAAACGTATCTGAACGTATGAAAAAGGATCTTTCAAAAGTCCGTTTAAACAGGATCTTTCTCTCCGTATAAACAGGATCTTGCAAGACGTCCGTATAAACAGGATCTATAGGATCTTTCAAAAGTCCGTTTAAACTTTAAAAATTCATTAAAAATCGAAAAATCCTCGCATTGAGGTACGGTTTGTACTATAAGTATTGCTAGGACGGGATTTTTTTTTTGACGTGAAAAAAATTTTGTAGTTTAAAAAATCACCTATAGGTAGCGCTGAACGCATTGGAAAGACAACGGAAATAACTTACTGTACGTGTCAAATCGTGTAACAAGCCTAAGTATCTCTGGACAGGTGTGATAGGACCTTTCCCTTTCTTTAGATTTTTCCTAAACAGAAATTTTCGCAAAGCATCTGATGCTGATTCTCCGCTCACGTAATACAGCTGCAATAACAAGGCTATTTCGATCATAGTTAACATTCTCGCAAAAACTTCTTCTTTGCACCGTTTACTCATGAATCAAATGAAGAATCTACAGAGCACTACAGCTCTTTTTTAATAGCCTCACTTGCATACTTCTGGAAGATGTATTCGAGTAAGCGCCATCTATAGGTGATTTTTTAAACTACAAGATTTTTTCATGTCAACCCCTCCCCCCCCCCCGTCCTGGCAATACTTATGGTACAAACCGTACTTCAATGAAATTATTTTTCGATTTATAATGAATTTTTAAAGTGTATACGGACTTTTGAATGATCCTGTATCTAAACATATGAGTAACAAATTGAAAAAAATAAGAGATTGATATCGCTACCTTTTATTCTCAGGAATCATGGATGCATTCGCAAGATACAAGGATGAGTCTGATTTTCTGGATAACTCTAACCCTTTATTAAAATCACTAGTAACGGTAAACAGGAACAATATATATTTAATGAGTCTGTAGATACCTCATAAGGTCATAAAACAACTGTCAGGTACAATAAAATATAAATTACATGCTTAATAAATTCACGAAATAGAAAATTATATTCTCCAGACTCTGACATATTCACAATTTACTTTGACTCGTGTGACACCAATTAACTTCCTACTAATTGATTATTAACTTATATATGCACTTTATGGAAATATTTAGATTTTGTGAAAATTTTTAAAAAGCGAAGTAACTTGGGAACTCCTTAATCTATGAAATTTGAGTTGCTTCCAAAACTCGCTACGTTGGCGATAAATGGCCAAATTTGTCGTCACGGTCAGACAACCCGGACCTTCAAATGAAAACAATGATTGCCTGTAAATATCGTTTTTCCTCGGAGATGGGTAGTATGATGTGACGACATTTTCGATATTCGAAACAATGCAATATGATAGGTGACATCATTTTAATTCGATAATCAATAATAATAAATTCGATCAACAACAACATGTCATAGTTTTTTTTTAAGTCTAATGGCGTGTTTTCATCTTGTTAAAAGGAATTGAACTGCAGAATAAGTATTTTTCATTCTTTATATTTTGTAAAAATATGTATTTAGCATAGCAACACACAAATTTGCAAAATATATTTAAGTACAAAACTTCCTTACCAATAAGTACGTGCAAATATAAATTAATTTTACTGAAATAAATACAGTTTAAATCAATTTTGTAAAGATCACTCCAATAGGAAGACTTGTATTTATGGAAAGCTAATGGCATTTTATGATAGCAAGTTGAAAATGAAATTTTTATTAAATTTCAATAAATTGGATTAGCAAGAAAGAATAATTTATTACTGTTATTTTAACAGCCCCGTTTTACCAGAAATGTATATTTCTTTTTAGTCTAAACTGCATTTTTATTCTGTATTCAAAACGTGTTAACAATTATTATAAAAGAAATCAGCGGTGGCTGCTAACCGATGGAGCCGAAATGATTTTTGCGTAAATAATATCTTGTAGAATAAAACTTCAGGAAAGTTCAATATGTTTATTTAATTTTTCTAGATTCATTTGTCTCATTTGCACGCTTTTAAAGCTCTACAAATTACTCACTAACTGTTTGTAGCTAACTTGCACTATGACTTTTCGCCCCTATTTCATCTGAATATTCTGACCATAGACTTCGTGTCAAAATATCAAATTACTGAGCTGCAAGACTCGTGGCATTTTAAATATTGCAGCTTTCCCACCCATTGGAAAACCCAGGTTAACATACAAAAGTATCAAAATCATAACCACTATATTTCAAAAACTAAGAGCTCATACCGGAATCCTATTATATAGAGTGGTCCAAAACGTTTTAGACAAACTTTAAAGGTAAGTCAGGTATACAAAAACGAGCCCGTTTTTCATAGGAATATGTTTGTGGTCGCAAACGCCCCAGGGAGAAACTACAGGTGCAGGAAGAAATAAAACGAAAGCAAATAATACTACGCAGGTTTATTAGATAACAATTACAAGTGTCAATTACAATTGTTACTTGTAATTGTCAATTACAATTGTATAACGGTTCATTATTAATTACAATTGTTAATTGTCAATTACAATTGTAGTATTAAAGTAGGTGTTCAAATGTCTTGCCATCCGCAGTTGTGCATGTTTCAGTCAGGATGTGCAGGACTATCTCAATAGGACCTTTCCACCGAGATGGATCGGCCGGGAAGTATCTGTCAGTTGACCACCACAGTCCTCCGATTTGTTCCTCATTGATTTCTTCCTGTGGGGTTACCTAAAAATCCTTGTTTACGGGACCCCCTGTAACCTTTGTCATTGACCTTGTCCCTCGAGTCGCTGAAGTATCACCATGTGTCCATAAGCGTCCTGGCATATTTGAACGCGTTCGCCAATCCATGGATAAACTATTGTAATTGATACTTATAATTGCTACTTCTACTAAATATGTGCTGTATTATCTGCATTGTTTCTTTTTTTTTCTTCCTGCATCTGAAGAACCTCACGGGGTCAGGGGGGAGGGGGCGTTTGCTGCCACATATTCCTATGCAAATCGGACTTGTTTTTGTATGCCTGACCTACCATTAAAGTTTGTCTAATACCTTTTGGACCACCTTATATATACTTTTATAGAGCTTTGAAAGAGAAACAAATTCTTACTTTTTGTTCATACCTATTGCCGTTAGTTTGGAATTACAATCTTTTCAACCCGATAAGACGATTACTCAAAAACCATAACAGTTCTATTATGATATAGCTATTTCTTTAATATAGATTTAAAAACTATATATATATATATATATCTATATGATAAAAAGGGTTCTTACAACTTCACTATCATGAAGCTGCTATCATATCAATCTTGTAATTCTATTCAATTGTTTAGAAACATCATTTTAAACCAGCTATTTCGAATACATCGACTTTCTGATCCACAGTTTCACTTTCTCCACATCAATAATCTTAAACGCATTTGTCAAAATTACCAATATCCGGAAGTATTTGTAAATAATATTATTAATAATTTCAAATATTCCACGTAATAATTTTACATATGCATTATTTATCTTTGATTGGTTAATTCATTTTTGAAAATTCACCCATTCTTATCACCTCACTTACCACTTGGCCTGAGTCTAATACTGTTTACTATTTTCGAATGACTATTTTCCACCTGTCCTGAGTCCTATACTGATTACTATTTTTGAAAGTCTCCATACATATTATGTATCGTTCAAATGTATTCATTCCGGTGCCCACTCGCATTGACGAAGTGAGGTGAAATGCTCAGTCACTAGTTTATCTTATACGTGGTGCTATGCTTGTGATTTCATATTTCTGTTCGAGGAGGTATTGTTTTTCAGATTTGTATAATTCAATTGATTTATTTTTCTCCTTCCACTAGCCAGTAGACAGTTCCAATGGTGTCTATAGTTAAATACTATCGCCATTGTCAGAAACTGGCTATTCTATCGGTTTTAATTCGAATTGTATGGCTGTCCTGATGAGAATGCAATTTCGAACTAACCGCCATTTTTTGTGTAGTTTCAATTGATTGTTCTCTATTCTTAATCTCTTATCTTGAGCTGATTATTATTGCCTATTCTTATTTTTGCCGAGTTTTATTTTTATTTACTTTTATATACTTTTAATTGTGATTTTTGAATCCTAATATTCTTCTCATCCCCCTTTCCATTGTAGTGATATGTTACCTTCTATCTTTATCCTTAGTCTTGGCCTATAGTTACTCATTTGTAACAGATATGCTAGAGATGGGTTTTTTTTTGTACATACAGTAGTTTATGCATAATTTTCGATTAAAATCCTTAAATTTTTATATATATATATATATATATATATATATATATATCTTGTACAGTTTCGAAGATATTTCGAGTAAATGTTAAATATTTTCTCTAATTGATTTATTTTAAAAATGCTAAAAATTTTCTTAAATACATTTCTGTTTTAGATGCTAAAATTTTTCTTTTATAAATTTCTGTTTTGATTCTAAAAAATTTTCTGTAAAAAAAAATATTTGTTTCGATGCTTAATTTTTAAAAATAAATTTCTGTTTTAAATACTTAGCATTTTCTAAAACAAATTTCTGTTTTAGATGATAAAATTTCTTTTGATAAATTTCCGTTTAAAATACTAAATGTTTTGTTCAGTAAATTTCTATTTTAAATGTTAAAGAGTTTCTGTAATAAATTTCTGATTTAAATGCTTATAAATTGTTTAAAATAAATTTTTATTTTAGATACTAAATCTTTTCTAAAATAAATTTATGTTTTTTAGCTGCTAAATTGCATTAGTTATTCATTTTAAAAAATCCCCCAGAATTCTTTGGACTGATTGGCATGTATTTTACTTACAATACGTTGTAAAATTAATTTATTGGTACTATTATATTCTGGCAGTTGTGTAACAAAGGGGATGGGCTTGAGTGTCATAAAATCACCCCAGAAACCAATCGGAATTCATTGAGAAATGGGAAACAGCGTATTTGGTTATCCCCTAAAAAATAAAAAGTACAATTCTGGCTACGCTATGATATAAATATATTCCAAAAAATTCTTGTTTTATCTTACAAAATCATTTTGATTTAAGGTATTATATACTAATAAAATGCTGTGTTTACTCATTTTAGTTTCGTTTAAGAATCGTATAACTTTGTATTAGTACTGAAACACACACAAATAAGCAAAACACAATATTATAAACAAAAATACGACTTTATTTTCCTATTTGTTTTGAAACTCAGAAGAAAGAACCTGCTTGCGCATGCGCAAGTGAGTACGCAAATTACATAGAATATGTATACAGAAACAAACGAACAAAACAGTCTGTGCGTCCAAGCTTCTCTAACACTTTACAAGCACACGCGAACATTGGATTGTTCAGCAGCAAAGCCACTTATTACGGAACATTATAGGTAACATGAATCAATAAATATATGAAAGCTACTTGAACAGAAAACGTAACGTTCAGCATGTTCATAATTTACATTTAAATGCACATTTCATTATATGAGGAGATATATAAAAGACAAATGCAACTCATAACAAGGTGGTTATATCTATCTGTGTCGATCCAAGGACATACGACTTTATCTCACCCGGAAGCATGTTCGCACAAGTCGGTGAAATTCAAATGGCGCCATGATTAGCAAATGGCAAGAAAGAAAGGTTTAGTAGTTTCAGAAATAGTTCTTTTTCATGAGTAACTGTTTTGTAGATGAGAACAGTTTTCTCTGGAATTTGCATAAGATAGTTGTTCAAATTATGTTTATTCTCAAAATATGTATTTTGCAGAATTTAAACCCTGCAGCTTGCTCTTTTTATTCGAAACATGTCCTAGAACATCTATAAATTCTTATCGTTTTCAAGTTGACGGCATCAAGTGCACAAGAGTTTCACTGCGATATTAATAATAAAATTAATATTTAACATTAATATTTCTTGTCGTTTTTAAAGAAGATTGAAATCAGATCAGAAATTTCAACTGTAACTGCAACACTTGAGTTTAATTTATCCTGTAAAATGCTATTTACTTATTCCTTTAAAGTATATGTTGAAAACCCAGACCACACGACAGACCCGAAGGCTGTGTGGCCGGTATATGTGAAAGCCCCAGGCCGTCCGGTTCGTCCAGAGGACTTAGAGCAACAAAATGGACGACCGGGAAGGGGGCCGGTATATGTGTCTAAACTGAGAGTTTACCTGCTCCGATAGTTTAAATGTGGCTTAAACATTAAGTTATGATCCTGACAGAGATATTGTCCCATATTTTTACTAGAATATAAAATAAAGTAAAATTTAGAGAGTAGTTTGCAACTTCAATATTAGGTATAACATATCCCACAAAAGATGCTATTCCCCATCTGACTTATGAGAATCTAACTGAAACCTCAATATTAACGGTGATGCCCTATGAAATATACCATTCCTCAATCTTTATAAATAGATAAGACAGAATCCTGAGAGTTCAATTGCAATGTCAGTATTCAGTAAAATATGCTATTCCTTATCCTTTTCAAGGGGACAAGACAAAACGGAGCCCCGAAATTTCAACTGCAACTTCAGACATCGAATCTAAGTTAACTTAAAACTCCAAAGCTAAACCTTCTTAAATTCGGTTGTTACAGTTAAAATGTCATAACAGCATAGAAGATGCTGAAAGCACATATGCATTAGAAATGTCTAATCCCCTTAAAGTCTCGAGCCCACTTAAATATCAATGTTAACCTTTTGAAATTCTATTGCCGCAGTTAAAATGTCATAATAGCATAGAAGATGTTAAAAGTACATGTGCATTTTAGAAATGTCTAATCCCCTTAAAGTATTTAAGCGAACTTAAATATCAATGTTAACCTTTTGAAATTCGATTACCACAGTCAAAATGTCATAATAGTATAGAAGATGTTAAAAGTATATGTGCATTAGAAACGTCTAATCCATTAATTTATTTGTTAGAGCTACGAAATAAGTTAACAATGTAAAATTGTTTATGCATATTAATTTCCACCCAAGTCTTTTGACTTTAAATGTTTGAGTTCTTTTCTGAAAACAATCAGCTGTTTACCAGTTTTTATATTTTAGAAAAAATGCAATGTGAACTTTTAAAAAATGTTACACACTTTATCCTTTTTTCTGCAACATTATTGCGATTTTTCAGTTGTCACAATTCATAATTTTAGATTACAAATGTAATTAAGATACAAATAAATATTTGTATATTTAATAAAAATAACCTTGACATATATTTTTTAATTTCTCTTCCTCAAAATTAAATTACGTCATTTAATATTTCCTTCTAAACATCCATAAAAGTCGTTTTATAAAACTTATTTCGAATTTCACGAAATAAAGTTACTAAATTCCACTTACATTTTAAGTATTTTATGCCCTACAAAACACTTAACCATGAATAAGAACTTCAAATGCATAACTGTTATGGTACTTCTTCGTAAACATGATATATCAACAGTATCTTCATAAAATATTTAAATTTTCACTGTACTTTGCTCTATATTTACTTATATATATCTTTAATAGAGCAGCTACATACATTCTAGTATTATCTAACTTTAAGAAAACAGGGATAAGGGAAATCGAAGTTTTCCCTGCGATATTTAAGCGGATATTTATTTATATTTTCGAAGTTTATGTATAAGGAATTCTGGATAAACCTACAAAAGAAGTCATGTTCTCAAAATTTCTACTCCAAACGAGATTTTTATGGGATCTATCTATATAAATATTTGAAATTCTAAGGAAAATTTTATTTTTTATGTTTTATTGATAAAAAAATGAAGTTCGTTGCTCCATAATAATATATATGACGTTCAACATTATAATGAAAATGATGTTTACTTTTTCATTTAAGTACTTCTATCTATTTTGCAAATAATATTTTTCATATAGCATGAAATATTTTTAAATGAGTTACTGCACAAAACTTTTCTATATAACTGACTCTTTTTAGAATTCCTAATATTCATAAACTATTATATATATAAACTTTATAATATTTAAGTTTTAATCTTTCCATATTTTACTTCTATACATCCTTTACAAGCAACTTTTTCTTTTTAAACAGCTTATATTAATTTTAAAAATCAGTTTATGATAAAAATAGTTATATATATTTTTTTTCATTTGTATGATATATATAAATGTTAGTTTGAAATGTTTTAATTTTGGTTTAAATAAATTGATATGGATTTTCCCTAAGTGTTCTATTAAATTATATAGAAACAGTTAAAAATTCATTTATATTTATAAAATATGAATTTCGTATATCAAAATGTTAATTTCCAGTGTTTGATATGGCGTTGTGATATAGTATTTAAGTCGGAAATTTAATTGTAAACTAACAGTAAATCTGCAACAATATTGAGAAAATTGATTTATTTCAATTGCTAAGATATATTATCTCCATTAGGAGAAAAAGTATCCAATATCGTTAATTATCAAAATTTCATAAAAATAGTGTTTGAAAATGTGTAAAATTTTGTATGTCTTTAATTTATAAAAAGACAATTTTTTATAATGATGAATAAAATTTTAAATTTTCAGAAAAATTTGATTATAAAATAAATATGTTTAACAAAGTGGAAATATACATATTAATGTGATGAATAACTTTAGTGGTGAATATTAATTTGATAAATAATTTGATTGGTAAATGTTGAGTTGATGAATAATTTGATTTATAAATAAGTTGATAAATTGTAATTTAAATATTGATTTACATATAATTTGCCAATAACGACAGATTTTACTGTTTTTTTCCGAGCTTCTGATTATGATGTCCATTTTCTTTCAGCTGTATGTAACATAGTTTAAAAAATTTATAATCTTAATATACAGTTTTTTTTTCAGTCTAATATTATTAAAGATATGTTATAAGTTCTATAAATAGTTCAGTAATAAATAATGATCTAGAAATAGTTCAGTGATATTTGATGATCCAGAAATAGTTCAGCTATATATCCATACAACTTATAAAATGACTTCATATATTTTAAAAAGTATGCAAATTGAAATGTTTGTATCAATACCCTAAAAATTTTGTAACATATTAGTTCATCCAATTGTGTTCATTATTTTTGGAATTGAAATACAAATAACAGTAGGAAACTTTTAAAAATCATTACCATCAAAAATGCTAAAATTGAATTCAGACGTTATTAACATTCACTGTGCATAGAAAACATAGAAAAGTTATTAAATAATCATGGATAAAATTGAGTGTATATTTAATTTATTTCACATTCACTGTTTCTTATCAAATCATCTTGTGTTTCCAAATATATAAATAAATGTTGAATAAAACATTTTATTTCCATTAAACATTAAAACAAATCTAAATTTTGTATTAAAACGATTTAATGAATTTAAGTTTTATTAAGGATAATTTTAATACCCACTAACAATTATTCGATGCCGAATTCAAAAATCAATTTAGTAAAGATAACAAAATATAATTATTTAGTTTCATTGAGTAGCGTACTGTTATTCTTAAATTAAATTTCATTTCATTTTTCTGAATTTTGAATTTCGTTCGAATTTCTTTTCACTTCTTTATACATAAAATTTAATATATGCAATCTTTATTTTTAATTTTTAGATACAGAATTTTAAACGGGTTAATTTTTTTATGTATGCCATTTTCATTCATAGATATTCCTGCAGGCGTGATTATTTGTTGTACACAGATTTTTATTTCATTAATTGTTTTTTCTGAAATCAATAGAATCACTTCTAATTATATGAAACTATTAGTTAGTGTGAAAAATCTGAATCAAGATTACAAAATTATAAAACCGTTTTGAAACAGTATTTAATGAAATGGTAACAAAACTATTGTTTTTTTTTTCTTTTCAAAAATATTTTAACTGAAATTTTTAAAACGTAAGATAAAATCATTTATGTTATTTAAATAAACTTTATAAATGTTGTAAAGTGTTATTAAATTATATGTTTGTAAATTATGAAGAAGTCTGATTCTCCAAATTTCCACTTTATGCATTCTTTTGATTATACTGTTTATTAATTTTTTAATTTTTTTTGCATCACTTCTTTGGATAATAATTGTATTATATTATTTACTCGAATCTGCTCCCTATCCTGTAACTTTTGATTGGTCTACGATAGACGCTGCCACAATAATGGATGAAATTCTGACACGAAATGCACCGCTGCCATTTAAAGCTCATTAAAATAAAATAGCACCAAGTGAATTAATTCGAAGTCCAATCAAAATAATCTGCTAAGACTGTAACTTTACCCGTGCTGTTCACAGAAACAACATGAATAGAACCAGGAAGAGAAACCTTCGAATTATTTTCTACAGTAACACTTACGAATTCAATGCAAATATCAGAAGAAAACTGAGATAACGTTTATCTCTTAAGTACCAAAAAGACGAAATTTACACTAAGTATAATTATGCCTTCAACAAAAGCAACCTAATCCTGTATAACTGACATAAATTAGGATAAAATAGGTATACGCTATTTAAAAAAATATTAGCAAAATTATCATTCATCAAGATTTATTCTAAATATAGATGTTATTTTTCATAAATGACTATTATTAAATTTCTGATTCGGTAGAGCTTTTATTCTTTCATTACATATCTTCACTTTTATCCTTATTTTTGAGAGTTTGTTACTCAAAAATATCCTTCAGATACCCAATTTTAATTAGTGCAACAAATTCATTTATGAATAGCATAATGTCGGTCATTCTGTACATTACATACACAGAGAATATACTTTTCTACCAATACCCATTTTTGAGATTCAGACCTCCACGGAAAAAATGAAGTATTTCCTTTTCATTGAATTGGCCAATTGCCAAGTAGTTTCAAGCAATATCCTATAGTGTATTTTTAGCAATTTTAAGTGGTAGATAATTAATATTCTTCATTAACGTAAATTATTGCAAAACTTGAAACTTATCGTTCTGAAATAAATATGATAGAACAAAAAATATGAAAACCGTGAAAGTTTTTCAGATGTAAATTAGTTTAACCTCGGAAGGTTTATTTGAAATAAAATTCCAAAAATGACCTCTCAACACAAACCTTCTGCTATTGTAAGCTATTTCCACCAGCTTCATATAATCATTTCATTCATAAATATTTAATTAATATTTATAACACACATGACTTATTTTTACATAAAACGTGTGTTTCCAACAGCTCCTTCCATATTGTTTACAATACAGAATTAAAACTTAAATATGAATAGGAATTGCTACAATATATATTGCTCTAAGTTCTAGTTGTGCGAATAGGAAGCGAAGGAACACTCATCTGAATACAATACGATTCTATAATTTTAAGCAGTTAAATACTTTTCATCATAAGAATAAGTTATGATAATTGAAACATTTAGTTTTAAATATCCCCAGAGGAATGCATTTTTACCTAATTCCCAAAGCCGCTTGTTTTATATTACAATTTAAGCTGCTATGAAGGATTAGGTTGCTTTTGTTTTGGATCGTGAAGTTGCTGTTGGCGAGATCTTTGGCGAGAATTATTTAATCTCGTCCTCCTGTGAGTGTTTGGCAAGCGCCAGCAGGATCATTGTCAGCTCCTTCTTGTTAATTTTTCCATCCTTGTTGAAATCGCATCCCCTTAGGATCGCTTCCTGGAACTCATCTAGGTCTTGAGCGTCGTAATCCTGTTGGAAAGAATCACATTAAGTTGTATAAACTCTGTAACTTAAAACTGGAATGCAGAACGTTAATATTTAAAAACACCGGAGTTTTATGTAATTTTTTCTCTCAATAGAATCATGTACTAAGTGCTGCAGACATTACACTTAAACCAGGATACTTGAAACTGGGATACAAAACATTAATATTAAAAGACAACCGGATTTATGTATAATAATGCTTTTTCAAGAGAATTATGTACTCCTGGTGTTGTAGCAATTGCGGTGCAGCATTCCGTAAGCCGTTTTTGCACTAAGATCGAGTTGTCGATTTATTTTGCATAAGTTGCAAAAAAAAAAAAATAATTCCAAAGATTCTTAATAATATTTATCGAACATTTTGGCATTACTCACTTTGTAAATAAACATATTTTCAATAGTCATATTTAAATTAGTCATACTTTACAATATTACCTGCAATAAATAATTGGAAAATTTAATTATTATCACTACGCGGCATTATCTATTTTAATTATTTTTAAAGACAACCCTGCATTTTAAGATCGACCGATATAGAAGCGTTTAATCCTGACTACCATTTTGTAAATATTACAAGTGTATACATAATCACAAAACCCGCCTGTAAGGGGCGTTATCAAACCTTTAGAACACATACCCAACAAGACCTTTTTGGGAGTGTCTTACACATTTTTGGAAACGCCTCTTACAGTCGGATTTTGTCAAAATGAAATTTATAGCCCCAGCTAAATTGTATATGACTTTTACGCCAGTTACGTGAAAGGAATGAAATTGTCACTTCCCGTAGAGGTTAGCAAAAATGATAACAAATTCCCTGCTGTCATTTCAGATGACGGCTAATTCATGCTAACGCATAAGTACGAATCAGGGCCATGGATGCTATTATTTGCTATGGGAGTGTCTTCAACATCTGTACTGGATGCCGTAACACAGATAGATGTCTAATATAAATTAAATAAAAAGAAAGCATTTTTACTTTTTTCACCAATTCTAAGAGATCCTTAAGGAATCCTTTCAACTCTTCATTTTCTATTGTTCCATTTCGATCCTGTAAAGAAAAAAGGTGATGCCAATATTTAAGAAGTAAACTCGCATAACATTAGAATTCAAGTTGTCTCATATTGCTTCAATCTTAGGCATATTAAAAACAGAGTTATACATACTAGGGTTGATCAAAACACATAATGTCCGATGTTCTTAAAAAAATTATTTAAAACGTCGTAATACTTATTTGTAGGACGGAATAAATAATATAAAGACACTTTATTCAAATTTTGTGGTGACCATTTAATTTTTCGTTTTTGAAATTTTACGATCTTTGCGGAAAGAAATGTGTTGTGTCGTGCTGAGATAATAAATAGGCAAACAGAAGCAAAATTTACAATTTTATTTATGCAGAATTATTTATTAAGAACATTTTAATGTCCATACCGATCGGGAGAAGACGTAGAGGGAGGCCGTAGTTATGAGTAAATTGGATCAATTGTGTGGTCAATGCGATATGCGATAGCAACCACCTCTGAACTCTCTACAAACTCATCTTATGTCATTATGGGTTTTGCAATAAATTAAAATATAAAAATATTCTTAAATAGAGTTACAATGTAAGAAATTGATTAGCTAAGTGTTCCTTTTATATAGCAATAAAAAGGGCAGAAAGGTCGTCAACATATGTGTGTGAAGAATGTCATTTCAAAAAAAAGAAAAAAAAAACTTACTCGATCATACAGGTTGAAGACTCGTTCTATATCCTCTCTGGTCAGCTTACTGGCACCCTGAAAATGTTCAGGAAATTTAATGTAGCGTCCTTAAAACTATTTATAAGTGAAAATATACCAAACTTGCGGATCAGAAAATAAGGTAACACACAACTAAATCACACATTTACAAAATGTAAAGGTTTTTAAAAATAAATAATAAATATCAACCCAAAAAGCTGATGTTTAAAAACAAAAATCAACAGATATAGTGGGCTGGGCTATTTATTTGACGCAGAAAATTGGAATAAGTAAATGACAATGAGTTTAAACCAGTTCAAACAAGCTTTTGGTAAAAACTGGTCAGAGTATATTTGCAAGGTCAAATTTATGACATGTTATATTCATCATAATAGAAGTGAGGAGGCAAATCCGGTAAGAAGGTAAGGTTTGTCCAAAAGTACCTCCGAAATGTTCAAGAATATCACGAAGTCTTGTGTTAATTTTTTCGAGTAAAAACTTTTCGCATATTTGCAAGGCCTGCAAATGTGTGCAACAAAATTCCTGACAAGCTGCTAGTGCTACGTTCATCATAGAAAAAGTTAGGAGGGGAGTTTGGTGAAGAGACTGTCCAAAATTATTAATTTGTCCAAAATTCCTCCCATGATTGGTTCAATAATGTCTCCAAGTTCTGGGAAAATGTTGGACCCACTTTTTGTACTATTTCAAATTTGCTATTAAACTTAACATTTGGATATAAATGAGTATTACAATGGTATGTTTTGAAAGAAAAAAAATCATCGTAAATATATCAGTGGCTGACTAATAGCAAAAGTTTGATATTTTTCCAATATTCACCCCAAGTAAACTTTTTTGAATATGAAATTTGTATGCATCCTTTATTTTAAGAATAGGCGCCACATGCTCTATAGGCACATGAATTTAAAGTATATAAGTTACGGGGAATGTAAATTTGGGCATTGTCCATAAAACTTAAAAGTAATAATGGGATAAAATAGTGGGATAAAGTAATAATGGGAATGTGCCAATTCCCACTTATGTCAGGAAATATTGCAAATTTTATCTGCGCTTATCATTTAAATAACAAAATGATTTTTGTTTTCATATTTATTATTTTATACGAAAAAGGTAGTAGATATATTTGCATATTTAAATTTAAAAATATTTTGTTTGCACACGTTAGAAATTTTAAATAAATATTAATATTTTTACTTTTATAATTAGATACGTTTTATTTCTCATTTTAATATTTGAATAATTAAAATTTTAATACTTAAAATTTGAAATAAAAATTCAAAACATAAACTCTGTTTATGTTTTGAATTTTTTATTAACTTAAGAAATGAATAAATAATTCAAAGTAATAATTATTATTAACATTAAAATTTTTCTTAAAGTTAATAATAATTAAAAAAATTGAATTCAAAAATATTTCGTTTGAATGTTTTTATTTAATAAATATATGCAAGAATTTAGACACTTCAACTAAAAATATATATACAGTTTACATTTAAAATTGTAAAATGATTTATAATGTTTAAACTTTCAAACATTATGCCTTTATTTACATTTGTATTCATTATTTCTTCCATTAGATCTTATGAGTCTTTTTTAAAAGGAATATTATATTAAATAACTTATAATAATGAACTTAAAACGTGAAATTGTTCAACTAATCATCCCTTACTTATCCATTATCAATTATTATCGTGAATTATAATTTCGTGGCCATTAACGATTGTTAGCACAATTTAGAGGATGAGAAAGATGATTAGGAAGCACAAAGACCCTTAAAGCAAGGATTTAAGAAATTTTTTGGTGCAGTATTGTAACTTCGAATATTGTAACGATTGGGGGCGTTTTTAGTACCGCCCACTGTTAAAAAATTCTAAACGTCCAGGAATACAGAAAAGCGTAAGTTGCCCTATAACAGGGTACCTATTATAGAGCAGAAATCACCTGTAATACTCAATATTTTTCGACATCGGCAAAAATTACCGATCATGCCTCCATAACAATAAGTAGTCTCTGTCACATATATTCCTTTTGCCATACGAGAGGTACAGAAGTTTTCCGATTTATCGCATTTGGTGGCACAACCAAATTCAAGCGTTAAATTTATTAAAAACGTATAACTCTGTGTTTACCATTTTAAATCCAAGAAATTTTGCATTTCCGCATTACGCAAAATTTTACGCAAACGTATTACTAGAATAATAAAATTAAAAGAGATTTGATTGCTAAAATAAGTCTTTTATCTACATGTGAAAAAAAAGTTTATCTCAACAGAGATGAAGTGCATTTTTATTATTGCCAAGATCTGCGGAATGAAAATTTTCCATATAATTCTGTGTATAATTTACCAACTACCTGTTTAACGTTGTACTGAGAAGCTGATTAGTGATTGGGCGATAACGACCTTTAGAGACATTTGAAATCTCCTCTCCTAAAGATATAATCTATAATGGGTTTTCGTCTTTTTTCTAATAGTGTGAATGTTTTACTTATAATTTTGAAGATGTTACATGCTACCTTTTCATTACGATAAATAAATCAAATAAAAATGACGTGATTATACGAAATTGATTTTGAATTAGCCGCTATATTTTTCATTAATTTCTCTGTTAATTCTTTTCTACCAGGAAGTAGGGTGAGTAGGGGAGACACTTGTTAACCTGCGAATAAGCGTGTGTTGGCTGAAGTGCTCGCTTTTGGGAGCTACCGGCACGCGTAGGAA
Source organism: Amaurobius ferox (assembly GCA_951213105.1). Taxonomy (NCBI): domain Eukaryota; kingdom Metazoa; phylum Arthropoda; class Arachnida; order Araneae; family Amaurobiidae; genus Amaurobius; species Amaurobius ferox. Next base: position 27,389,643 of record OX578149.1, read on the forward strand.
TATATTTCCGGGTAGCCCAAGCTTATATATTTCCCTAAGATAAACGGAAAGCGCTAAATATGCTAATAGAGACTAAGCGATTCCTAGTGACTACATAAAATGTACCTGGTATAATTTTGGGTTCACTGTTACTCGAAGTGGAATAAGTAAGCCTAACAAATAAGGCGCGATTCAGAAATTCAAAGAGCACCATGCGTCAGAATTCCGTTGTCACCTGGAATGATTCAATCCCATTAATAAGGATTAAACCTTTAAAGTGTTCTTCCGACAGATGTGACATTATCGATTTCGATCGAATTATTGATTTTTAATCGATTTCGATTTAATACCATTATAATGGGTTACATCATTCCAGTATTTTTTCAGCAGATTCGATAAACTGGTTGATATATTTTCTAACGAAAAACGGTACAAACTCCATACGTTACAAACTCCATTGAGTTCAGTACTTCAGAGTTGGAAGAATGTAGAGGCAAAAGAATCCTCTGAAAGCAAGAACCAAATCTGACGTTTGTATGTATACATGGGCATTTTTAATCGTTGAAACATTACCTAGATCCATGAAAGTTCCCCCATTATATCCATAGGTCTGAAATTGGGACCTAAGAAAACTAGTGATAAATGCAGCAGCATAAATCGGGTAGTTTATTGTTTAGAGATGGTTTGTCAACATTATTATAGCCTTGACGCAGACCTTGTCAGGACACCATTTCAATGAAGACGTCAATGTGGCTGATTTAATATGGCATCAGCAGCGACCTCTGTCTTCCTTGCTTCCTGAATGAACAAACTTATTAGATACTGTGACAGATTCCTTGATGGTAGAAGTGATTATGTCGAAAAGTAGTATATATGTGAAATATTTATAACCTAAGATAAATCTCTAAAAATTAATTATTCTCATTGAATTACGTTAAGTGTAACCTTTTCATTCAATCGGCCTTCCTATTTAGTGTTTCTTAAAAAAAGAAGAAAATGGTTTTGCTTCTTGTTTTACTATAAAGTTTTAAATAATACTATTGATCGCCCCACTTTACTTTCTTACCTGGAATTCTATATACCTGTTAATAATACTGGAAAAAAATCCCTTTATTTCACAATACTACTGTTAAACACAATTACATTAAGCGCTATTCTATCTATAAATTTGTTGATCTCCATAATACCTATTGTACTGATATCGATATTTTTAATTTGACTCTTGCCCATTTTAAAAAAGCCTATTTTAATGCGCTTGACATGTATACTGTTTAGTATTCTTACATTTTATGCTCTGTTCTTTTTACGTTTGTGTGGTTGCTGTAACTGGATTTCATCTGTAGTTGTCACGTAAATTGAGTAAATAAGTAAATAAATATACTATTCAATAATGTTAATGACATTATCCACATTTAAATGCACTTAAACATTTTTTTATATGTATGCTGAGATATCGCTGAGAAATTGGGAGGTATAATCTACAATACTTTGTGACCAACAGGACAAGTAATATAACTGAAAGTGAACACAAGCCCTTTATTTCATCTTTTTATGTAAATAACTTTTATCAAACAAGGCTATTGGTTAACAACTGATTTCAGATTCATGGAAATACAAAAAGCAGTGTGTGTTATCAACAAAATGTGCAACAAAATTGATAACTCGTGTGTAAGAAAAGGATAAAACTTACATGCAATAAAATCACATGCACGAATGTGGACAATAATTGTTCTAAGTAAATAATACAATTAAACACAGAGCATCCAGGTACAAAAGCACTGTATATGAGCAAACTTTAGACATTACACATATAAAACATATAGAAAAAGCAGCCACATAATAGACAAAAAATAAAGCTTTTGTTTCCTTATATAAAAATAGCATAATATATTTTCAATTCATGAATTCAATTTCAATTAATTAAAAACTTTTAAATTTCAACTGATTTGTTCCTTTTCATTTCTTAAGCATTGCTCTCTTTTAAACATTTGGTCTTGCTTAGTGCTGTCATCTGTTAAAACCGTTTCTTTTATGTGTTAAATTTTAATTCTTAAAGTACAGTTGATTTATTGTATAAATACCATTTTCTCATAACCAGATTTAATGGCGTTAATATTGGTTCAATCATCTACAAAAAAAGGGAAGGGCTCTTTTAACATCTAGCACTCTAATCACACGATCGTCGCCGTTTGGTTTACATATATAATTCCTCAAAGAATCTTTTTGGATGACTATAATTGACTTGTACCAACCTCTCCAAATAATTTATTGCCAGCGAAGTAAACAATAAAAATGTAGGCAAAACAGTTACCGAAACTGGTACTTAGTTTGATTAATCATGGTGTGCTTTTGTACCAATCGTTACATAGAAAATTCTCTAGTAACAAAAATTTTATATTTTAATGATACTAACAATTTAAACAATTGGTCACAGAATTAAATTAAAATTACTTTTTATCCTTTACTTTAGTTTATGAAGTTAATTTCTTCCATGATATTTTTAGCTGTATCTCAGTTAAAACTTTACCAATTGAAATCGTGTTTGCTCTCAAATAACTATTTTAATAATCCAAACGAAATGCTTCTTATTCAAATTTCATTTTTAAATTGAAAAAATTAAAAGTGATTTGCGAAAAATAAAAGATATGTAATACGTTGATCTTTTAAAACAACTTTAATTTACAATTTTGAAGTCTTTGCTACATTTTGATGAAACGGAATAAACTGTTAGCCTTTGAAAATTAACTTTATAACTTATATTAAAACACCTACACTTTCAAAACCTTGAAAATTGCTAAAAATTAGCTAACTTTATAAGTATTAAAACACCTACACCTTCAAATCCTTGAAAATTGTTAAAACTTAGTTTGACTTTATAACATATAAAAACACCTACTTTTTCAAAACCTTGAAAATTTTTTAAACTTAGCTAAGACGGCGGTGAAATATATCTACATATGTCATGTTTGAAATTTGAAATTATGGACAATATAGGATTAATTCATCGGTGATGTTTTCTAGATATATGTTAGAACTGAAGTAAAACGCAATGTATTTGTTTTTTTATGTGTCAGTGAAAATTGCTACATAACAGCATATCAAATATTCAGTTTTATAATATAATTACGATATCGATACGATTAATAACATCGAATTCGTCTTAAACAAGTAAAATAAAATTTATATTTTATTACGAACGTTTTTAATGGCATACATTTCCTACTAGGAATTTTCTCCAAAGCAACTCCTCTTTATTAAAAAGAGAAGAACTAGATTAAAGATATATTCTTCTTTAAATCGAAAAGAACTAGATTAAACAACTCCCCTCGCATAAATTGGGAAGAACTGGATTAAATAACCTCTTTCGTTAAACATAGAAGAACTAGATTAAACAATCACATTTTATTAAACAGAGAAGAATTAGATTAAACATCCCTCCCCCCCCCCTATTCCCTCTCGTTAAATAGAGTAGATCGAAAAGAACTTAGACAGTTCTCTTTACTTAAATAGAAAACTAGATTAAAACGAGAGTTGAAAACTAAAAGAAAATTAAAAAAATAGGAATTATGAAACAGTTAAATAAATGGCAGTTGGGGATAAAATGCACTAACATGTTTTCAAATATTTTCAAATATTATATAAAGTTATTTCTGTTTAAACAGTGCTTTAACTTCTGGATGCACTGTGCAGCTCATTAAACAAATCACATATGATTGCTCTTCTAAAATTCCTCTATCTAAAGGATGTAGGAAAGTGATTCGGGATTTTCTAAATGAATGGAAATGTGCCATCTAAGTGTCTTAAAATAAAATAAACCTTACCTCTACCACTGTCTGAGGCAAACCGAAAACATACACTAACATCAACATCAATATTGAGAATATATAATTGACTTAAGTACAGATTTTTACAGGAAGTTTGAGAACATATAAAGTAATATCTAAAATAAAACTAAATAGTAAGTAAAAGGGACTAAAAAAATTGATTTACAAGAAAATCATTTTTTAATTTGTCAAGAAAATTTTCTATAGTTCTTTTTGTAGATGTTTTTAATAAGAGGAATTTAAAAACCACGTTAAAAAAAAAGAAAACTAAAAATTTCGAAACAAAAATAATATTTTGTATTTAAAGATTATTTAAATGAAAAAAAAGTTTTGCTGTTGTCATAACAGTTTAAGGCCTAAAATAAACACATTTAATTAGAAATAGACAACAGACTTTCATGAAATGTACATATTTGTAGACAAATTAATGATTAATATTTGGTTTATGTTGAAAAGAGTTTTGTGGTAAACTGCATCCTGAAAATATTGAGAACAATAAATACACAGTTAAACGAAATAAAAACATTTTCACTGAGGTTACTTTGGAGCTATTACGCACAAAGCGGTAAGGTGGTAAATTACCTATAAAATGTTGGAATGTTTTAAATTTCGAAGAACATTTGTGCACAAGCTCTTCCCATTTGCTATGCACTTCACTGCTCTGCACGTCACCATGTGGATGTAAACTTAATGATAGAGACAAGAGCAATAAAGATAATCTGCTTCGACAAAAAACAAAATAGGTGGTGCCCTCTATTTAAATTAAGCAGTTTTTAACAGAATATCTTCTTTTCGACCATGTTTGTGCGTTATATGTATTTTTTTATTATTATATATTTTATTATTTCTGCATGTTTTTTGAAATTCAATTACTGAAATATTTATAGTAGCTAGACGTATATATTTATTTCAAACCATAATATTTTTAGGAGGATTTGTTAGTTTTCAAAGGATATAATTTAATTACAAAAAGTTTGATGTGAAAATGAATATATTTATACTGTCGTTACCTTTGGAGGGTACCTTTGATGCAAATTAACAAAATGGTTATGCTTTTTAGCTGAATGATGGTTTTAAATCACAAGTTTATATGAAACATTATAGTAAAATTTATATTGTAAGACCACTAAAGTTTAGAATTATTTTCAAAGATAATGGTACAATTAAAATTTAAGACATGACATTAATAAAATTTAATTTATTATAATACAAGTTTTTAATAAAATTCTTTGGATGTTCGGTGAAATATTGATATTTATATTGAAAACTATAGTGACAGCAACGTTTTAAAAAGAATCAAATGACACTATGCTTTATAAGCATGCATGAATTAAAACTACGTAGCCAACAAAATAGCATAGGGGCAAAAAAGGAAGCAAAACTATGATATCATACATTAAATAATTTCTACTCTTGCAACCTCTGCGTACAAAAAGGACTTTATTCAGTACCCATATGGATAAATATTCTTTATTATAATTTATAGCTGTTGTAGTAACATAAAATTACATAAAGTCACAGTTTTTCACTCTTAATGAAAATATGAAAACATTTATGTAAACTAAAAATTATTTTGCTAGACATGCTTGAGATATCTTCTTTGCAGACGAAATTTACGGTATAGAACCCACTTTTAATATTTCTTCAAAAATACTTAAAACCCACATTTATTGGAAAGGAATGTAAAAACAATTTTTAGTACGTATTTAGAAAGTTCTTAAAACTTAAGTATGTTTAGGAGAAGCCTTTTGAGTCTCTACCTTTCGTTGGTTTACGTAGCTGAGTTTAAACAAAATGTAAACATGCCAATTAAGTTCCGGGGTCTATTTAATATTCTACCGATCTTTCTGTGGGAATTTGTTTAAACTATTATTTTTTACTTTCCCTGCAATACATGGTAATGTATATGAAAAGCATTGGAATCATACAGAAAATCACAACTCGAATTTTCGACGGATTTACACGTTTCGAGACCTTTAGAATACGAAAAAACTATTTTTAGCGTGACGTCTGTGTGTGTGTGTGTGTGTGTGTGTGTGTGTGTGTGTGTGTATTTGTGCGTGTATATGTCTGTATGTGTGTGTGTGTGTGTGTGTGTGTGTCTGTCTGTCTGTCTGTGCAGCGTATGTATCCACTCTAACAAACTACTGGACCGAATTTCATAGAATTTTGTAGGTAAGTTACTTGGGTATGACCCTGGTGCTGATTAGTTTTAGGTACGATTTGAAAAAACAGAACCCGCCTTTTTTTGCGAAATGACCCGTAAAAATTTCATGTATCCGCTCTAGCTAAAAAACTAATTGACCAAATGTCACAAAAATTTGGTGGTTAAGTTACCTGTAGAATACTCTGGTACTGATTAGATTTTGGTATTAATCGGAAAAGTATAACCTGGCTTTTTTTCCGAAATGGCCCGTAAAAAACGCCAAAGTCTAAAAAAAAAGCTGGAAGAAATGGTTACGCATTATGACTGAATTTGTCGGTCTTTGTAGTGATTCACAAAATAGATAGATTTTGCTGCTATTGTAACTTTAAAACCGATCCACGAATGCTATTATCGGCAATGGGAACATTATTTTTATTCATATGCTTGTTAAGAAAGGATTGACAGTTTTGTTGGAGAGTGCATCGTGAGAATGGATCAGTTATTGGTTATATTATATTACACGTTTTTTCTTAAATTTGTACACATGTATATTCTAAAGAAATCTAAAATGCAATGCTTGAAAGATGATTTCTACCAGAAAAGAAATTTGCACAAATATCAAAAATCTGATGTGGGCAGCACATGACTTTCCCTGCAGACTTATATCACATTCTCTTTATTTTAATTAAATTTATTTCACTTTTAATTCAATTTTCTTTCTCATTCGGTAATCGGACTTATTTTCAAAGGTGGCGTAGAGAAAATACGAAAAACTAAAATATCTCGAGAACGGATAGTCCTAGTGTAATGCAGTTGGTCTTATTCTTTTCTTCGTTAAAAATTACGTATTAAACAAGCATTTAATGGATATATTTGAGCATACGTAGTTCTTTAGTTTAGATTTTGACAATTTTTGAGGGCTATTTTGCAAAAAAAGGCAGGTTATTTTTTTCTTAATCATACCAAAATCCAATCAACACCAGGGTGATCTACAAGTGACTCATCTACAGAATTTTGTGAAATTCGGTCCATCAGTTTTTCAGTTAGAGTGGATACAAACTTCTGCGGGCCGTTTCGCAATAAAAGGCGGGTTCTTTTATCCCGAATCGTACTCAAAACTAATCAGCACTAGACTCAACCACAAGTGACTTACCTACCAAATTTTGTGAAATTCGGTCCATTAGTTTTTTATTGAGAGTGGATACAAAATCTGCACAGACAGACACACACACAGACGTCACACTAAAAATTGTTTTTTCGTATTCTAGAGGTCTCGAAACGTGTAGATCCGTCGAAAACTCGAGTTGCTATTCTCGACATGTTTCCAATACTTTCCCTATATATTACCATGTATTGCAGGGAAAGTAAAAATAAACAGTTCACTTTTTAACACTTTACAACAAAGTTGAAAAGTGTTTATGACTTTGTTCATTCATTCTGTCTGTCTGTCTGTCTGTCTGTTAGCACGATAACTGCCGTAAAAATGACTTAATCAAAATGAAATTTTAGTATGTTGTTCAGACGGTCTGTAGGACCTAAGGGAATATAAATGAATAATATCACCCAATTAGTTTTGGATTGAACCCGGGTTGAAAAAATGAAATACATTAAGCTCTATGGGACCTAATTTTTCAAACATTTTTTAAGCGGATTTAAAATTCACAAATTGCTTCGAAAATTTTAGGTAATATTCAAATTGTTCCATAAAATATATAAAAAAACATTCAGCGAAATATATTCAGTAGTTTTTTAAATAAAAATTAAAATAATAATTACACCTCTTATATGAAACGATCACGTGATCATGATATGAAACGATCACATGACCCACTTCAAAATGATATATGGCATCCATCTTGTTTCAAAATCGTGATTTTTTTAAGTTCTTTTTAATTCATATTGAGTGTTGTATCCGTCCTAAAACTACTTTATTTTTGCTTAAATTCTGTGCATCTACATACTGAAACAACGCAATGACAATATATTTGAGTTTAAATGCTCATCTAAATTTGATTATTTCCACAACTAAGCCTATTTTTCACCTATGTAAAATGTAAACAGCAAAATATGTAGAATGAGTTGTATTAGAATGCCTGTATTTTTTAACACAAAATAATTTAATCCATGGAGTCTGCATGGCTGATATGAATGAAATATTAATTGATTTTATAAAGAGAAGGACGATTTTTTTCGATGAAGTTTTAAGCATAGAGTTTAATTATTTGTAGCTCCATGGTCTTAAATAAAATGTTTAAATAAAATAAATTATTATAGTATTGTGATGAATGAAATGAATGGGAGAAAGTTATGAATGAAATCCTGTTTTTATAGAGAGATCCAGGCTTGTTATTTTTTCTATGACGTCATTTGAATCAATTTCAGTTGTTTTCGATGACGTTTTCAAATATAATGAATTATCGTAGTATTATGATAATTCTAAAACTATTACCGAGGAATGTATAACATTTTAGAGATGTTTAAACCAGGCAATTTATATTTCAATGCCGTCATTTGAATGAAGTTCATTTTATTCGATGAAGGTTTAAGTTTTCAAATATAATAAATTAATGCAGTATTGTGATAAGTTTCAAAATATTACCGAGGAATGTATTGCATTTTAGACTTGTTTAAATAAAATTGCATTGAAGTTAGCAAGTGTTTCATAATCAATGCTTTAAGTATGATTGATCTTTCTTGTTATTTCTAATATTACCCTAAAACTTTCATCAAAAAATCAAATGGCGACGTTTAGAGCTGGCGTGGCTGTCAGTGTGTTAAACGGTATTGATCGGCCTATCAAAAAATAATTATTGGTTTGGTGTGTATCAATGTACGAATGTTATGATTAAAGCAATTTATTTTAAATGAATAATTTTATAATAAATATTATAGATAATTGTTTTTATTAATTCGTTTAAAAAAATTGGAGTTCATATCATGCCAAGTATACAAACTAGCACTAAACATTGCAGGTGCTCCTCACACTCCGTATATCATTATGTAAAGACAAACAGGAGAATACCATCAATGAGGGAAAATGTAAAAACAAAGAAAAAAACAGATGATGTAACTTTGATCAAAATTCATGAACTGGGAAAAATATAAATTTAAAAAAGCAAAAGAAAATTCCAAGCTGACAAAATGCATCAAAAATGTTCATGCTATTTGAATGCAAAACAGAACTTACCCCCCAAAAAGAACTATTTATAATGTTCTGGAAAAATATTGTTGAAACCATGGAGGTGAAAAGGAAGGGAATAAAACATTTTGTGTTTCGAAACCGCCGAAACTATTTGAGACAATATGTAGTCCTAGCGATTTTTCCGCACTCGCTCTTTGTATATGTTTCTAAGACATATGTATTTGTATGTTCCTAAGGCATTTGCATTTCTAAAGAATTATATATGAAACCTTAATTTTATTAAGTGATATTTATTTAAACTACCGATTTTGCTAATCTAACTAAACTATCGATTTAAACTATCGATAGCAAAAATAAAAAAAATCGAATATTCCTAAGTACTTAAATTCCTTTTCCCTTTCGCTTTACTTTTTGTTTCGATATACAGGGCTCCTAAGGAAATCCTTAGGCTCCCAATAACTATGAAAGGAAAGGTTTATAAGTATACAACGTTAGGTCTATATATTGTAAAGTGAACATGCCGATTGAGTAAATGTCATTGTAGAGCTCCTAACGGAGAATTAAAAAAAATAGGATAACGAACTCGGCAACGAAGCGAAATAGACGTAAAAGGACATTATATGCTCATTATATGTTTTACAAATCTATATAAATAAAATTAAAAACCTGTCTATCTGTCTGTTTGCCTCATCATCACTGGAGAACGGCTGAATCGAATTTGATGAAATTTAGTGGGAAACTTTAAAATAGCCTCACTTAAAATTTAGTGCATGCTTCGAGTTTCTTCGGCCAGTGGTTCTCGAGATATTACTGAAAAACGAAGCATTCGGTCTTATCATCACGGGAGAACTGTTGAACCGAATTTAATGAAATTTTGTAGGTAGTCTTGAAATAATCCCCCTTAAATTTTGTCCTATTAGTACTATAAAGTAGTGTTATTTGGAAAGCTGTAAAGCATAATAATGAGTAAAAATCCTCGATGGAACAGAAGGCATTTGTTTAGCATAATAGGAATATTGACGAATGTTTGTCCCAGTCATAAATAATGCAATAAACAACACTTGCATGGCCAGAAATTTAGTGTAGACCCTGTTTAACATCCAAAAGTCAGAGAAAATACCCATTTGAATTTCAGAAAGTACAGGGTGATTATAATTAAAGTTCCCGGTTTAAAAATGGTCTCAAATAAAAAGCACTGGTCAGAATGATTAGAAATTTTGCCTGAACACTCGTGGAGCAATGGAATTTTATTTGGTGCAGAAAAACCAGTATTTCAAAAAGTCGCCGCTGGGAGAATAATTGGCGCTTTACTACACTAGAATGCAATATAAAAATAATAAACGTTGACTTACTCATTGGCTAATAACGTAATAAATGTTCAATATGCTGTCCTTCGCATTCTGAAACAAGCTGAAAGAGCAAAATAGCGTGTTCAACAACAGATTTGAGTATTTCTGTAGAGATGTTGTGGATGTGATGTGTGATGAGCTTTAAGTTCCACTAAATTGGTAATGTGTCCATTAAACACCACATTCTTCAGATGCCCCCAAAGCCAAAAATCACACGGATTGAGGTCAGGAGAACGTGCTGACCATCTTACAGGAAAATGGCGGCTGATGATTCTGTCATCTCCAAAATGACTGCGAAGTAGCCGCTTCACTGGTTTTGCGATATGTGGTGAAGCCCCATCCTGCATGAAAATAATGTTATCGATACACTGACGCTCTTGCAGTGTGGATATAATGTGACTTTTCAAAAGACGTTTATATCAATGGCCTTTTTACAGAACAGGTGACGGTGCCATGTGGACAAACTTCCTCAAAAAAGAAAGGCCCGATAATAAACGGTGCTGTAAATCCGCACCACACAGTTAATTTTGGGGGAATGAAGAGGCACCTGGCGTAGTTCCTGTGGATTTTCGGTTGCCCAGATTCTGCAATTTTGTGTATTAAGAGTTCCGTGGAGATGGAAATGTGCTTCGTCAATCCACAAAACGTTCCAGGGCCATTCATCGTCCACCTGTATCCGAGCCAGAAATTGAAGTGCGAACATTTCACGTGCAACATTGTCCGCAGGTAGCAACTGTTGAACATGGGTCAGTTTGTAAGGATAACATTTCACAATGTGTTTTAACATTTTTTGCACCTGAAGGGTACGTCTAATGATCGGGCAATTCCACGTGCACTCGTAGATGCATTAGCGTTACACTCTTCTTCTGACGCTGTAGCTACGTCTTCCACTATCTCTCCATCAACTGCTTTCCGTCCCCTGCCAGGTTTGATGTTCAAAGAGCCAGTCTCTTCAAATTTTAAAATTATTTTGCGCAAGATCTTGCCACACAGAGGACCAAATTTTAATTTTTTTCAACGTTCTGAACTTTCTAAGAGCTGCTAAACAAGAGCTGTTATTCTCATAAAACAATTTGACAAGAAGAGCACGATCTTTTAATGATAGAGTCATTGCGATAGAACAATAGATATTTTTCAGTAAGTTATGAGAAAGAAGTTCCGCTCTTCCTTTTTTATAGCAAACGTTTATTGCAACGTCACTGTCTTATACAAATTTGCAGCAGCATTTGACGAGCAATTACGCAAAACAAGTTAAATCCACTTTTTCTGAAAAAAGATACGGCTTACGTTTGCTTAGAATTTAACATTGTTTCAATGGATGAATTTTTTTTTCATTACTTGCATGCATATGATGATGAAAGATCGACTTTTAATTCAGTATTCGAAGGACAGCATATTGAACATTTAATACGTCATTAGCCAATGAGTATGTCAACGTTTATTACTTTTGTATTGCATTCTAGTGTAGTAAAGCGCCAATTATTCACCTAGTGGCGACTTTTTGAACTACTGTTTTTCTTCACCAAACAAAATTCAATTGCTCCACCACGAGTGTTCAGGCAAAATTTCAAATCATTCTGACTTCGTTCTTTTTATTTGAGACCATTTTCAAACCGGGAACTTTAATTATAATCACACTGTATATTACGTTGACAAACATCGCAAGTGTCACCGTGTTAGAGGCTCTGATTATACACCTTTTTGACTGGTATTTATTGTCTTACGTAAATACCTGTTTAATAAAATAAGAATTTCGTTCGCTTCCGGTATCGATTCCTACTACTTAGACATTGCCTTTCAACTTTGAAATTTGTTTTTTTTTTCTTATATCTTACTTTGTTGCCTAACTTCGTTGCCTAACTTCTTAAATTCTCCGCTAAAGGCATAGCAATTTTTTTCATTCGATCAGGTATGATCACTTTACGATAGATAGACCTAATTTGTAAACTCAGAGACCTTTCTTACAAATTGATTGGGGTTCTTACAAATTGATTGACTTTCGTATAACCCCTGTATTATCTTCCTTGTTTTAGAGTCAGGAACACAATACTGAGTTGTTCTACTCATAGTAACATGTAATTGAAATTATTACAATATATATATATATATATATATATATACAAAAAAGTACACTATTTTGTTGTCTCAGGTGAGAAAAGATTGGAAGGGATTAACACTAGTGAAACTTAAATATAATTCTAAAAGTATTTTGGTATTTTCAAACTTTTTGTTCATGGTTTTAAGATCCATTATTTTAACGTCATGGTTTTAATGTGTCTTATGCTATATTTCATTGTAAAATTTGTCATTGTTACTCAAGCATTTAGTCGTTTATTTTCTGCTTCTCTATATAAACGCTTTTTTCATTATGAAATGTAGTGACCATTGTAGCACATCCAATAATCTAAATTTATATTTTTCATGCTGTAAACTATGTAAATATTGTATTATTTGGTAATTTATTTACCAATGATTTAATATTATGCTTAATTTTTCTCTAATTGTTAGAAAACAAAGGAAAACTTTCAATATAAGAAAAATCAAACATTATTTATACTAAATGTTTTCAGTTTTCCCATATCTAAAATAAGACCTAGTTTATGTAACTTTACAACAGTACAAAAAGGAAACCAAAAACTGAAATTAACTTAAAATATTAAAATTGCATATATAACTCTCACAACGATTGTGATAATTTTTATTATGAAATATGAATTTAAACCCAACAATTGCATAACAGTCTTAACATTATAATGAATTTATAATTGTGAACTTAATTTTAAATATTATTAAATACGTAATATGTTTAATAAATATACATAATTTATAATGGGCATCGCTTTTATTTGTAATGGAACTGAGTTACCATAATATTTTATTGAATGTTGTTTACTTTAAATAACCTTTATAGCATATAAAACACATTTCTAAGTAAAAAAAATCCCATTTTTTTTTAAAGTACAAGTTATATGACCCAAAATTTCTGCTTATATTTTTTTCCATATAACAAAATTGTAAATATAAATTTGTATGTACCTTAAAAGCTGACCTACAGAGAAAGTTTTCCTTGACGGGCAGCAATCTAATAGAAAAACGATGAAATGTATTAATATTAACATAATTATAACATTAAATATAATTCATTAATTATACCATTAATTTATGAAGTATAATGTATTAAGTTTAACATTAAGCATAATTTATAAATATAATTTATGTCTTTAAAATTAATAATAATTTATTATTTAATACTAATTTATAACATATAAAAACATTAATTTTTTTGGCATCGTATCAACACATTTCACTTCAAATATCTAAAATTCTACTATTGACTCGGTGAGAATTAGTTTAATGATTTACGCAGTTAGTTCTGAAACACATTAAACGAAGCGTATAATAGTAGACAGTAATTTTTGTAAAAAACTGGCAGTAAAATTTATAAATATTTTCAACAGTTGCATTGTTACTGGTGAAAATATATTTTCTGCTTATACATTTGGATACCCTGATGAAAGATACATTATTTCTTGTCAATTTATTTCCACATTTAAAGCATGTTTTAATTTATATACATGCATATGTTACCTTATCAGTTTAAAAATAATACTTAATCAAACTTACCATAATACACACATATATACAGGGTGGGGCGCGGTAGCCCATTGGTTAGCGCGCTGGAGTTGCACTCGGTAGGCCCGGGTTCGATTCCAGCCACTGCCAAAACTGCCGCCGTGTTCATGCGGAGTACGATCACGTTAAACATGTGGGTCCGAAAGTCCTTCCGAGAGGTTGGTGGTAGGGGAAGGAGGGTACGGTCCCTGTGGATGCCTCCCCCACTGGGTTCCGGTCTAAATTGGGTGGCACTTCCCGACCGTCCAAACAGTTACCTTACACCTTTCTGGTAGGTCGGACGGTCTGGGTTTCAACAACAACAACACATATATACAGGGTGTCCAGAAAGTTCGGGAACTGCGCAATATCTCGAGAAATACACTTTGGATCAAAAAATAAAAAACACATATTCAATATTTTTAGGAAAGCTATCCAATGATACCAAAATTGAGCCACCTCCCCCTCCTGGGAGGGGGAGGGGTGTGTGTTTTTTATTTACTATTTTTTTATTAAATAAGTGCATTTTTATTTTTTGATCCGAAGTGTAGTTCTCGAGATATTGCACCGTTCCGGAACTTTCTGGACACCCTGTATATTACCAACATAGAAAAGGATGACAATCAAGGAATCCATATTCAAAGACTCTTTGGAAGGTCTAGGTATACAGTAGCATCTTGAGTATCTGAGTTAATGTGGACGGAGAACAACAGCTGGTATAAGATCAAATTTGATTAATGCGCGATAAGATTCGTATATTGCACTATGCAATTTAGCGTAGACATTTGCGACAGCGCTCCTCTTCTCTCTAGGATCTCCCCACTTTCTGCATTAAGGACATATACAGGGTGTCCCATAAAGATTGAAACGCACTTTAATTCTTTACCTGTTGGAGATAAGTGCGGGCAATGTAAATTGCAAAAAATGTTGAAAGTAAGGTAGGAAATAAGACTACGTTAATGAAATAGTCCTTACTTTAATTTTCAGAAAGTTACACTTTTTAAATTTTTATACGACCCCTTTAGACAAATTTGGTCAATCAGAATTTTTTTATTTTTAATGCAATAAGATCATTAAAAAAACTCGCATATCTGTATCTTTAAAATTGAACGAGTTATATTTGATTGAAATTTGAACATTGTGAATGGGGACCCTATATCAAATTAGAAATATGAATTTGTGACATATCACAAAAAAGATAAAACTGGATGATAATACATAGGAGACATTTTTGCGAATTCCGCGTAGGCTCACGATGCAATCACGGATTCTTAAGTACTTTTCACATTGAGACATGCCATTTTTTATTTTAAATAACTAAAAAAAAGTAAATGAATGGAAGTATGTATTTTATTTTTAAATTTAATATAATGTTTCAAAACGAAGAATAAAACTCACACACGAATTTTTCTTTCCTTTTAACTCTAATTTAGCTGTTTCAAATGTTTATAGTAAAATAATTTAAAAAAACTGAAGAATGAAATGCAGACGATTTATTTTTTAATTTACGTATTTATTCCCAGTATTATTTCTATTCAATACAACTAAACTTTTTTTAATATTATATCAAAATAAAGAAGATTAGAAATCATTCAGTGAAGCGTCAGCATGTTTAGTTCTGAATTGACGAATTAAGAACACGTAAGTGGTTGTACATTATGGTATTTTTTAACAAATAACGAGTTTTTTTAAATAACAATGATTTATGCTCTGTATAATAAAAATACTGCAGAAACTGTTCGGGATTTTGGACGGCGATATCCAAACTTTCCTGAAATTTCACGTACATTTGCTTATCGGATGATGAGGAGATCAAGAACTACCGGTCCATTTCATCCAAGACTAGTCCCTGGAAGAAATCGTTTGTACACGGAGGACTAAGAAACTAACACCATCGCATATTTTTCTTTCAGCTCACGAACAAGCATTCGAAAAGCAAGCGAAACTTTGTGGCTACCTAGGATGTCAATTGCTTAAACACTTGGAAAATACCATTGGCATCCATCTTATATTCATGGACTTCAAGCACTTCATTCCTCCGATTTCGACCTGCGTATAGCATTCTGCAACTGGTTGTTAATCCAACAAGACATCAATTCGAACTTTGTTAAGAACATTCTGTGGACTGATGAATGTTTGTTTACGGAAGATGGAGCAATCAATACTCACAACGATCATTATTGGGATAATACGAAGCCATCTTTTGTCCGTGAAATACATCGCCAGAGGAAGTTTTCCGTGTCTTTATGGTGCGGAATTTGGAACGGAAAACTGATTGGTCCTGTGTTTTATGAAGGGATTCTTACAGCTGAAAAATACATGCAGCTTATTTTAAATGGTACTGTAAAGGATTTTATGGAGACGACAACATTATCGTTTCTAAAAAACATGTATTATCAACAAGATGGCGCACCTGCACACCAGTCTATAATTGTGACAAACTGGCTCAACGAAAACTTTGATAAACTGTGAATTGGTTTGAAAGGAATCACAGAATGTCCCCCCACCCCAGATCCCCTGGTTTATCCCCTCTCGATTTTTACTTATGGGGTCGTCTTCGAACACTAGTTTATAATACTGGCCTACTAAACGCAATTGACCTTAAACAAAAGTTATTTGATGCTTGCAACAATATTAGTGGGAAAGAACTTTAAAATATTTACAGAAGCATTATTAGAAGAGCTCAGTTATGTATTGGAGTTGAAGGGGAACATTTTGAGAATGCTTTGTGGATTGCGTTTTGTGAATTGTATTTCTAGTATTTGTAACGAAATTTGTCCCTTTATGACAGTGGTCTTCTATCAATGTATGCATATTTTAATTATGTGCCCCAATTGCGTTGTGAGTACCACTGCTTTATATGATCTCCATCTGTGTATTGCTTTATTTACATACATTTGTGATAAAACATGTTGACACATATTAACGTATTTTTGATCTAAACAATTTCCATCGTCAATTTGTTTATGATCCCTATTTTCACTGATGAAATAGCCTTTCACGTGGTACGGAAAAGTGGCATACGTCAGATTTTTTCCTTTATCATAATTCAGTTGATTTTAAAGATACAGATATGTGATTTTTTTAATGATCTTGTTGTATTAAAAAAAAAAAATTCTGATTAATCAAATTTGTCTATGCGGGTCGTATAAAAATTTAAAAAGTGTAACTTTTTGAAAATGAATGGGAGGACAATTTCATTAACGTAGTCTTATTTCCTACCTTACTTTCAACATTTTTGCAATTTACATTGCCCACTTATCTCCAACAGGAAATCGCGTTTCAATCTTTTTGGGGCACCCTGTATACTGTAATAAATATAACATGCGTGTGTAGAATTGGAACGCTAGCCAGTTTTCCCATGCGCACGTATGCGGCGGTCATGCGCATTGAGATAGAAGCGGGATTCGTTGAAAACATGTCTTCTATGGGACACTATCCAGGCTGACCGAGATCAGCACCAATTCAGACGGTTCTGCCTACATTAAGGGGTCAATTGTAGCCGCCTTATGTACGTCGACACTTAATACCACCTTCAGCCAGTTGTCTTCGAATAATATTCTTTGATACAGAATGCATGGAAGATAGCAAATGCCTTCGAATGTCTGATAGCAACGGTGTTAGTGTGGCGGTGCTCTTCTCCTAACTGCACGATCCTCTGCCGCAGTTCTCTTTTTCAGGCGTTCTGAGCCTCTGCGACGGTTACATGTGCCTTCTCTAATCCACTATTGTCAACACCAAGCAACTACCATATCGCTCCGACTAAGATGACGACTGATACGTCTGTTGGATCAACCAGCGTCCCTTAATCCTAAAATGCGACCTCTCTTTAAATCCAACAATTGTTCGTAGCACTGTTGAATACGCCTCAAAGGCACATTTGTACACAATTTGCAGTATCAAAGCATAAAATCCAGTTTTAATTGCCCATGAGTGAGAACACCGATAATTTTAATTGTTGTGTGATGCGTCGTTCTCATGCGCGTTGCATGAGCTCCAACACTGCGCTAACAGCTTGATCATTTGCATAACTCCTAAAACGACATTTGCATATCGAGTTTCGTGGCTGTAGCTCAACTTTGTATGGATACATATACTTTTTTGCAACAGACTGTGTATTAAGATTCTAACAAAAGCATATTTTTTTAGCGATTTCATAAGTAATTTTAATTCTGATGCTTTATTAAGGGATCGCATTAGGTGAACGTAAAATAAGGATCACATCCCATCCCATATTTTGTTACTCAATACAGTTTAATTTTATTTTTACATTTACATACATACTACGTACGCTACATAATCTTAATTCGTTTTTAACACTTTACAACATAGTTGAAAGTGTTTATGACTTTGTTCATTCTATCTGTCTGTCCGTTAGCACGATAACTGCCGTAAAAATGGCTTTATCAAAATGAAATTTTTGTATGTTTTTCAGGCGGTTTGTGGGACCTATGGGAATATAAATGAATAATATCACCCAATTAGTTTTTTATTGAACCCGGGTTGAAAAAATGAAATACATTGAACCCTATGGGACCTAATTTTTCAAACATTTTTTAAGCAAGTTTAAAATTCACAAATTGCTTCGAAAATTTTAGGAAATATTCAAATTATCCCATAAAATATATAAAAAATTTCACTAAAATATGTTAGGTAGTTTTTTAAATAAAAATTATTTAATATAGGAAGGAAAACAAATTCAATTAAATTCTGACTCTCGTTATATCCTCAAGAAAGATAAAAGAGATATATTATATAATAAATATCTTTCTAAGAGTTTAATTGTTTTATATATGAGAAAGGATTCACATTTTAAAATAAATATGGAAGCTAACAATTTTTCAAATTTTTAAATAAAATAAATTATTATAGTATTGTGATGAATGAAACGATTGGAAAAATGTTTATGAATGAAATACTGCTTTTATATAGAGGCGATTTATATTTCGATGACGTCATTTGAATAAAGTTCATTTGTTTTCGATGAAGTTTTCAAATATAATAATTTATTGTAGTGCTACGATAATTTTAAAAATATTACCGAGGAATGTATCGCATTTTAGAAATGTTTAAACCAGGCAATTTATATTTCAATGCCGTCATTTGAATGAAGTTCATTTTCTTCGATGAAGTTCTCAAATATAATAAATTAATGTAGTATCGTGATAATTTTAAAAATATTACCGAGGAATGTATCGCATTTTAGAGATGTTTGTATAAAATTGCATTGAAGTTGGAAAGTGTTTCATAATCAATGCTTTATGTATGATTGATCTTTCTTGTTATTATTATTTTGGCTATTATATAAATTATGATTTTCAATAAAATTTATTCACTGAATGAATAAGTGAATAGTTGCACACAAAATAATAATTGTATTATAAAAGTTTTCATAAGGGTTCCTCAATAGTTTCTATGTCAAGGGCCACCGGTTGTCATAATTGGGGTCTGAATTATGCTGTTGTCCCTTGCCTTACTAAATTCGTTCCCTTGTTGCTACTTGCAAGAAATTAAAGTCTAAAAACTTCTTACATTCTATGACTGTACTTAATCAGCTCTCGACGTCTTGAGATGGAATGCGTGAACAATCATCCTGAGGGTTGTCTGACGTTACCGATTCACTCTTACGATCCATGAGTAGTAGCTGGTCTAAATATTACTGAGCTGTGCATTGGACTAAAGTAACCTCCCTATAAACATCACCGTTGATGCCAAGTCCAAAGCATGGGACACTCAATCGCCATGTTGTTGTTGTTGTTGTTGTTGTTACCCAGACCGTCCGACCTACCTGAAAGGCGTAAGGTAACTGTTTGGACGGCCGGGAAGTGCCTCCCAATTTAGACCGGAACCCAGTGGGGGAGGCATCCACAGCGCCATGTTGTTGTGTGGAAGTAAATCGCTTGTGTCTGAATTTCCGGCGTAAATTATGAATCAAGTTACTTTCGAAGAATTCCGAATCCTGTTGGTATTAATTGGTAATGTTGAGACTTTTTCATATTGCAATAATTGATATGTACGTTGAGTTGGTTATGAAACGATTCTTGTTGCGTTATGTTGCCATCCTGTTCACTGAAAACGCTGATCATGATGAAAACAAGCTATCCTTTTGCGTATGTTTGAACAAATGTTTTTGCCCTTAAATTCCATGATCTTATCTCAGGGTGTGATTTGAGTTTGGCAAGACAGCAGTCATGAGAGCTTTTATGATATCAGCAGACAGCATATATACAGCGAAATTTGTTGAAAAATATGGGTTGCGGTGTTGAAGTTTTTTGTTTGTTTAACTTCCCTAACTGTATGATAGTGAATTTAAGTGCTTTTACATGAAAGGGGATGGTGTGAGAGCAAGTGAGCGTACTTAGCATTTTAAAAATTTCTGATCTGGAAATGGGATTTTAACATATTTTAAATATAAGCAATGGTAATTTTGAGGAAACGTGATTTTAAACATTATTGAATCGGGTATTTGCATTAAATACCACTACAGAGAATATTGCTGAATTTCAAAGAATGCTGTTGAATTAAGTATTCTCTGTTGAATCGCGATTTTAAGCATTCTCGGTTGAATCGGAGCGTCCGTAATGCGGGATCATTTGGAGGAATATACATTTTTTGGAAAGTGATTTGGGGAAAATGTAGGTTGTTAGCTTACCTCTTTGAATTTCAGAGTATTTTAAACGTAAGTGTAAACGTAAAGTTTCTAAATGGATTCCTAACGTCACTGTTTAAAATTATGCTTTTAAAATAAAATTGTAACAAAGGATGTATATATTAATATGAATCTGGTATAGTAGCAGGAAAGATACTATACAATCTGTATAGTAGCTATAGTAGTATAACCTGCTACTATACAATCTGTATAGTAGCAGGAAAGATATTTTTTATACCATAGATTTGTAGATGTAACTAAATTTTCATGAGAGATCAATATGCCTTTTAAATAGATATTTCAATGTAATTTCAAAATTTTCATGCTTGAATTGTAATTGTGAAATGTATTTTATCGTTGCGGATCAGTTTGCAATTTATTTAATTGAATTTGTGTTATTACTTAAACATTATGTGTATAGTATACGATATATAAATACTTCGACATATAGAAATACTTTTTCCGAAGAGATTTAAGTAAATTTTGTTTTCTACCGGTTTTGCTGTACTTGAGCGATGTCAAATGACTGGAATTTGGTGTTGAGTAATTGAGGGAATTAAGTTTTTGTACACTGTATAGATGCATTTTATTTAGAAATTTACTACTAATCGTACCTGGAATGAGTCTCCAAGAATACTGGCTCTGGTAATAGTAAAATAAAAATATGCTTCAATTTTTGATCACACTGTGGAAGGATTGATTGATGCCGTTCCTGGACAATTAGTGGCCAATGATTTATTTTCATGATAAAGTAGTAAAGTGGCCTCATCGCAGATACCAACATCCATAGACTGGTTTCGTGCTTATTATGCACTCATTATCATGGAAAAGCTGACATCTACAACGGCAGCAAGAAACTGCATTAATATAACATAGCAGATGTCGGAAATTGCATACTGATGAGAGGTAATTTCATATATAAGAAGAGCGAAGCCGATCCATGAATGCTGGTATCGGAAATGCGAGTGTTTTTCATTTTTATGGAGATTATTATAGGTGGTAGATTATTATTTTTATAGGTGGTATTTTGTGTTTTATAGTAACGTCACAAGTAGAATAAAGTACAATTCATACTTCTGATTGTGTATATAATGTATGTAATATATTTCATTATGTAATTGTGAAATGTATTATATATATATAAAGTACAGTGAACTTTCAATCCAAAAATAAGTTTGAAAAAAAAGAAAAACTAACGAAACTTGGCGAAAATTTGACTAAATTGATACTAGATCACAATTGAACGAGAAAACATGAGACCACAGGCAAAGACGTAACTAGAAATTTCATTTCGGCGGGGAAGGGAGGGGGGAGTCCGGACCCACTCTATGAATACGTCTTTGGCAGCGAGGGGTGTTTCAGTGAAACGGGACTTCCAGACGACGAAAGACAGGTCTGATAATTAAATGCTGAAGGTTTGAGCGGTTCCGAAAATAGTCAATTACTCATTATAGAATTTTGTGATAGTAAAATTGCATTCTGTGCAGGGAATAAAAAGTGAGAAAAAGATGTACTTTAAATTTTGGATATGTTAGTTCTGAAAATTTCAGCAGTGTATTTTGAATGCCTGAATATGGTGCAGTAAACTGTTGAAATATTTAAATTTCATATGTAGTTTAGAATCTGTATTTTTTAAACTTAAAGTGTTTCTAAATTGTGATTATGCTAAAGATGCCGTACGTACTGTAGACGCAATCATGGGAAAACTATAGGGATGTATTTTGTGTTGTTGCTGTTACGCAGTTTCGTGATATTGCAAATGTGTCTGAGTAAATTGTATATGTAAAAGTAGTTTTGCAATACAAAATTTGTAGCATAAGAAGTGTTGAATGTAATTCTCTGTGGATTTTGTTGTGCGTGCAAATTATGTTATACATAGTGGTTTAATTTGTATATTTTTCATAAGGTTTCGTGTAATTTTGAAGAAAATGTGTATTGCCAAATGAAGTATTTTAAGTGTATTGGGGGAAGGGTTTATGGATTTTTCTATGGCAGTGTGTTTGAATTTCATATAGCAAATTGTAACAATGGCGAGTCAGGAAAAATTGAGTTATAAGAAACTAATGTGTGGGTAAATTTTCCTTTTAAAGCGAATTTAGAACTGGTTTTGAGATTGTTGGACATTTACTGTAGGTCAGTAGTGGATCAAAGTTTTAAATGTAAAGTAATGTTGCTTTTTTTCACCAGATTTGATAGGCTTGATGACAAGGAAAGACCAATTATTGTGTGGGAAAATGTGTTATTGTGTGGGAAAATTGTGTGGGAAAATGTTGAAATGAAAAGGTTACTAGAGGTTTGGAAATGTAATGAAATTTTGGTTAACTTGTGAATAACCGTTTGTTTGCATATTAATAGGGAGGGGATAATTATTTTTTTGTAAATTAATGTGGGAGTTTTGACAAATTTATAACTATTTTTGGCTTTGATGTAGTCAGACGAAGAAATGGGGCATTGCAAGAAGGAGTTTGGATTTTAGGACACTGAGTATTCGATGCAGTGAAAGGTGTCGAACCATATTTTTTAAAAATATTTTATATACATCGGTTATGTGAGTACGAAGTTGAGCCCGAATGAATATGAATGTGGGGGATACAGCGACCGAAAAATTCGAGATGCAATACAATTACTAGTGTCAGATATCAGGTACGATTTGTCGTAGGAACTTTCTTCGCGTTCGATCTGTATGTGCCAAGATTGTTTTTCGTTCATGTTTTCATTAATTGAGTTAGTCTTTTCTTTCGAACCTTAACCGTGATGAGTGCGAGGAGGAGGTAAAAAGTACGTTTTTTTAGTATATTTCGCGGTGTAATTGTGCACTGGAATGTTTTTACGCGAGGCGTGTTACTTTTAGTTGGGAGTTTGTGACGTTCGGGGTTATGATACAGAATCTCAAGTAGTAGAGATCTTAAGGACGCGATGCGTCTTCGCACGGTTAAGACCTAGGTTAACTACCACCACGGCCGGAGAGCACCTCTAACTGAGGTGCACTTCCAGTGACGACTACTACAACAGGTGCTGATGGGAGTGCTGGTCTTCCCTTGGCCTTGTATCTTTTCTTGTGACTTTTGTCTCTCTTGTCTTATGTGTGTCACTTGTACTGTTATCCCTTTGCCATGCTAAGTTCGCCTCCTTACTGTTTTCGAGGTATTCGTGTCTGAATGGTTCTTGTACACTATGAAAGCTTTGGCATAGCCTTCGACGCCTCGAAACGAAACCAGTCATTCTTTTTCTACAAGCAAAGAAACATTAAACGTGTGTTGAGTATTTCCTTATTTTCATCAATTTTCCCATTAAAAATTATGCTGAACGCATATTTTACTTATTTTCATCATCACCAGCACTGAATTGATCCCCAGTAGGGATTTATTAAACTTATTTTTTTTTTCCCACATAAATCGCCACATCATGTCCTGGAAAATCTTTCTACCAAATTTTGATCAAATTGTACAGGAAGATAACGATCGATAAGTAAAGTCTAAAGTAAACGATCGATATTCAGGTATATTTGCAATTATATTTAATAACTACTGAATGAAATGACGTCATATTGGATGGGTACACGTTTTAGACAACAGAAAAGATATTTATTAAATAAAAGTATTTCCAAAAATCGTCGATAGGGATAAAGCTGGCGCTGCGAGCGAGACAATTTGCATAACGAAGACGTAATATCACATCTAACTGGTATTAAACGAATGTTCCACATCGGCTCATAGACATTATTCGAGAAGAGATTATTAGCCTCTTTAGCAGCTAACTCTTTCATAACCGGGAGAGGTCACCTACCGGCAATTGTTAAAATTGTGTTTTTATTTCAAAAATCTCTTTCCTGTAGTCTTTATATGAATATATGCAATTAAATCAAATATAAAATATTGTCTTACTTGGCCATTTCACTTAACTGCAGTTTTCCATCTTTGTTACTGTCGAAGATCTGGAGCTGAAATTACGAAAGTTGGACTTTACTATGTAGCCAAGGCAAGAAAGGTGTTGACATGTAAATTTCAAAACTATATGCAAATACTTGGGAGTTTTTATTTTTTGTACATTTTTTGAGGTTGTATATGAGTTTGTATAATACACACATCTACTAAAACTTTTCTATTATTTTAAAGTACATTTCGTATTAATCGTGAAATTCCAATCATCTGAAAACGAAAATATGTTTTCTATTGGGAAAACAAAAAAACGGTTGGTTAGACGGTATAATTCTTTCACTAAAACTTTCTTCCAATTTTTAACACTTTACAACAAAGTTGAAAAGTGTTTATGACTTTGTTCATTCTGTCTGTCTGTCCGTTAGCACGATAACTGCCGTAAAAATGACTTAATTAAAATGAAATTTTAGTATGTTGTTCAGACGGTCTGGAGGACCTATGGGAAGATAAATGACTAATATCACCCAATTAGTTTTGGATTGAACCCAGGTTGAAAAAATGAAATACATTGAGCCCTATGGGACCTAATTTTTCAAACATTTTTTAAGCGGATTTAAAATTCACAAATTGCTTCGAAAATTTTAGGTAATATTCAAATTGTTCCATATAATATATAAAAAAAAATTCAGCGAAATATATTCAGTAGTTTTTTAAATAAAAAATTAAAATAATAATAACACCTCTTATATGAAGCAATCACGTGACCATGATATGAAAAGATCACGTGACCCACTTCAAAATGATATATGGCATCCATCTTGTCTCAAAATCGTGATTTTTAAAGTTCTTTTTAATTCATATTGAGTGTTATATCCGTCCTAAATACACTTTATTTTTGCATAAACTCTGTGCATCTACATACTCAAACAACGCAATTACAATATATTTGAGTTTAAATGCTCAACCAAATTTGATTATTTCTACAACGAAGCCTATTTTTCACCTATGTAAAATGTAAACAGCAAAATATGTAGAATGAGTTGTATTATAATTGCTGTATTTCTTTAACACAAAATTATTTAGCTCATGGAGTCTGCATAGCTGATATGAATGAAATATTCATTGATTTTACAAAGATAAGGACGATTTTTTCGATGAAGTTTTACACATAGAGTTTAATTACTTGTAGCTCCATGGTCTTAATTTTTAAATAAAATACATTATTATAGTATTGTGATGAATGACACGAATGGGAAATTATCTATGAATGCAATGCTGGGTTTTAGAGAGAGCCAGGCGTGTTATTTTTTCTATGACGTCATTTGAATGAATTTCAGTTGTTTTCGATGAAGTTTTCAAATATAATAAATTATCGTAGTATTATGATAATTTTAAAATTATTACCGAGGAATGTATCATATTTTAGATATGTTTAAACCAGGCTATTTATATTTCAATGCCGTCATTTGAATGAAGTTCATTTCTTTCGATAAAGGTTTCAGTTTTCAAATATAATAAATAATTGTAGTATTGTGATAAGTTTTAAATTATTACCGAGGAATGTATTGCATTTTAGACATGTTTAATCAAAATTGCATTGAAGTTGGAAAGTGTTGCATAATCAATGCTTTAGTCATGATTGATCTTTCTTGTTATATATTACAGGAGACTAGTTTTCTTTTCTTCAAATTTCACCCGCAGAGGTTAAATAAAACATGGTAGCATAACGATTTATTTATCTAATTTTTTCTACTCTTGAGTTTTTGTACATACGTAAATGAGTCCTAAACAGAAAAGAAACATTTTTAAAGTTTACGCAACACTTATTCTTATTACATTAAATTAAATTAAATTTTAAATTTCTTGTATTAATTTTCAAAATTTTGTGCGAGTGGAAAATTTTGAATTGTAAAATGGATATGAGCGAATTGCAGTTTATTCAAATTTCGACGGCTTTTTGAATTGAAAAAATCTGTATAAGCAAATTCATCTTTGCGTCAAATTTCTTTAATCAGTTTATTGATTTTGGAGGTACAGGATTCGCAGCGAAATCCTGACATAGAATCTACATAGAATCATACATCTACATACGACATAGAATCTACATAGTTAATATTTGTAACCAGCCCACATTACAATGTACAGAATTTAATTTAATTATCAAAAAGTGCTTTCAACCCGAAAAGAAAATAATTCTCTTTACTAAGATATGTGGAATCTTCAGAATTTTGGATGCATCAGAAAATAATGGAAATCCAGGAATACATTTTTATTAATTTAAAGAAAAAGGACTTTAATAATATTTGGAAACTATATCAGCTTCTTTATAAAAAAAAATAGAAAAAGTTGATTATAAAGAAAAAAACAAAGGAAACTGGATTAAATATTTGGAAACTATATCAGCCTCTTTATGAAAAAGGAAAATACAGAGCATTGATTATAAAGGAAAAACAAAGGAAACGGGATTAAATATTTGGAAACTATATCAGCTTCTTTATAAAATAGCAAAATAGAGTTGATTATAAAGTAAAACACGCAAAGTCAGTTATCTTCATTAAAAAAGGAGAAATTAGAAACAGTTACAAATAAAACAACTGATCTAACTTTAAAATTAATCATGCAATGCAAATTTTATAATTATCGAACAGCATCCCTAACGATCTAGCTTCATTTTTGACTGATTTTCCAATTCAAGGCCAGCTTTCCGCATAAGGAGCTTTCCCTTTAATTCATTAATGGATGAAGCTAGATTCAATATAAGATTTTATAGCTCATAAAACGGAAACTGAGTTACGGCTGGGTACTTGGTTTATGGGGTTTATCTTTTGTTTATGGGGTTGATCCGTTGTTGGAGTTTTAAGGCGTTTCGTACGAAGTAATGTTGCAAGGTATTGAAGTTGGTGAATCTATGAAGTGCTTACGATGTGCAAACACATACAAGTACACATACATGAAAATATAAATGTCGACAGATTTCATATACGGATCTTAGCAGAGTCCTTAAGTGTTCCAATAAATTTGTAAGGAAAAGTCGAGGAAACGAGTATGTAAGGTCTACCTATAGTAAAGTAGCTACATTTAAACAAATAAAAATGATTGCGGAAAGATGAAAAAGTTAGGATAACGAACTCGCCAACAAACCGAGATGGAAGAAAAATATCAATTACAAAGTTATAGAGGATTATCTAATGATTAGCAATCGACATCAGGAACGCGTATATGGAAACACGCATATAGGAAAACAGTAAATATATGTCAAAAATTCGTATCAGCATTACTTGGAAAACGGTGACACCTGCATTGCTTGTCAAAGTACGAGACAATATTATTTCTCGAATTCAAAAGTGCGTTGTTGCTCACGGAGAGGAAGCGTTTGCAAGATATCGCGTCTACAGACTCAAAGATATAAACAACAACACGCACACACTAACATACTTAAAAAACTAATATGCATGCATAATACACACACTAATATACATACATGAACACACACTAACATACCTACATTCCTACACACACTAATATGCCCACATACACACTGACTTATATACACACACACTGACGTACATACACACACTAACATACATACTATACGCAGACATCATATTCAAAATGCTCGTTTTGAGTTCAGGGATGCTTAAAATATGCTCTTTTGTAGAAACTCTAATTTAAAAATTCGATTTTGAATTTTCGACTGCATCACAATACTTTTCTTAAACATTGTATTATGTATATAAAAACGTAATACATTATACTATGTCCTTCCGAGAGGTTGGTAGTAGGGGAAGGAGGGTACCGTCCCTGTGGATGCCTCCCCCACTGGGTTCCGGTCTAGATTGTGTGGCACTTCCCGGCCGTCCAAACTGATACCTTACACCTTTCTGGTAGGTCGGACGGTCTTGGTCTCAAAAACAACATTATACTATGTAGAGAAAATGATATACACTATGTTGCAAAAATATATGCATATATGCATCTAGAAGAAATTAAGCTACAGCCGCGAAACTCAGCATGCATGTAATGTTTGAGGAGATATGCAAATGATAAAAATTTGAGAGCAAACTAACGTTTTATTAAGAAATGGTGGTAACAAGAAGATGACATGTTAGTAAGTAGTAAATCACTCCGTGACAGCTATACAAGCCGATATTCGGTGCAGCATGAGTTCATTAGTTTGCTTATGTCTCTATGTGGAAGATTCTGCCCCAAATGTTGCAAATGGTCTGCTAATTTAGTGGTACTAGGTCAGCTAGTTTAGTTATTACCGTCCCAGCATGTCCCACATGTGTTTTATTGGTCATGAGTCTGGGGACCTGGAAAGTCATGAGAGGGTATTTAAATCTGCAAAGCCGTTGTTGAGAAAGTCTTGAAGTATATGGTCGACCGCTGCATTGTTGGTAAATGGAACCTGAGCGGCTTAGCGGCACAGGCAGAACAATCGGCTGTAGAATATATTCGCCGTATAAGCGAGTCATCAGATTGGACAGCACATCTAGATGAGATCGACTGTTCCACGATATAACTTCCCAAATTGTTACACCACGAGGATGGCCGTGTGCCGTTCTACAAAAATGCGGGATCGAAACGCTGGGCAGTTCTACTCCACACACACATATGCGGCAGTCATCAGAGAGAGAAAGCGGTGATATTCGTCACTAAAGACAACATGCTTCCAATCGTAAACTGTTCAGGCTGACCGAGCTTGCAACTGATCCAGACGTCTCAGCCTATGTTTAGAGGTTAGTATAAGCACTTTAATGAATTAATTACTAAAAAATGACAAATATCACATATTCAAT
This sequence comes from Amaurobius ferox, assembly GCA_951213105.1. Classification (NCBI taxonomy): domain Eukaryota; kingdom Metazoa; phylum Arthropoda; class Arachnida; order Araneae; family Amaurobiidae; genus Amaurobius; species Amaurobius ferox. The sequence goes on from OX578149.1 coordinate 27,419,021, forward strand.
AGTCATTTTATTTTAAAATCATCCTACAGACGTAAAAACAAAAGCCAAAGCGCTATCGAACATCTTACATGTTCATCCACATTGGCAACACAATTAGAAACGATGTCGACGTGCTTAAATACTATTCAATACTGTCAAGTAAAATTTGCATATTATGAAATTATCAGTAATACAAAAAGGTGGATTATGAGTCAGATTGTAATTTATACAAAGTTCAAAAGCAAATGCTTCAAAAAGATTTAAAAATATAGGATTTTTTAAAAAACAAAATAATTATAAATCAATGTAGGTAAGCAAAGGCTTAACATGCAGGGAATCGAGAACGAGTCGCCAAGCATAACTTAGGACCTGAACAGGGTCAAAATTACAAATAGAAGAACGATATAAATAAATAAAAAGGGATTCATATAGCAAGATCGAAAGGGGGCTATTGCAGCTAACTAAAAGAAAAGTGTTTTCAAAAAGAGGGCGAAAACGATCTTTATTCACGAATTGGGTATGGGTAGTCGTTAATTTACCATTTTTTGTGTCTCTTGCATGTTGGGACAAACGGATACCAACCGTACGTTTAGTACTGCCGATGTAAAATTTATAGATATTATCGGGAGAAAGGAGGGGTACAACTTACACCCCAGCAAGATTTTGAAAGTTAATATTATTCTTAAATTTATCAGTTCGTATACGATTGAACGAAGTGGTAACAGTAGAATGAGCGAATTTGAATAAGTGGTGTCTCTTTTCCCTAATGTTCCCGTTGATAAGGTCATTGACATTATAGCCAAAAAACTTTCCTTGCATAATTATAAACCCCCTACCATCACCGCAATAATCTCTGCAATGAATATCGTCGCGGGGACCAACTATTTTGATTTCCGTGGCGATATTTACTTACAAAATTCGGGAACCCCTATGGATAGCCCACTTTATGGTATCTTTGCAGAAGCAGTTTTGCAGGAACTCGAGAACGAGATTTTGCCTTTTTATCCCCTAAACCCACTCTTTGGCAACGTTATGTTGATGATGTGTTTATAATTTGGAACCATAGTTTAAATGATTTACTCAATTTACTTCATTCAGTCAATGATTTTTATCTCTCTATTAATTTTACCGTGGAACATGAATCCAACTGTTCTTTTACCTTTTTTAGACGTTATTTAGACCCATAACTTTTCTAATATTCAGTCTTCTGTATTTCGTAAATCTACGTTTACCAACACGTGCATTCCGGCTAATTATTTTCCCCCTATTTCTTCTAAAAAGGCTTCCTTTATCGCATATTTCAATCGCGCTTTTAATGTTAGTTCGACTATTATTTCTTTAAATAATGAAATTGATTTAAGTTTTAAACTCCGTCAAGATGCCGGCTACTCTTATGAGTTTATCCATAATATTTATATTAAGATCCGCCAAATGTTTTTACAACCCTTTTCTAGTCTTATTCCTATTAATTATCGTTTACAGTTTAAAGTTAGTTGTCCTTACCATCTTACAATTTTTCGCCCCCCCCCCCTTATTAATTTTTGTACTGAATTTAAATTTAAACCTGCTCATTCAGCTGTTACCACTTTGTTCAATCGCATTCGAACTAATAAATTTAAGGATAATATTAACTTTAAAAATCTTGCTGGGGTGTATGTTGTACCCCTCCTTCTCCGGATAATATCTATAAAATTTATATTGATAGTACTAAACGTACGGTTGGTATCCGTTTGTTCGAACATGCAAGAGACACAAAAAATGGTAAATTAACGACAACCCTTGCCCAATTCGTGAATAAAGATAATTTTCGTCTTCGTTTTGAAAAAACTTTTTTTTAGTTAGCTGTAATAGCCCCTTTCGATCTTGCTATATGAATCCCTTTTTATTAATTTATATTGTTCTTCTATTTGTAATTTTGACCCTGTTCAGGTCGTAAGTTATGCTTGGCGACTCGTTCTTGATTCCCTGCATGTTAAACCTTTGCATAGCTACATTGATTTATAACTATTGTGTTTTTAAAAAAATCCTATATTTTTAAACCTTTTTGAAGTATTTGCTTTTGAACTTTGTATAAATTATAATCTGACTCATAACCCACCTTTTGTATAACTGGCAATTTCATGATATGTAAATTTTACTTGACAGTATTGAATTGTATTTAAGCAGGTTGGCATTGTTTCTAATTGTATTGCCATTGAGGATGAACATGTAAGATGTTCGAAAGCTCTTTGGCTATTGTTTTTACGTCTGTGGTGATTGGGAGTCGTCGAGCCCCGAACCAGGGACCCTTTGCTTCGTAGACAGACATTATAATCACTAAGCAAAAGCTAGCTTCTGCTCAGTGATTATAATGTCGGTCTTGTAAGCAAAGAGTCCCTGGTGCGGGGTCCGGCGACTCCCAATCGCCACAGTGGTTACCCTGGACATACGCGCACGAAAAAACCTTCCACTCCAACGATTTCACCTCTCAACACAAGATGGCAGCCCCACACGGAGTCAGATGCCTTGACACTCCCTTCTTAGTTTACCACGACTGACCGTCACGCCCGAGGCGACACGCCTCCCGGTCCACTTCAGCCCTTCAACTGCATTTCGGGGGGACACGCGTGAGTTTTCTCAGCGGCCCCCCTCCTCGCCGAAATTAGACCGGGGCCATTATCATCAGGTGAGGGAGTGTGCGGCAGTAAAGACATCTGATCAAAGATGCTTGGAACCTGTACCCGAATTATAAGAACGGAGGAGAAACTAGCTTCTGCTCAGTGATTATAATGTCCAAAGGGTCCCTGGTTCAGGGACCGGCGACTCCCAATCGCCACACGTCTGTAGGATTATTTTAAAATAAAATGACTATTGGATCTGTGAGATTTGTCATTTTTAGTAATTAGTATTTGAAATCGTGACGTGTCGCCACTCTTTGTATTTATGTTTTAATGAACGTCTACACTTAATCCTATCTCTTGCTAGTCGTCTTCGAATAGTATCCCTTGATAAAGCATTCATGGAGGATGACAAATACCTTCAAATAACTGACAGCGAAGCCATTGGTGTGCAGGTAGTCCTTTGCCTGACTGCACGATTCTCTCCATCATTTGTCTATCTGGGGCATCGTGAGACTCTACGATGGTTACTCTGATCCACTGTGGTCTGCTCTGATCTACTGTTGCCAATTACGAGCAACTATTGTATCGTTCCGACCTAGATGGCAACTGATACGTCTGTTTGACCAACCAGCTTGTCTTAGGCCTATAATACGACCTCTCTTTAAATCTAACAACTGTTCGTAGCGGCATCCAGTACGTTTCAATGGCATATTTAAATACAATTTGCAGTATAAAAGTAGAAAATCCAATTCCAATTCTCCGCGAGTGAGAATATTGGTCGTTTTAATTGCTGTCGTTGTTATGCGTGTTGAATGAGCCCTATAAAATTATTGGCGTTGACAGTTTGATCATTTGCATTACTCTTAAAACGAAATTTGCACTCCAAGTTTCGCGGCTGTAGCTCAATTTTTATATGTGCATATATCGTTTTGCAACAGTGTGTGTTATACTATGTATGTAGATATAGGTTGTAAACTTTACTTTTTGTAAAGCTGAATGAAGTAAACTGTAAAAATCTCCTTTGATCGGCCTTTAATATCAACATAATTTCCTAAATTTACTGCCTGCCATTATCTACTTTCTTGTAATGTTTCAGCCTCGAGGGATTACTTTGTTAATGATTCATTTTTACAAAGTACTTAAATTTAGATTAAATCTTCGTCGTTGATATATTGATCCAACTTACGCGTAGTTTTCTTTTATCTTCTATAAATATATCGTATTAAATGGCATTTTAAAACGACGTTTGGTTCGAAAGCGCTTATTGTTGCAAAATTGTTATGTATAGATAGTTTTATGATCTATAAAATACTTTTTTGAATGTAAATTAAGTAATGTATGCAGTGTTAAACTAGAGAGTTCGGAGTATACCGAGACTTTTCACACGAAGCAAATGAGCATTCTAACGAACTCTGAGCCGAACTGTATACATTTGTCTTGCATTTACATCTACACAGTAAGCTGTATACCATTCATATTGAATCCAACCGCTTCAGCGACTTTTAAAATTACAGAGGGTCTTCAATTTTGACAAAATCTCCTTTTATAACTAAATTATATACATAGTTCTGGGAATTTTTTTGTCTGAGTTCACATTTAGATTATATACGGAGTACATTTAATAAATTCAGTCTAAATCGCGTTAGTGGATTTTAAAATTATGCAGCGTCATTGATTTTAACATCTCGCCTTATAGCTAAACATTATATATTTTTCTAAGTATTTTTTTCAACATTTACATCTCGACAACAATATACGCAATATACCACACAAATTTTATCCGCATCGCTTCAATGGTTTCCACATTTGAGTCCATAGTGGAGGGCAAGAGGGGGCATCTGCCCTCCCCTGGACGTTCAACGTCACAAAGGTAGGAATCAGACTAGTCGATGTTGTACATCTTATACTTGAGTTTGCCAAATTGGCGTCAGTGGTTCGTCCCCTCTTGGGAAAAGTTCTATGGGTACCCATGGGTTTTCATGATTATGAAGTGTCAACAATTTCGAAAAATCCCGTTTTATAGCTACACTTTATATACTTTTCCTATATATACATTTCCTACGTTCACACCTAAATAAAATATGAAACTTGCTATTCAAATTGAAAGCAAATCGTTTCAGTGATTTTCGAGATTAAAAATAGCCAACGATTTGACACTCATTTCTTTACCCAACAACGCAGCAACAGACCGACAAAGGTTATTTCTGGTATCGGAGGACCCTACCGATGTATTTACGGTAAAAACTTGACTCGTGAATAAATCACGCTCAACATATACATATTCTTAGACTTCATAGGTTCAACTAAAAAGTTTACTTAATCTACTGCAAAAGCATATCTATCACGAAACATGACATAAGCCATATTCACTATCACCATATTATCCTCTAGCTGAATGCGAGAAAAATAAAAATTACAAAATTGTAGTAGAATGTAGAAAGTTTCATATTTTAGTGAATTATATCCCGGACGCGTATTTCTACTAATTAATGAATAGAGCCAGATACAATATCAGATTTTATAGCGCATAAAAGAGCAATTGATTAATGGCTAAGTCGTTTCTTTATGGCTCAATTGGGGCTTTAAAGACAAGAGTTAATACAGATCTTAAATACTTTTAGGACTTTCGTAGGAATACAAATTACTCGCACATTGTTCACAGGTAGCAGTTTTTGATTTCACTCCAATTTGAGCCGTATTCCCCGACCATAGACATCACGTTAACATATCAAACTATTTTCTTAACTTTCTTTGCTGCAAATAAACTATATTTATACACTATCTCTGACGAGATTTATGATTAAGGCGAATCTATAAACTTGCCTAGATAAATAAATATATTAAATGAGTACTTGAATTCTATACTTCCATCTTTTCTCTTTAAACTTCATCAACCATTGAACCTATTTAGAACCCCTAAGTTCCCCCCACTTCCTAATTTTTTTTTAAAAAAACACGATTTATCGTACTTGTGCACCAATATCCACGAAGAAAACATATTAAGTTGTACACACATCACATTTTAAATGTTACAGCTGTCCCTCCCATTGGAAAATTTTAACAGATATAAATATTGGAATATCGAAATTGCAACCACTATATAGATCATGAACCAAGAACTCAATCCAAAATCCAATTATAGGACTTTCAAAGGGCTACTAATTCATTAGTTAGCACTTTTTAGCTTTTGAAATACACTCATGTACAAAAGTTAAGCAACAAACGGAAAAATGAGTGTATTCGGCGAAAGAAACAAAGTGTAGCCACAAAAACTGCCCGCAGAAAACATTTTGCATGACAACTTTTTACTTTCCTTATATACATATATGTATAAGGAAAGTATTGTGACGGGGACGAGAATTCGAGTTTTCGACGTGAGAGCGCGTTTCAAGCATCCCTGATCACGAATCGAACATTTTTGAGATAATGTCTGTGTGTGTGTCAGTGAGTCTGTGGAGACGATAGCTCACGAAGGACTGGATGGAGCGATTCGAATGAAATTTAGTACAAAAATTACATTCCGTGAATACGGGAATCCTATTATTTTTAAACACAATCGAATGTTCAGAACCCCCCCCTACATTTTCGAGTGACATTTTGAAAAAATCATCAAAAAATCAAATCCTTTAATAAAGTTACGCAAATAGACATTTCTTATGCAATTTTTTTTTTAAAACGATTGACATAAACTTTAAAACGTTAACATGAACCGTTCTCGAGATATTGCACATTTTCAAATAAATTTATCAAAAAAATCCCATAAATTAAAAACATATATTAATTGGTGAGAAACATTCTCACTTTTCATATGTAATACCATGCGATACATTTGGTGACCTCATTCTCGTAGATCTAGCTCGTTCCATTCATGAGAAAAGATACTTTGTGTAATACCTTTGTATTTGAACTCCAATAGTCATTTACCTGCTATAAGAATACCTTATTTCTCCGCCCATAACGCTTGGCATGATTTTGGGGACGAATTTGGCGGAATGTCGCCAACTTAGCGACTTTTTAAAATGTTGCCAAATTAACGGAAATCTCGCCAAATGGATAAAAATGACGCTAAATCAATGAAAATGACGACTCATTGCGGAAAATTCAATATGTTGGCAATAATATAAGTATCTACTACAAGAATAACCTATTTCTTTACTGTAAAAGTAGTGAATTCATTGCATTGCATAAGGAAAATCATGTGTTGCCACATCACATTTTTTTAACAAGGGAACGTGTTATGTATGTAAACGGCCTATTTTGTGCAGCGCCTGTATCTTTTCGCTACGGATTCCAGAAGGAAAAGTGAAATAGAGAAATTTTGAAAAATGAGTAGACGACATCATTTTAGTAGCGCCAAACGAAGGGGGCCAGCGATTGTCGAAAGTAGTCTGAGACCTAAATGTCAATCGTTCCATCATTTGCCACCTGTGGAATGCTATAAAAGCAAAGGAACAGTGTCGCGAAGACCAATAAGTAGACGTCCAAGAAGGACAACCGTCCAGAATGACCGTTTTCAATGTCTGTAAACAAGACCCCACAGGCCAATCACTGTGCATCACCTTGCTTCTGACCTTGCAACGTCGACAGGAAGAGCGGTATATCGCAAACTGCTTACAGACGGCTACATGCAGGTCAACTGTATGCAAGACGGTCAGTGGTGTGTGTCTCACTGACGCCCTCTCACAGAGGGGCCCACTTACACTGGGCTCGAAATCGATTCAACTGAACTCCACAATGGGGCACTGTGTTCTTCATGGATGAGTCACATTTGGGTGTACAGATCCGACGATGATTGGTCTGGAGAAAGCTTGGAATTCGCTACCACGCTAGTAAGATCCGCGAAATACATTTGTGGCAGCAAAGACATCTGATCAAAGATGCTTGGAGCCACCAGTACCCGAATTATAAGAACAGAGGAGGAGCTAGCTTTTGCTCAGTGATTATAATGTCGATCTTGTAACCAAAGGGTCCCTGGTTCGGGGCCCGGCGACGCACAATTACCACAATGATGACTGGACGTTTGAAAGACGCAACCTTCCTCTCCAACGACTTCACCATCTCAACACGAGATGGCAGCACCACACGGAGTCAGAAGCCTTGACACTCCCTTCCTGGTTGACCACGACTGACCGTCACGCACGACTGACCGTCACGCCGAGGCGACACGCCTCTCGTCTTTTCCTCATCAGCGGAGGGAGTGTGCGGCAGCAAAGACATCTGATCAAAGATGCTTGGAGCCACCAGTACCCGAATTATAAGAACAGAGGAGGAGCTTGCTTTTGCTCAGCGATTATAATGTCGGTCTTGTAACCAAAGGGTCCCTGGTTCGGGGCCCGGCGACGCACAATCGCCACACATTCATATAGAGGAGATGGTTTAATGGTTTGACCAGAGATTGATGTCGGTGACCGCATTGAGCTCCACATCTTCCTTTGCGGTACTGCGACTGCAGTGCAGTATAAAGATGACATCCTTCTTCAATATGTTCACCCATGTCTTAGGGCATGAGTTCAGATGTCATTTTTATCGACGATAAAGCGAGTTTACAGGCCTAACATTGTCGGCCAATACTTAGAATTGGAAAAACTGCTTTATAATGAATAGCCATCGAGATCACCCGACTTGAATCCCGTCGAACATGTATAGGACATGCTTGGGAGACGTTTAGGTTCTCTCCATGACCTTCCTCGGAACCTTTATGAACTAAGAACCTATCTGTTCCATGAATGAGCACAGATACGCCAAACCACCACAGATCATCTTATTTCTGGCATGAATCTACGCTGTCGGGTATGTTTTTCCAGCAGTTGTTATCCCATCATTTATTGACAGACCGCTACCAATGAATATTTTGCTCCCAAAATGCTTTTGCGTACCTGTATTATTTAAATATTTATTGATATTTTTTTTTTACATTTCCCCACGCTAGTGTCTTTTGTTATACCCCATGATCTGTGAAAGTGTTAATGAATTCGAATAAACACTTTTCTTTTCATTCGCTTTTTTTCACTTTGTTAGTTAACTTTTGGACATGAGTGTATGAGCAGTACAAACCTGAAAAACGGAAAATATTTACTCTTCTTCAACTTAACTTTCCTCGTAAAAAGAACTTTTCAGACAAGTTATTAATCTAGAAATTGGATTTCCAACTGAAATTTTTGTGACTTACTGTGTGTATCTATCTTCAATAGTTTTTAAGATCTTACCAGGGAAAGTAAACAAAGTCAAGCTAAAGGTCGCTCAGATAGAAACTTTTATTACTTTTTTTAATTATTTAAGTATTTTATATATACATTAAATAAATTTAAATTTTTTACTTATTCAGAGATATAAGCAGCCAAAGTGTTTACATTTTCGTAACGGTTCAGTTTCAACCAGAGATATACTCAACTGATATTATCCACATTAACATTCAACCGATCTACATTAAATTTTTATTTTTAATTCATTTAGTCAGAAATTTGCCAAGGATGTGTTTTCTACAGCTTGTATAGAACCTTGCTGTTCCAACAGCGAAGAGAACCCTGGATCCTCGAACTGACCAGCCGACACTCTACCGTTTAGTTACTGGGACGAAATTGCAAGCTCTTATCGTCGAAGTGCAGTCAGCACTCTCCACCCTCTAATGTCAGATTTGCTGGAAACTGACAATCTGACTGACCACCTCCTGCTATTTTGACCCCCAGGTTAGCTCCTTGACACTACTATTTTTACCCAGGTTAGTATCCTAAGTGGTCGTTATCCTCTCAATTCGAAATCTGTGCTCAATCTTCCAGAGTCCACTGAATCCCTGCTAGTCGTACTAGGGTCACTTTCAGACCTCTAAAATCTTTGCATTAACCTACAGGGTTAATTTGTTTGGTCGCCACTGTAAATACCTTGCTGTGCCAACCGAAAATCGAACCCTGGATTTCTGATCTCGCCAGCCGACACTCTACCGTTGAGCTACTGGGACGAAATTGTAAGTTCTTATCGTTGAAGTGGACTCTACAAACTTTCTCTTTATTTCATTAATGAATGGATCGAAAAGATATCATATATTTTATTGCGTATTAATGCGAACTATTGATTTACAACTAGGTTCTTTATTTATGGCTTATCTGTAGATTAAGGGGAGAAGGGTTGCTAATGCAACGTAATGCAAAAGTGTTACAGAAATAGGCATCTATAAAATGATTCTTCAATAAAAGAATAGTGGTATAGAACTCCATGAAAACTGGATGATTATACCTTATAAAACATTAAATAAGAGACTATTAATAGGTATTTATCGGTATAGAAACATTTATTGCTTTTGCTGTTTGCGCCGTATATTTAGGTTAAGTATCGTGTAAAGTGATCTAAACTTACGAGTAGTACTTTTTTACTTGCTTTACATTAGCAGTAATTGTTATGTGGTCAAAAATACAACTTTGGAAATTTTGGCGTATGTACATGTTTTAAGCATTTCCTTATTTTATTTTCCACCATTTTATTTTCCTTACGAGGTAAACTGAAGGAAAGTATGATTGCGATGTGTACCACTGTTATTGATAGATATACTTTTAGCACATTTAGTAACTTTTTTTATCTAAACCGACATAAGTCAAAGATGAGTATGGGCACCGTGATTGAATCATAAGTCGAGTTTTCACGGCAAATACCTCGGTGGAGCCCTTAGATACCACAAAAACAGTTGTGAGTCTGTGGGTATATTTGTAGGCGTCAAATCGTTGGCCCTCCTTAATATCGAAACCAACTAATCGATTTGGAACCCAAGTTGGATGGCAAGATTCACATATTACGTAAATATGACTGTAGAAAAAAAATTACGTAGAATGTACATAGTTTAACTATGAAACAAAGAAAAATGTTGTCAAAATCGGTTTCCCTTCGTAATCTCGAATATAGCTGGAGCGATTCGAACCAAGTTTTGGTGGTATACTGCGTATATTGTCTACATGTGAATACGCAACAATTAAGAAATATGTATATAGCATATATAGCTTAGCTATAAAATAAAATGCTTTCGACCCAATTTGGGTGGTTATACTGCGTATATTGTGCAGATGTGAATGCAGAAAACCATTTTTAGAAATGTTTATAGTTTTGATCAGAAGCCCACTATTTCTGGAGGAAAGTCGCCCTATCCTCTTGTTTTTAATGCCAATTTATTTAGTTTGGGACGATTACAGAGGTAAACTAATTATAGTAAATAAAGAAAGCCATCTGCAGTGGTGAGCTAGTCATTTTACACTTGCATTTTCTGCAAAATAGCGAGCACTATGCAATAGTGAGTAGGGTACACTGGCTTCCAAAAGTTAAGCATGGACGGTAAAGTCAACAAAAATCGAAAAGTAAAGCTTTGATTAACACAAAATTGTACATGAAGGTAGCAAATGCGTTTATGCATTAAAGAAAACAAGAATTGTGTACAAAGATGAAAAAAAATATTTATTTTTGTAAGTTTTATGATGACGTCACATCTGGGTCATTAACAAAATGATGTTTAAAGGCAAACAAACCAAACCAAACTTACATTAATATAGGATGTGACCACTCCGGACCTCCACACAAACTTTACATTGATTTTCCATACTTTCAATGAGGTGATCAACCATCGCAGATGCGAGCAATGTCCATTCATTCAATAGGGCAGTTTCCAACTCTCTGAGACTGGCTGAAGGATTTAAACGTGCAGAGACAGTACGCCCGAGGGCATGCTAAAGGTTTTCAATGGGATTACGACCAGGGGAATACGCTGGGCACTCCATACGAGAAATGTCTTCACTTGCCAGGTATTAATCAACTATATTAGCTCGATGGGGACGGGCATTATCGTCTGTTAGGAGGAAATTAGAACCAGCTGCTGCAGCGTAGAGTCTCGCAATGGGATCTAGGACTTCATCCTGATACCGCGCAGCTGTCACAGAACCGCCTTTAAAGATGTGCAGCTCTGTGCGATATCCCATTGAAATTCCAGCCCACACCATGACGCTGCCACCTCTGAATGCGGATGTTCGATGATGTTCTTGGCGTGATTGCGTGTGCCTCGTTCTCTCCAGACCCTTATGCGCTTATCATCTGATTCCATGGCAAATCTGAACTCGTCCGTGAACAGGACTTTGCACCAATCTGAGACAGTCCAATTGACATGTTAACGACACCACTTTAATCTTGCCCCTCAGGATGGAACGGTTAGTGGAACACGAAAACGTGATAATCAGGCGTACAGCCCCTTCACGTGGAGCCTTCAGCGCATAGTACTGGCAGATATTGTCTTACAAAGTGCCGCTGCAACCATGGATATAACAGTTGTGGAGGTCACTCGTCGATTCCGCTTGGCTACTATAGCAATATACCGATCATCAGAGGAGGTGGTAACCCTTGGATGACCGGACACAGGTCTCTGGATAACTGTTTGACTTGTTTGGAACTGTTGACTTGTTTGGAAAACTGTTTGACTTGCTTGTTTCCATAATCGAGAAATTACCGAATGATCAACGACAAAGAAAATAGCGACATCCTTGATTGACGGTCCTGCTTCAATGCGTCCGACAGCACGCCAGCGTTGAGTGGTCTGGGTCTTCAACACTCCTTCAACACCGTATCTGTCACATTCCTTTGCCAACATTGGTAAAGGAAGTCGCATTTGTTCTGAACTGGGTGGTGGCTTCGCTGAATATGGTGGTCCATTAATTGTTGCTTTAAAAGTTGATTTTTTTAAGTAGAAGCCATGAAAATGTCATCGTTTAACTCTATTTCTGATGAAACCGAACTTGATTCAGAGAACACTGGTGCTGTACTTTCAGTTATTTTAGCAACTTTAGAAAGTCGAGCATTTTCTTGTGCTTTAAGTTCGGACTTCCGTCGGAGAATCTTTGTTGCGGTTATGTCAAAAGTACTGACGACCATTTTTCTAACAGTTCTTTGGTCATGAAGAAACGCCTGTTCTTCAACAGGAACCTTATGAGACTTTTCACAACAGCCATAGGAAAATTCACATTTAGAGGCCGAAATATCGAACAATTTTAGTTCAGCTTCATCTCTGAATGCTTTGAACATGACCTGGTAATGTTCACTGTTTTGTTTCCCTTTAATTGATTTTAACAGCCCTTTGTACGTGGTACGGTATGGCCCAATGAGTTGAAAAACTACTTGCACGTGGGTTACTATGGGTATTGAAGCTTTTGGCCACAGTTCTTCAATCTCTGAAGCTGCTATCTCTGAGACTTCAATTGCGGTCGGTTCTTTCGTCGTTTCACCTGGCTTTAAATCGTGCCTCACGTATAAATAATACTTTATCATGTCTTCATACGTGGGCAAAACAATCTTACTAAACTCCTTCGGTGCTTCAAACACAGAGCACTTTAATTCAGTTCTTGTTTTAACTTTGCTAGTGGTAGCCATTTTTCACAATTTAGTCAGCGACTCGACTCGACAATTGACCGACATTCGACAATACATAGTATCGCAGTGACAATGTACGAGTACGTAGGTACAAGCTCAAATAATATACGTCTTTGTCTACTGCCGCTACGGTGATAGGTGACATGGTCTTGAATAACCGCCACGTGTCATTGGACGAATTCCTTCCTCAAATTCGGTGTGAAATAGAGGCGAAATGCGCGCGCATGCGTAGTGATGTTGAAGTGAACTCTTCCAAAGTCACAGCAGACCCTTGTGATGAATGAATAGGTAAAATAAAGCTATTTTGGCTCTGTCTTAGTGATATCAAATGGAAACTTTTTCTGGGATATTAGTAATTGAATTTCTGGAGGAAAAAAAACTTGTCGACGTCACAGTGTTACCAAAATAAAGCAAGTTTTGTAGAAGTCAAGGTCAGAGCGGACCCTCAAGACAAAAATGTAGAATAAAACTATTTTAGCTCTGTCTTTATGGTACCAACTTTTCCGCGCTTTTAAAAATTGCATTTCGAAAAAAAAATTTGCCTATCCTTTCACTCCACCCTATTGGTGAACTCTTTTCCATGACCATTCTTTGCAATAGTGGACTCATTTTGCAAGTACTTGTTTACTAGTTTGTTAATGAATACAGAAGTAAACTAATTGTATATAAGGAACACCATTTGCTAACATACATCGCAGATATAATTAATTGAAATCTCAAATTTTCCCTCTATCTGCGACTGAAGATAAACTGAAGTTTCCCCCTTTTACTCCGTTAATGAATGGAGATATATCCAATTACAGATTTTATAGCACATCAAAGGGAAAACTGATTTACGGTAAAGTCTTTTGTTTATGGCTCAGCGGGGGATTTAAGGCAAGGCCTAATACGATATAATGCGAAAGAACTTTGGAAATTAGTGGCTAATATGTTTCTTTGTTACTTACTTGCTATAAAAGATGGTGGAGATGTTTATATTAACCTGGCAATAACTCCATAGTTTATAAATAGGAAATACATTAATTATATTTCACTGTCTTGTAATACATAGTGCATGTAAAAGAAAAGTCTTGTGATGGGTTAGAAAGGCTGATTCTCTGATTTATAGCGGATTAACATGCTTCGAGCGTTCTTGAATACGAATCGACTATTTTTAGTTATGCTTGTTTTCGTCTAATTTGCGCATATCGCTCATAGAAACTTAAAAATCGAAATCAATCGATATGTTTAAATCAAGCAATAAATATTTAGAGACCTTCTGATTATTGGAGATACAGGACAGAAGGGAAACTTCCAATATTTTTCAGCTTTTAATCAGACTAAAATAACTGAAAGCAACGACAAAACATTTATTCAGTTATTTAAACACTTACGTCTCACTTATTCAAATAGATGCAGATCTTGATTGAATAAGTGAGGTTACACTTCTTGCTTGTCGACAGGAGAAAGCTGTTTCTTACCTTTGAAACCGTATGACTCCTAATTTTTTTTCTATGTTGTATTTGCGTATATGAAGATTTTATATAAATTTTGTATACTAATATGATTACAAGATTTTAATTTACGTATTTTTAAATATATAAATAGTGTTGTTGAATTTTAAACGTTAAGTTTTTGAAATACAATTTCCCAATATTCGGGTTAAATTATCCCGGTCTGTCGGGCTAACTCTCCGAAGTCTGTAGCCATATATTGTCTCGCATTAAAATTTTATGTTCTTAACAGATGAGAGTAGAAACTTTATTGAGCTAGATAACTACGAAGATAAAATCTTTCTGGGTAAGAGCTTTCCTTTAATTTCATTAATCAATGAAGCCAGATAAAAATTTAGATTTTATAGCACATAAAGATAAAACTGATTTACGACCAGGTCCTTTTGTTGTTACTTAGTTAGAATATGTTAGAGAAAATTAAATGTATCCTTTCTAATATTTCTATATAGTACAGTAGGCGAAATTATATTATGCATTTTCTAACGTGTTTGTGTATTTCGAGACCCCTATAGTAGCCCCCCACAGACCTAGAGGACTGAAACTTTCACTTATGGTACACTTATACTACTGGTGGCGTGACAATCCAGTGGTTAACGCGGGGGGAATTGCACTAGGTAGGCCCTGGTTCGATTCCCGCCACTGCCAAAACTGCCGCCGTGTTCACGAAAAGTACGATCACGTTAAGCATGGGGGTCCGTAAGTCCTTCCGAGAAGTTGGTGGTAGGGGAAGGAGGGTACGGTCCCTGTGGATGCCTTCCCCACTGGTTTAAGGTCTAAATTGCGTGGCACTTTCCGGCAGTCCAAACTGATACCTTTCACCTTTCTGGTAGGTCGGACGGTCTGGGTCTCAACAACAGCACTTATACTACCAAATACGGAAAAGAAACAAATGTAGTCAAATTTTTATTTTCCCCTCCGGAGATGAAGAAAATGTAGGGGGGGGGGGTGATGTTTTCTAGATCTTCCAGAAGCCCTCTGGTGATTTAGTAAACTAAATCGTTGCAGACTGGAAGTACTGACCATGCGTAAAAACTTAATGCTGACGGATTTTCGATTTCCTACCTGGGACTTAAAAAAAATAGTTGTTTCAAAAGCCTTTCCAGGACCTCCAAAAGTCCCCAGTCGGTTGGCTGAAAATTTGCACATTTATAGTATAGACCATGAGGCATTAAAAAAATGGAGGGAGCCAGACAAGTTTTCTAGATCCTTCAGAAGTGGGGCAGTGAATCTTTGCACACTTAAGTATTAACCAAGTGTATAAACTTAATGCTGAATGATTTTTGATATCCCTCTGGGGAGTAAAAAAAGGGTGGTTTTCAAAAGTCGTTGCAGAACCTCCAAAATATAGAAGACTGAATCTTTGCATATTTTAAGTTTGGACCATGAGACAGAACGCAACATAGCTGAATTTTGATCTTCCCCTGGGGGCTTAAAAAAAAGGGTGGTTTGCAAAAGTCCTTTCAGGACTTCCAGAAGGCCCCCACCTGTTAATATAGAAGACTGAATCAATGCACATTTATAGTACACTCAAACCTGTTTTTGTGCGGTCTTTTTTTGTGCGATTTTTTATTTGTGCGATTTTTTTTGTGCGATATTTTTTGTGCGGTATATGAAAATTTCAATCAAATTGGAACATAATTGACGAAATTATCAATAAAAGAAAATTAGTAGGTTTGATCGGCCATTTAGTTTTTTCGATTTTTGATATGTATTTCATCACATTACATAAGTATTGCGTCAGCCAATTATATTACTTTCCTTATATACATAATGTATAAGGAAAGTATTGTGACGGGGTCGAAAATTCGAATTCGAGTTTTCGACGGGAGAGCACGTTTCAAGCATCCCTGATCACGAATCAAACATTTTTGAAGTGATGTGTGTGTGTATGTGTGTGTGTGTGTGAAAGTATGTGTGTGTGTGTGTGTGTCAGTGAGTCTGTAGAGACGATAACTGACGAACGAATGGACCGATTTAAACCAAATGTAGTACAAAAATCACAATCCGTAAACACTGGAAGCCTATTGTTTTTATACGCAATCGAATGTTCGGAACCCCCCTAAATTTTCGAATGAAATTTTGAAAAAATCGTCAAAAAATCAAAACCACGAATAAAGTTACGCAAATAGACATTTCTTATGTAATTTTTCATTAGAAAACGATTGACGTAAATTTTAGAACGCTAACATGAACCGTTTTCGAGATATTGCACATTTTTCATAAAAATTATCAAAAAGTCATATAAAATTAAAAAGAAAATATTTCCTATTGAGAAACATGTTCACTTTTCATATGTAATACCATGCGATAAATTGGATGACATCATTCTCGTGGATCTAGCTCGTTCCATTCATGAAAAAGATACTTTGAGTAATACTTTTGTATTTGAACTCCAATAGTCATTTATCTGCTGTAAGACTAACATATTTCTTTGTCCATAACGCTTGGCGAGATTTTGGCGACGAATTTGGCGGAATGTCGCCAACTAGGCGACTTTTTGAAATATTGCCAAATCAACAAAAATCTCGCCAAATGGATAAAAATGACGCTAAATCAATAAAAATGACGGCTAATTGTCGAAAATTCAATATCTGGGAAAGAATATTAGTATCTACTATAGGAAAAACCTATTTCTTTTTACTGTAAAAGTAGTAAATTCATTACATTATATAAGGAAAATCATGTGGTGCCCACATCAGATTTTTACATATATATTGAATTCTATAATCGCATAATTTAATTGTTGAACGCACAAGAATTTCCATGTAAATAAATGAAATGTGGAATAGCATATTGCGATGGAATTCTTGCGTAGCAACGCAAAAATGCATTGATCGCAAATAAACATTGAAGGACATCTGCATCGTGTTAGTTCGGGTTTTCCTGAAACGGACTGCGCGTCTCGTTAGGTCGCTGAGTTGGTTTTTTGCTAATGAGATAGTTGGCGATTAGTCTCATGCTTTGTTTTCTTTGTTTTAACGAATAGGTAGAAGAAGTTTACTTGAAGGGAGCAAAGAGTTGCTTTTTTTATTCGTCTCTGATCTGCGCAAGTGACAAGTCCGCTAAATAAAGTGATTTAATAAAAAAGAATATTACGTGTGTTTTAATGTTTAAATCTAATATTAATTGACGTCCTTCAAAGTGCTTTCACATTCCTATTGTCAGACTACGAAGGATAATGGTTATACGTTTTGAAAAGTTTTGTATGTGTAAAATAAGTACATATGTAAATAAAACATTTAAAAATGTTCGCATGTGTATTTTCTAAATCAGATTCCAAAAGATTTGGCGAGATTCCAAGTACTTGCCAAGCCTCGTGTCTTGATTTCGTTTAAAAAAGCAATTCCTAGTTATTTCGTAAGGGTTTGAGTTATTTTCTGCGTGAGACTTTTTTTATGCGGGCCCTATTCACCGCATAAAAGAAATGCTTTTTAATTGTGTTGCGAAAACTATTTTTTATAGCTACTCGTGAAGTTTTGTGCGATTTTTTTATGCGTTTTCTTTTATGCGGTCCCATCCACCGCACAAAAATAGGTTTGAGTGTATAGACCATGAGATATGAAGATAATGGAGGGAAGAGCAAAATTTTTCTAGATCCTCCAGAAGCGCACTGGTCATTTAGCAAGTTGAATCTTTAAACACTTAAAATATTGACCACGCATGAAAACGTAATGCAGACGGATTTTTGATTTCACCCAGGGGACGTAAAAAGCATGGTTTTCAAAAAATATTTTCAGAACCTCCAGAAGCCCCACTCCCCCGCTAATTTAAAAGGCTGAATCTTTGCCATTTTAGTATGGACCATGAGAACCCAACGTAGCTGGATTTTTGATTTCCCCCGAGGATGGAAAAAATGGAGGGTATTCTAACACATTTATAGACCCTGCTTAGTTGCAAGACGCGCCGAGTATCATCTGAAAGTTAATATGCGAAATAAATACTTACCAAGGTGTCTGTATACTCAATGAGTTTATCCTCATCGACAACTTCCTTTCTTGCTTCTCGCAGCAAGTCTTTAAGGAAGTTCTGAAAATTCAAGGTTCAAGGAGAATATAAAAATACAATTATGAACACCAACACATATGTACACTAATATGTTTTAATAACTACATATTAAAGGTTTCAATACTTAATCTTGTACTGTCATCCATATACACTTGCAGAAAACATACATAATTTGCTCAATGAAATGGAAATCCCTCAATATGATCCATTTTTTCTATAACGTATAATTTCAAGCAATTATTAATTTCATGTGTTTATTTAATTTCATGTTACAAAAATTTGTCATTCCGTACTTTTTGTGATCAAGAGTCATTTTCAAAGTAAATTTTCGAAGTAAATTTCAAAGCAAGTATTTTTGGTAGAAGTTAGTTTTAAAATATAAATTTCCAATTAGCGACAACTATGGGCACTCTATAGCCCACTATAGGAAACAATATAAATCAGTGTTAAATCAAATGACACTGTTTTTTTTTCTTCTTTTGACTAGTTACTGATAGCAAAACTTTTTCCAATTGATGTATTTTTACTCAAGTGACTATATAAAAATTTAGACGCCCTATTATTATGAAAATACTACCCACCGAAAAAAAAATTATACGAAAGAATTTAACATTTTTTTTTGACAAATTTTCAAATTGTAAGTAAGTGTCTAAAATAAATTGCCGAATCTCAAGAGGCGAGGTTACCTATGATAAAACACCTTGCAAAGAAAAGTACTCCTGTTCCTTAACATTATAATTTGCTATCCACGCGGAAGGAAACTGTGAATGCTTATTTTCAAATCTGGCATAACAGATAGTCAATTGCCATGAATGGAACGAATGTACGCTTTTCTGATATTCATTTTTAATACGTAATGTTGTACTTTACACTCTATAGTGACACCAATCTAGTGTAGCTACCTAGACCTGGTGAAGCTATTTACACCAGGTGTAGCTATCTTGTACACTCTATAGCGACACCAATCATTGGAAGCTTCGAGAAAAATTTCAATTGAAGGGCCCTAAAAATATAACTCATTCGAAGAAAAGGAATTAAGATTTACCTTTAAAATGAAGTACACTAATCAAATGAATGACTTAAAAAGGGCACGCAAATATTAAAAGTTTGGAAAACACTGACTGACTTACTGTATTCAGGTAGTCTTTAAGACTTTTTGGCCTGGGAGAGGGCAAATAATACTTTAGAGAGGGGACAAGTTTTCTATTTTTCCTATATTGCTGTCACATAAACATAAACTAAACTAATATAAAATGTCTCGGGGGGAGGGGGGGGGGGTTATTGCATCCTGTATGTATGTCTGAAAAAAGCACTGACTGTATTGCTTACTATGAATGGCGAAATATATAATTTTAAAGCTTGCAAGTTAAAATTAGCCTTCTTATTGAAAGTAAATATTTTAAAATCTTCACCAGAAAAATCGTTAAGGATTTGTGCTCTGGTCTTCTCAACTATCCCTTGAAGTGTAGGCAAAACTGCTAAACCATTGAGTAAGAATGGAAGGGCTATGCTAGCACGTTTTGACTTACAACTATCTGTTTTCAAGCTGGTTTCTTAGAATTATTATTTTGACCCAAAACGAACGTAATCCGGATAATTTTTATCCTTTCGAAACAGATGACATTTCATTCGCCGGATAAATTCAACCGTTTCAGAAGTTATATGTTTTTCCCTATAATGCGTAGAACTTTTCGCATATCAAATTCTTAAAAAATGACCTTGTAATTTTTTAAGGATTTGTTCATTCGTAAGGATTTGTTCATTCGTATCGGGTAGGGTCTTCATTCGTTCATTTACGAAGAAAACACGTTATATATTTATTTCGAATAATATATAATTAAAAAATAAAGATGGTTAATTATTTGGGTTGCCACAATCTTCCTCGTCTCTCCCAAAGTTTCACCACTAGACATAAATCGATCCAGTACTTTCTTAACTGTATTTTTTGACGTGAGAAATGAATTTCGCCCCTCACTGAGCAGAGAATCTTAAAGCAATTTGATTGCATTTTGGATATTTCAGATCCGAATGGCAGTGGTAACAAAGCGTCAAATGACGGGAATAACAACTAATATCCCGAATAGTGACATAATCGCATTATTATTTCACTGTGCAAAACTTTAATCTTATGGTATCAATCACAAAAATTTTTCAAGCCCTTTAAAGTGAAGGGTAACATGCTATAGTTGTTATCATTTGGAACCATGATACCGATTTTTCAAAATTTTTCTTGTAAAATCTGCAAAACAGAATTAATTCTAGTATGAAAAAGTCGAGTTGAGTCACACCCCAGTTAATAAAGGTATCGGATCATGGGAAATAATAAAACAGAAGCATCTATTTTACAGTTAAATTGCGTATCAGATAACAGCCATGTAACACGCGCGCGCCATTGAAATAGCACAGGCAGACGATAAACTCTATGGACAGGTTGGAATCAAAATGGCGGTTGCGTCAGCCTATATATTTAGCAGTGTTCAATTAACAGAAGTCACAATAAGCGCGGAACATGCGATAGGAATTTGGAATAAGAATTTAGGGGGGGGGACTTTAATTATATATATATATATATATATATATATATATATATATATATATATATATATATATATATATATATATATATATATATATATATATATATATATATATATATATATGTATATATATGTATATATATATATATATATATATATATGTATATATATATATATATATATATATATATATAAAACGCTAAAAGCCACTTATTAAAAAAATGCACTTAGTACATTATTTTTAATGTTTAACAACACTTAATGTTTTACAACATTTAACATTGAGATAAATTAAATATGTATAGAGATTGTAATTTAAAATAACAGCATTGTTATCCTCTTGCACAAATCATTTAAATTTCCATTAATGTCGAAACGAGTAACTATCTTTCCTAATCATTTTTCGCGTGATACTCAGCTACTTCTAATTATTCCTTTTAATTTTACCAATTAGTACTTTATAGTCGATTTTAACGAGAACACATTAATGCATTATTCTAATAAATACTGTAAATATTTTATCTAAAACCGTCTGCAACAAAAAATAACATTTAAAGAGCCAACGATTCTTTGATGCTGCAATGAAATCTTGAAATTAATCATAATTAAAAAAAATTAATTGGTCATTATTTCGAACTTTTAATTTGATAATCTTTTCATTTAATTTTTTTAAACAACCCATAATCGAAGTTATAAATTTCTGGAGATTTGAATATGTAGAGAAATGTTTTCATTTAAACTGGTTCTATTTCGATAATTATAGCATTACTGGATATTATTTTTTAATTTTGGGTGACAGATTTAAAAAGATGTTTGCATATATTTGAATATTTGAAGTAAATAGAGGTATCATGGTCATGCTGTAGTGAACACCGAGAAAATAACTGCAGACTGTAGCAGCATATTCGTGAGTTTGTGCATGTTATTACATCCGTGATTTGCATATCATTTTGACGTATCTTTAGACTATTATTTGGTTGTTAAATGCACGATTGCATAGTGATTTAGTGTGTTTAATTTGTGTGACTCGAATAAAAATTCGGCATTAATATTAGATAGCAAAATCTGCAAACTTTAACTGTGACGTAGTTTTCATATGAATATAACACTATATCTTTGAATTAAATTTATCTGCAATCGGATGAATGGTTTCGAAAATGCTACAATTGCATGAAATGCGCACGAAACAAACGAAATTGAAAAAAAAAATGTGTATTTGTTTTAACATTCATGAGACAGTCTAAATATTTTTATCAAATTCAGTTTCAATCGTTCAGTTCGAAGATACTGTTTATTGTTCATTCTACAACAACCTGTTTTTTGCTCGAAATGGATTCAATCGGTTTGTATAATTTCATAAAAAAAATAGGTTACATAAATTCGCGGAAAGACGGACAGATGAACTGGCACTTTCTCAAAAAACACTATTCAAACCGTCTAGATTTTGAATTTGGTTGATGTTTTTGATACAGAAACAATATTTCTGTTTCACGAGGGAAAATGCAAAAAAAAAGAGTTTAAAAAGTCAATGCACAGCAGTAATATGAATAACAGTGGCACACTTTATGAAGAGCTCTTAGTAATAATAGAGAATTATTAAACACAATTTTAATCACTGTTATGTATGTTTTACCTAAAGTCATTTCTGAAATTCAAAATCAAGATATATTTTTACTTCACAAACTGTTTTAATATTTCACAATTATAAAGCTTCAGTGATAGTAAGTACAATGCTCAAAGAGGAGTAACAAAGCGCAGTCAAATGAAACTGCTTGAAGCGACAACGCATTGCTAATAAAATATTACAGTGAAACAATTTTAAAACAGAAACTCCATTCTTGCCTTAATGCATCCATCATTCTAGAACAGGGTTAATCTAGACACAACAGACCACATGATATTTTTCCATTGCTCTACACTCCAGCCTTTCTTCTCTCTAGCAAATTGAATCTTTATAATCTCGCTAACACGTGGTTTCCTTGTGGATACGCAGCTGTTCAATCTCGATCATGTAAATTATAGTCAAGCTATGCTTGTAAAAATGTTCCTACCCTCACTAATATACATTAGTGAGTTGAGCTGATTTTTTTTTACGATTTGAATTTACAAAGCCTTTTAGTGATGTCCTGTCACGATCATGTAAGTTTACTTCAGATTACATTTATTCAGCAAAGTTGCTTTTCATCACTTCCAGGTTTTAAAACTGCATTGTTCAATCCTTAACCCTATTACAGTTAGTTCACAAATCTTCTTGCTTGTTTTATTTCCTATCTTTTCTTTGACAACAAGAAGCGTCTTCAGACATGGTCTTAGCATGCACATTTTATTATTAGACGTGAAATGTGCAAATAAGATGCGTATATCGCAACTTCATAAATGCTTATGGTACAAAGTCGCCGATTTGACCTTTTTCTGAAAGTTAGAATTATCCGAGTGATGGAATCGGGATAGTCCCGGACAGAAATTTCCAGAGCATTTAATGCGCTTCAAAGGGCAATTTTCAGACTATTGAGTAGGTTCCAGAAAGACGGAACATCCTCTATAGTCTGGAGATGGGACTTTGTGACGCAATCTGCAGACTGGCATTGCGCCACTATTAACTACGACTTCCTACTGACTACAACCGGTAAAAAGTCCTCACATCCCTTCATTTGGTGTTGTTGTAGATATATCTACGGTCAAGTATACGACGTCACCAGGCTATGTCAACACAAGTCAACTCTCTGAAGAGTTGATAACCGCCACAGGAGCAACTGTTTCCAAACAAACTGTTTACAGAGCGCTTAGAAAAACTGGTCTATATAAACTCATGTTTGTAAAAATTTCAACATGAAGGAATCCCGCGACTGAGCTGAAACTTACAGCAAATGCAAATTAGGGAGTGCTAGACAAATGATTTGAATTTCAAAGTTACCGTGCATGCGTGGACTGAGCAGCGCCCTCTGAACTACTGTTTTAGCCGTACAAATACAGAGAAGTAAAGGGACTTTAAAAATAGTCTATAATTGTCTGAAACGGTAAACGTTTCATGAGAAGTTACTATGCCTCTACGACGACAGAGGGCGCCATATGAGCAATTTACGGAGTTTGTACGGGAACGACTGGTCGGCCTTCGTGAAGGGTTTTTTTCTTACCATGCAATAGCAGCTCGTATGGAGCGCAATGCCACAGTAGTTATGCAAGTGTGGAAGGAGTGGACTGAAGAGAACCGGGCGAGTCGCAAATCCGACGGTGGATGACGAAATAATACGTTAGAGCGGGGTAATAGACACCTCATCCGCATGACAGTAATGGACCGTACAACTTCATCTCGACAGGTAACAGAACGTTGGAGCACTGCTACGGGTGTGTCATTTCCTACTCCAACAATTGGTCGGCCTCTGCTGCACCGTGGACTGCGTGCAAGAATACCTTTGTGCAGCATTCCTCTGACTCAAAACCATCGACGTCTACGGCTACAATGGGCTCATCATCATTGGCAATATTTCATCTTTTCCGGTGAATTCCGCTTTAATTTGGGGTACAGTGATCCACGTTAGACGGCATAAAGGCGAATGCCACTTTCTAGAGTGCGTTATCCAACGTCATATTGGTGCAATGATCTGAGCGATGGACCATCACGTCAAGATGGACCATTACGCCCAGACCATCGCTCCAAGCTTGATGGTCTGGGGCGCCATTGGGTATCTTGAACTATCTCAGATGCTAAGAATTGTGGTTTATCTCAACAACAACCGGTCGATCAGAGAAGTTCTGGAGCCTGAAGTCGTACCCTTTCTTCAAGGTATTTAGGGATCTACATTTCAATAAGGCAATGCCCGTTGCTAGGAATGTTCAAGACTTCTTTTCAGCACAACAGATACAGTTTCTTCCTTGGCCTGCCTATTCTCCGAATATGTCGCCTATTGGACACGTCTGGGATTTCGTCGGTCGGTGTCTCCCTCGTGATGCTCGTCCCGTAGCTAATACAGCTCAACTTTGGGTCGGATAAAAGCAATATGGAATGCTTTTCTTTAGGTACAAATTGAAAATCTGTTTGATTCGATGCCACGTCGCATAGAAGCACTTATTGCAGCGCATGGAGGCTTCACCAAACACTGATTTTCGACATCTAATATTGTTTTTCTTTTTGCGTTATAAATTTAATCTTTTATTTGTATCAATACAGATTATTTGTGGAATAAATTTCATTCAATTTTGATGATTCCTTCATGGTGTTGCAATTTACACAAACTAGACGCCCAATAGTATGTCTACCACTCATATCTGCGCACATGCGTGTGCGTTTATAGTGGAGTTAAGAACATCGAGACCGGACTCTGAATCAGTGGAGCAATGTGCTTTTTACTAACGAGTCCAGATTCAGTTTACAATTGATTCTCGTCACAACGCTATATGGAGAGAACGGAAAAAACGTTACCATTCCCTTAAAATCACGGAAAAGAACCACTTAAGAGTTGTTAGGGTCTTGATATGGACAGGCATGATGCTGAAGAGACGCATAAATCACCCAGTAGGGCCATAAGTGTATGCAATATAAGCGTAATATTGAAAGCCAAAATTTGCTTGGCAACTAGTGAAAAGCATGGTACTGCTATAAACGCAATATGTTAGTGATATATTCAATGCATAAGAATAATATTTATTTATTTATAATTTTGTTCAGGGAACTGGACAGTTTCAATCGGTGCACAACTTTTCCGACACATAACACAGTTAAATAAGAATACATCGAACATTATATACAATGAGCATGCGATCACATAAACATTGGATGCATCGAGTATACGATGAATTGAACATTGGGTAAATCTAGTATAAAATACATCTAATATAGATTAAGACACATAAAATAAATTGAACAAATCATACACTTTATCGAACACTGAAAAATTATTCATATTTCAAGCTTTCTAAAGATAAACGTTTAGTTGTGTTACCTTTAATTCATCTGCTTCTATAAATCCACTTCCATCTGTGTCGTACTCCCTCCATATCTGAAAAAAGAAAAAAAAATCATTTGTAATTACTTATTTTCGACTTAATTGTTGAATTGCATGACATGGGTTAATGCAATTAGATTTTGCGTGTTTTTTCCTCATTTATGAGGTGTTCATAAAATGTTGTACCACTCATCGAGTTTTTTAATTTTCCATTATGTACACTGAAAATTTTGCAATATTTATTTCATCTGTCCTATTATCTTGCAATATTTTATATAAATGTGTATAACACGAATATAACAGAACAGATAAATATATAATACTATATAAGAAAAGCCGATATCACTATCTGTCTTAGATTTGGCGACGAATTTGGGGAAATATTGCTAACAGTGGGAATTTGAAAAAATTCGACAAGTTGGCAATGATTTAATGTCTCCGAAATTTAAATTTAATTTTTGATTATTCCTGTAGCTTTATGGAAATTAATGATTTAATACTCCTGATTCAAAATATAGCAAGTGTAACTGTTTGTAGGACTGGTACGTTTCGTTATGGGGGGGGGGGGAGTCTAAAAATAATTTAATTTTGTTAGGCGTACATTCATTATATATTATTAGAAAGTCGTATAATTATGTATATAACATGCACGGAGCTAACTAAATGTGAGTGAGTTGATAACGTATCAAAATTACCTTGCACTTCCTCCTTATGAAAAAATCACAAAACAATAAAATTTACTCACTTGTATTCAATGATTAAACGTTTGTCAAGTACACATTTAAACGAAACAAAATGGACGCTATTTTTAGTTGTTATTATGCACCTTTTTCGAGATATTAGAAGTTTAACTTTTCCACAAAAAGCGCAATGTCTGTAGAGATAATCAAGCAAATTACATAAAATTTCATATTCCTTTTTAATCGGGGATACCAAAAAAGCATTATGATTTCAAACAATATCTACTGATAAGTATGTTCTGATTTATGTAATCTTCCTATAAAATTTAAATTTGTTATTCTGTAGGGAAAGACACATGTTGGACGCAATAGATGTTCGCTATTAACCTAGTACTCACATGTTAGGTAAATATATAATCTGATTTGCGAAGAGAAAAAAATATTCTGGCACACTGCCGAGACAACGTCTGAAAAAAAAATGCGATTGAAATGATCCTTCTTTTGATGAACATGTCATAGTCCAGTTACGATCTTGCAAAAAACTGGACTACAGCTGATTTTTGTTTCGCAGGTGGCAATAAATAGAATGAATGATAACTGGTCCTGATTTTCTGCCAACACGCAGGATGTGTTACAATTACGGTGAAACAAATGGACATTTCTTCTAGAACGTGCTGTATTCTTATATTTCCGAATCCCCAGCACTGCAAATTATCTGTTGAGGCAAATGTCAGACAAGCAATTTGTCTGCAATTTATCTGTTAATTAACGATACGCATGGCATTTGTAACACGTTTGGAATAACGTTCGAAGGTTGGGCTGTGTCGTCGCAAAGGGGGGAATTTGGAGGTCATACGACCCCCCTCAGCACGGACCAATCCAAACCCGTTGAAGTTCGTTGAATTAATATTTGGAGAAATAGGAAATAGACGTTTTTTTAAACACACACCCCTTAATTTTTACTTTCTCACTCGTAATATTGAAAAGTACTGTTTTCGTGGACATTTTCGAATTCTAGATTTTGACGTCAATATATGTTGTAAGACTTCCTGAACACGTTTTGATTATTCTTGGAGTGATGTCCGTCTGTCTGATGTCTGTGGTCGATTTCTTGTGTACACTATAGCAGCCACAAATATTACTGGATCTTCGCAAAACTTTATTTATCAAAACATCTATTTATAAAACTTTGTTATCAAAACATCTATAACTAAATAGAGTTTTCATTAATTCGACCGAAAACTTTTGATTTTATTCGAAATTTTATATTTCCATAACATGGCAGTATAGGGAGAAATTTGACATAACCATGCATAAAAGGGTTTATTTATGGCTCAATGATAACGATAATTTATAGTTTCAATCATTGTTGTAAAAAATAGCTTATTAAAATGTATAGTGTAATAAAATGTATTAATCATACAACGACATACCCTATTTGGGCTTTCTAGCTGCATCTGTTCTCGATTTATTCTCCAAAAAGGAGGACATTCTTATGGTGGACACAAGATGGCCTAGCCCGATAAGCTTCAAAATCCAGAGAACTAAAATGTACCTCAAAAAACAACGACATAGCAAACGACACGTTTCTATGATTAATGGAACTTATTTGGGTCTCAAAAATATGAATGATACTGACAAACAAACACCAGATCAAGTTAAATAAAATGTTGCAATAATAAAAAAAGAACTGTTAGAAAAGTAAAAATTTTATCGCAAAAATCCAATATGTTTATCTCGTGACTTTGTAAATTTACTTTCTTTTTTCCTTTTCTTTTTATTAATAGCCAGGCACTTGGATTAACACGTTCGAGACGGAGCTGATTTTGATATACTTTCCATTGAACCGTCAGAGGAATCGGTGGATGTTTGACCGTATAGAATATAGAGAAAAGATAATTCGCTCAACTTAATAGAGACTCCATTGCGTACTGAGATACATACGCTGAAGAAGTGTAAGTGTATTTTTATACTATATAAATTACAATTTTATAAGTGTATTTTTAATCTTATATAAATTAGGTTTTGTAAATGTACTTTTTATGTTTTATAAATAAAGTTTATTTCATCAAATTCGATACAGTCGGTCCACAGAATCCGACGCCGGCTAAACGGAAAATTCAATGTGGGTTCTCAGGATCCGACGCTGTCCGAACAGAAAATTGTGTCGGTCCCCTGGGCCTAACCCCGTCCAAATGAAAAATTTCGGTGTCGGACCCCAGAACCCCGTTGAGACACCGTCTTGATCGTGTTAATTGAACATTCGCCCAAACAATGGCTGGAATGTGAATCATTTTGCTGCCACATTGCGTTGTTCCGGCGGCGTACCACGGGGGAGGGACGGAACACTTTGCACCCCTTTACGACCAGTACAACATTCATTCTATAGACGTAATATATTATGTGTATAGTTCATACCCGCAGAATTCGAACCCTCAACCCGGTAGTCTAGAGAATATGAGGAGACTTTTGCTTGTCACTTCTGGGATCTTTGTAAATCTTCTGTGCGGAAATCTTGTGTGAATGTTAGATCTTCAACTTTGGAGATATAACATTCACAATGTTGCCAGTTAATAATAAATAAACTACGAACATTGATTGAATTTTGACTCACCTTCATGAATTCTACACTGGACTCCAAAGGATTGTCGAAGCGGAAGAGGAGAAGGAAACTTTCCTCCAAAGGTAACAACTGTGCCAACTGCGAAAAAATAACAAATAAATAAATTAATTAAAATAAATAAATAAATAAAAGTAAATTGATAGATCATTGTGTTTTCCAAATACAGAATGCATGCAAAATATTCCAAAGATTTAAATTTTAGTCGTAGTAAATGCCTTAAGGATGAATATGACCAGTCCTATTTTATTTTATAGATTCTGCCAACATGTATATAAAATAAGTGGTTAAATATTAAAATTAAATATGCAATTTTTAGAAGGCATTTTTTATATTCGTCAGTATTAGTTACATTTCTCACTGAAAAAGCTCAAAACATTTCATTTAACAAAAAATACTGTGTAGGACAATTTTGAAATAAAAACAGTATTAATAAAACATGAAGATCGGGACAAAAACGCGGAAATAAGTGGACATTCGATCTCTGAGCCAAATTATAAGCATTTATAAGAAAGAATTTATTTCTGATTTCACGTCTACACAATACATGCGCAATATTCCGCTCAAATTGGGTCCAAGTGGAGTCGCTTAAGTGGATTTCGAGATTACGAAAAACCAAAGATTTGTCACCCATAGACCGACAAAAGCAAGTCTCTGATATCTAAGAACCTCACGGATATTATGATGAAATCTCGACTTGTGATCCAACCATGATCGCCATATTTTTCTTAGGCTACATCGGTTAAAGTAAAATACTTTCTTAATCTACTGCTAAAAGCATATCTAATAAGGAAAGTGGTACAATTCACAATCAATGCCAACATACTTTTTCCTAGCTTTTCGCGAGATGAAAGTAAGAGATAAGCAACATGTGTGACAATCCTAATGTGAAATTTGAGCTTAAATTTATAAACTGAAACAAAATAAACACTTTTATTTTATATCCTCGCTCTCTGACATTAAATAATTTCATCAACCCCTTAATACATTCTCTTAACTCCAAATAGGATCGCGACCCAAGTGTTCCGCACCATTGATCTTACTCTCCTCGACAAAATATAACATCAATAATATAAAAATGTCATTAAAATATTTAGCATAAATATTTTCATGTAAATCTATTTTTTATTTTACTGTTTTTATTACAGAAGATATTGACCTTCTTTTTTAATTTTTAAATGATATGACATATTCAATTAATTAAAACGATGGAATCGTTAAAAGGACAAAATATCTTACCTCTCTAATTTCAATTTTCCCATCTTTGTTGTCGTCATATGCTTCCATAAAGCACTCCTTCAGCTCCGCCATCATAGTGTCCGATACTACTTGCTGAAAGGAAAATGAAAAGATTAGTATCGTCAGAGCATATTGAATAAATATCTATAATTTCATGTAGCATTTTCTTTTAAATAATAGGAAGATCTGTTGTCCGATCGTTACACCTCACCTACCCCTATTTTTACTCTCCATATATACATAGTAGGATATATAGAGGAAGTAATGTGATGAAGTCGGAAATAAGAATTTTTCGAAATAAGAAGTTAATTAAGAAGTTAAGTTCGAAAATAGAAGTTTTCGTCGGAGAAACATCTCTAAACTAGAATCGAACGTTTTTGAGGTATGTCTGTATGTGTGCAAGTATGTAAGAGTGCATATATGTTAGTGTGCATGCATGATTGTGTGCGTGACAGAGAGAGAGAAGCGAGAGTGAGTTTATAGACGCCACATTTTACGAGTTACCGAAACGTTTTGTAATTTGGAATTATTGTTACATACGGAAAATACTGAACACTATACATTTTTAACATAATCAAGTGTTTGTACCCCTAACCCCACACCAATTTTAAGAAATTTTTTTGACAAAATCATTATAAAATCAGCGCTTTCAATAATGTTAAATAAATATAATTATTTCAGATATAATTTTTCAGTTGAAACGAACGATATTAATTTCAAAAGATGAGCATTAACTGTTCTCGAGATAACGCAGAATTTTCAAATATTTAAAAAAAAAAATTATTTAAATATCAAAATTGTCAATGATGTTAAGTAAATAATCGTTTCATAAGCAATTTTTTATTCGAAAACAGGTTACACAAACTTTAGAATGCTGAACTGAACCGTTCACGAGATGTAGGCAAATAAATCTTTCATAATTCCATAAAATTAAAAAACCATTAAGTATCGTCAAACATGTTCACATTCCATGTGTAATATTATGCAACATCATTCTCTTGAATCTCGTTTGTTTTATTTACCAGAGAAGATATTTTTTTTCCAAACAGTTTTAGGATTTGATGTCCAAAAATTCGCCAACAGCCAAATATTTCACAGGACATTAATTATACGTACATAACAATTTAAGGGGACGGTGGACGTTGAAATTTTTTTATTTATTTATTGACTTAGAAACATGAAAATTTGTATAAATATTCTTCTTAACATTATTATATAAAATAACATTCAATTTCTTTCAATTTTGTTATAATTTTGTATTTTTTTTTAATTTAATTTTTTTAACGAAAATTTGAAAATGCTCCTTGCGTGCCATTTGTTCACACTTTTGATTAATTTTACGTTATGATCACTCAAAAACACATTATGAACACATTTGGGTATTCATTTTTAAATCCCTTAGAAAGTTAATTTTTAAAAAAAAAATTTCTGCATTAAAACTTAATTTTCAACATTTAATTGGGTTATTATTCAATTTTAATTACCTTAATAAAGTTCAATTATAAAATGCATACCCAGTTTCATTAAATAGTATGAAAGGTGTCTTCTGACCAAATTTCATGCATCTCAAACAAAAATTAAAACGCATGGAGAATTTTTAAAATGTAAAACCTTTGAATATTCCGTTTCGAAAAAAATGCATTTAACCTTTTGCTAACGGGTGTGACAGCGTCCATCCCAAACGAAGAATCTCCCAATAAGACAGATATTTGACAAACCCTATCCCAAACAGTTCGACCCCCTTTGCAGACATTGGCGTCCATGGAAATCGCTCACAGAAACATTGCACCTGCTGCCAGCAGGTGCAACGTTGTAAACATTGTTGTAAACAATGTAAAACATTGTTCTGTGTATCTTGAACATAATTATTTTGCTGCGAAACAAATAAATCATGCATTAGAGTCAAAATCATGCAGTGAAAGTCATATTCTGTTCACATCCGATTTTTATTATTTCTTTCCACCAAAATTTCTAAACCAGTAAATGCATTTTATTCTTCTTCGAGTATTGTGAAACATTTTTCAGTTTTCACCAAAATTGGATTGGATCTGATGAAGACTTTTTGGGGGTTTTAAAATATATCCATAAATATGAGGAATCGACGAAATGTTACAAGATGAACACTTGAATCGATGTTTAATGAACACTTAAATCATGCTCTGCTGGCCTCGGCGCTCAAACAGGCTCAAAACCGTGGAACCCGGGCATAGAGTTCTTTGATATGTAGCATTTGCCTTACAGTACTGTCGGATATGGAATTTCCTATTACTGTGGTAACCATTGCTCGGAGAGCTGGAGGTGGGGTCGCCCAGCAATTTTGTTTGGCCAGTAATGCGATGTATTGCTCATAAGAGGATGAGCCCTAGGATGACCAGCAACGGGTCCCTGAATAACTATTTCATTTGTGGCAACGGGTCCCTGAATAAATATTTCACTTGTGACAATGGGTCCCTGAATAACTATTTCACTTGTGACAACGTGTCTTTGAATAACTATTTCACTTGTGATAACAGGTCCCTGAATAACTATTTCACTTGTGACAACGGGTCCCTGAATAGCTATTTCATTTGTTTCTTTCTTTCGACCCAGATTGTCTGACCTAACCTAAGATGTAAGGTATCTATTTGGATGGCAGTAAAAGTGCCACCCAATTAGAACCGAAACCTAGTAGACACAACATCCATGGAGACAGTACACTTCTTCCCCTGCCACAAACCTCTCGGATGAACTTTTGGACCCACATATTTAACGTGTGCGTACTCAACGTAAACACATGAATAGTTTGAGCTGAGCCGGAAATCGAAATCGGGTCCTCCGAATGCAATCCCAGAGCCTTAACCACTGAACTATCCCGCCCCTGTCTCACATGTTTGAAATTGTTTCCATAAACGAGAAATGATAGAATGGTCTACAGAAAATAACTTGGCGTCTTCCTTAATGGACTGTCTTGCTTTAAGTCTGCCAATAGTACATCAGCATTGAGCATCTTCCAAGCATATTCTTTTTCTTTCAGCAAAACCAATCTCATCCAAAATCAACTCTAACACTCTAAAAATTTTTCTTTGAACATTGAAAAACTCTTAGGCGCAAACAAGTCGTTTTCATCTCAAGCTTAATTTTTATATTGTTAGAAGTGTAAGTCAGAATTGGGCAATTTGTATATCCCCATCGACGACAACAGTAAGTTTCACACAAAATTCACTGATGCGTTCACTATTTCAGAATTTGCATCGTGTGATTAATTTTTGGAAGGCAGTGTAGAATAAATATGCTTAATTGCTCTATCAAGAATGAAATGAATGAAACGCATCATTTGGCACCATATGAAGACTGTTTCTCAAATGTTTTGTTTCATTTGATATTTCATTTAAAATTACTTACCTATAGATATTAACCACTTTATTCTTGTATATTAAATAATGTTTTATTACAGTTTCGATTTAGTCGCAAACGGGTTTTCTTATGACATTAATATACTGAAATTTCATAGGATTCTGGTATCTGTATAACAATTATATGAATTACCATTTTTAAATCTATTCAATGGGGACATATATTACATCCCCCTTTCCCATTTAAAAAATAAGATGCCAATATCTGAAGTTTATAAACCATGACGATGATTATCTAGTATAAATAAACGAATACGGTGGTTCTCTATATAGCTCCAGATATGAGGCAGAACGGGTACAAAATAAGTCATCATATATTTTTGGGTTTTTACGAAATTGATTTATTTTACTATTTATGATTTTTTGCCGTACATGAAAATGTATGGTAAAAGTATTACAATGGGGTGAAAATTAAAATTAGAGTTCTTGGCGAATTTTTATACATTTGGGGCACTCTTAACAAAAATGAACTATCCTTAGAACACAAATAAACTATAACTAATGCATAATTAAAATAACCGATAAGCTTAAGCAAGGGCAATATACAGATAATGACTCTTTAGCTATTTAACAAGACTATAAAATGACCCCCAGGTTCAACAAAACAGCAGTTAAATTCTTAAATTCATTCACGAAACAGAAGATTATTTTCTTAAAACGCTTACATATTCATAATTCAGACTAGTATCACGTCAAATGTTTCTAACTGAACAATGACCAGCTTATATATCCTCTGTGGACATTTCTAAAAACATTGACGTAACTTGAAACATTCTTAATCAAACAACAAATTTCTAAAAGGTTCCAGAGCTCGTCAAGTTGGCGATATGTCGTTAATTTTGTCTCCAATGTAACTACATTTATCGCCAATGTCAAACGAACTGACTTTCAAATAACAATGGTTGACAATAATAACAATGAAAACGTATTCGCAACAATATTCACTCCCTCTGATAAACTGTCCGACGATGTATATACAGGGTGTCCATAAATTCTTGCAACATAAAAGGGGGGATAGTACACACAAATAGCAATCCACTCATAGTGTCAGAAACACAATGATGGGACCTAGCACACTTTTTCACCGCCGGCCGATACTTTCTAAACACGACGTATCCCCAGCAGTAGATTGGGAGTGGTGGACCTGCGGCTTGGCTTCCACGCTCCCCGGAACAGAATCCAATCCACTGGACTTTTTATTCTGAGGACACATGAAAGAGTTGGTGTATGAAACACTTGTGGACTCCGTCGAAGATCTCGTCGCGCGAATCTCTGTTGCTGCGGACAAGATTAACACCCCAACAAGGGTCTTCTTTAAAAGGGTCCTTCCTTCGCCGATGTCGGTTGTGTAACGAAGCCCATGGACGTCACTTTGAACAGCTCCTTTAAGTAATTCTCTGGTGCGAATGGCACTGTGTCATACATCTGTTACTTGAGTCTCTTTTTTATCGGAACAAAGGATCGACTTGAACGAATCACGCTTCCTTTTTTTTTTGCCACTATGAGTGGATTGTGACCCTAGGTTCTATAGCAAATATTGTTCGCCTTGCTATGTACTATCATCTATCTTTTTTTGCAGAAGTTCCTGTATATATATAATAGTAAACTTTTAAAGATTTACATATTATTGAAAGTGTATATGTTTGTATGTAATTTTTACGGTTTTATAAGAGTCATGAAGTAGATAGGGTAGGGAGTATCGGCTACCGGGAGCGTTTGCCATGGCGGAAAAAAAGCTTTAACCGGAGTGTTGGGGGTCGCAACTCCCCCCAGCCATTACTCCTGTCACTCTTCTAGAAATTTACGAGTACATTATTACTTGTCCTTTTTGAGAATTTATATATATATATATATATATATATATATAAAGATGAAATCTCAAATAATTGTCATATTGTAAAAAACAGTTTTGAAGTAGTTAAGAAATTGAAAACTCTTACTAATATTCGTAGTATTTATACCTTTGATTTCAAAGATTTGTTTAATAATATTAATATAGATGATCTGTATAGAATTATTTTAGGAATTTTTGAAAAATATAATATCAACCTAAAATATTCAAATTTTCTTTTTAAAAAATTACTTAACTTCACTCTTTATGAGAATTATATTCAACATGGTGGTACTATTTTTAAACAACAGGTTGGTATCCCACAAGGGGGGGGGGTGCCTCATCATTGTTAGCTAATCTGTATTTATTCTTCTATGAAAAAAACATTAATCCAAGCTTGCATAATATGCACATGTTTAGATATTTAGATGACATTTTATGTGTATCCCCAAATAATATCCCTATAGTATTAAACTTTTATCCAAAAAATTTACAATTAAATGCAAGTAATAATGACACAAATGTTGCAAACTTTTTAGATTTAAATTTAAATTTACAAAATTGTAATATGGTTATAAACTTGTATGATCAAAGACAGGATTTTAAATTTAATACATCAAAAATTCAACATTTTGACTCTTGTCTGCATATATCTGTATTTAGAAATATTATAATAAACCAGGCTCTTAGAATCAATAAAATTTGTGATGAATATTATAAATTAGCGCACTTTATGGAATTATTGAGTACAGCGACTAATAATGCATATCCCCCCAATTTTGTTATTAAAATTATCAACTCAGTGTATCAAATTTCACTCGATAACATCCTAGAAAACATTCCCAATTATAGTGACTAACATACAGGAGAGAGGGGGGGGGGACTAAGTCAAAAACATTAGAAAAATCAAAAAATCGGAAAATAAGATGCATTAACATTAATGTTTTGAATTTTATTTTCGCAAAAAAATGTAACTTTTGTCAGTATTGAAACTACGTTTTGAGCGCCCATATAATGGTGTATAGTGGCATTCTCGATTATCCAGTTTTCCTATGAATTACTTGTTTAGTAGGAATTTTCATCTTTGATTCATATTCATATTTAGTTCTGCATGTTTGGGAAGTTGTATTCTGAATTGCTTGTCCAGTCTCCAGCTTAGACTCACTGGACGGGTTTGGGAGTATTTCCGTGAACGTTCGTACTGCCTCCCTGGTAGAATTTCGACTTGTTCATTCCAGTGCTTCTAGATTAAGCTGTTGAGGTTGATCGTGTATACACGTGGTAGAAGAAGAAGGGTTCATGCCGCATGGTAATACAATTTTCTTAATGTATCCTTTTTTCATTTTTTGATGCCTGTAGTCTGAGTTTAAGCATTTATAGTAATGTACTATTGCTTAATCTGAAACAGGCATTTGTTTGGGTTAATTAGAATTAAATACTCAGACCTGAAGATGAATTTAATTCTGATTAATCATCGAATTTGGGAAGGTTCTGTTCTTTTCTCTTATCGGCATTATGGCCGTGAATTTGCTTCTATGGTGATGTTAATTTTACTTGAATTGTATTTTTATTTTTTTTATTTTTACATAATTCTTATTATTACATTTCAAATATATATATATATATATGTATATAGAGGGTGCCCCAAAAACATTGAACTCTGCTTTTATTCCTTAAATATTGATCTTAAACATATATAATAAATTACAAAGTTGCATAAAAAAAGGTACAGAATTTTATGAAATCAATTAAAATTTTCAAGGGAATTAAATTTTAAGAAATACAAAATTTAAATTTTTATGCGGCCCCCGTACAAAAACATTTCCAATGAGTAAAATGTGTCCCATACACTAATAAGATGATGTACAAATTGTCAGCATTTTATCATAAAAAGTCTCAGAGATAAGAAAAGACAAAAATGCTGACTTAAACCACTTTTTGATGCACCAGCATGGGTTCTCAGAGGGGAAAAATCATGTCGGCAGATCGCGTTTCAGGGGTCATACACAAATTACGAAAGAAAACAATGATTACATAAGTAAATAATAAGTTTGCTATTTATTTGTACAAAAGTATTTACACTGTGTAGAAATAATAACTTTATTCAAAGATTTCAAAGCTTGTCCAAAATGTTTTCCATTCATGCCAATACAGAGCTACATTCGCCTGATAACACTTCTGTGCACTCCATCAAGTTCTTGTTCGGTGATGTCACGACAACCATCTTGAATGCGTTGTTGCAACTCTGCGTTACTTAAGGGAGGTGACAGATAAACAGTTGTGTGTAAACGACTCCACAAATAAAAATCCATAGGCGTTAAATCAGGCGATCTAGGGAGAAATTTGACTGGCCCATGCAAGCCGACCAATTGTCTAGAAACACGTTATTTAACCAGTGTTTCACAGCTGTAGTATAGTGAGCTGGAGATTCGTCCTGTAGAAACCATACATGTGGAAGTACTGTTAGGGGCAGTTCATCCATAAAATCAGAAATAACCGCATTCAGAATCTCATTAACATATCTGTCACCCATCAACGTACCATCCTATAGTATGGGTCCAAGCAAACGGTTTCTGAAAATACTATACAATATATTCCAGAAAATTACTTCTGATGATGAATATCACGTACGACGAATGGATTTCTATCAGACCAGAAGTGCTCATTTTAAGGATTTATGCATCCATCTTGTTTAAAACAGCATTCGTCAGTCTAAATTACGTTTTTCAGAAAAGAAGGATTTGCATGTTCCTGATTTAGAGTCCAATTACAAAATTCTAGACGACGTTGATAATCTGTTGGCTCCTGTCCTTGCACATACCATGAATGTTAAACGGATGCCATTCATTCAGTCTGAATATCCTCCACACTGTTGCACGTGGTACGTTCATTTCTGAAGCAGCGGTACGGACCGGGGCCGGCGGGATTTCTTCTTCTTATCGGGCCTAGATGCAGGTTTCGTGACGTCACAACTTACATCCCATCCACGGCGTTTACACTTTGCTCCAGTTCTTAAGTAAAAATGATTTAATTGAATAAATATAACGAAAACAAATTATATATATAAAGAAGGAATATATATATAATAAAGTAGAAAGAATACTGAATATTTCCGTAGTTACGAGGTTTTTTTTTCCTTTCTTCTAAAAGATTCAATGCCAGGTTTTAACCTTTTGAATTTTATTTTTTCATAAAATTCATTTACTTGAGAAATCTGGTTTTTGTTCTTAAATAACCTAATGCACAGAAACACATTATGACCTCTTATATATATATAATAATGCTTTTGGGCAGAGTTAATTAAATTTCTAGTTACATAGTTCTCCTAAAACATTTTTGTAATAAGGTCTTTCAAAAGTTTTAACTGTCAGATTTACATAACATATATCCTAATATACATACATACTTAATAGTAATAATACTTAATAATTAATATACTATTAATAATTATTTAATACTATTAATTAATATAATATTAGTACTTATTTAATAGTAATATACATACATACTTAATAATATATATATATATATATAATTAATAATAATACATACTTAATAGTAATATACATACATACTTAGTAATATATATATGCTTAATAATAATATGCATACATAATAATAATATGCATACATAATAATAATATGCATACATAATAATACAGACATTAGATTTATATTTTAACCGTCAATAAGTGATCACGCCTATTATGAACGACTATTCCGGAAGTTATATTTGTAATTGACAGCAGGGTTGTGATATAAAAATATTTATTTTTTGTTATTGTGCACTTTCAGATTAAATTGAAATCCCTGTTTGGTTAATTGAAATGTAGAGATTAGCGTGAATGCCAGGAAAAGACAGTAGTCTCAAATAGTAATAATTTTTAAAAAACTAAAAAATCGCTTTCGGGTTATACACTTTTTTACAACAGATATAATTTAATAAATTTGAATAAATCGATTAAATATCAAATATAATACTGTATTACAATGACAAACTATTTTACCAAACTTATTTTAATAGCTTAAATCTTACCCGTTTTTTTTTTTCAACGAAAATAATTTTAGACGTTATTTATTGACAGACGATTTTCACATGTGATGTGAAGTTTTGAAAATTCTACTTTTAACACTTTAAGGTTGCTGAGTGTTGTCATCTGCATTTTAATGAAACAATAATAAGCTAAATAATCCACGAAAAGTTTTCGGAGCCAATATGAATTTCAGTTTTTCCAAGAAAAAATTATGAAATTCAGATTTTTTTTTTTGTAATTAAAAAAGGAATGTAAAAAAAAAAAAAAAAAACCCCAATGATTTGTGTATTTAACATTTTTATATTTAATACACATGTGCATAAAATAAATAAAACCATTGGTTTCCAGTCTCTTTGGAGGTCAGATGATTGAAAGAATAAAGTTACATTATTCATTAATTGATAGTACTGCAGCAATAACATTCTCAATTTTAATCTTGCCTTTTGCTACGACAATATGACAATTGCCCATAGACCATTTACAAATTGCAGGTCAATGATTCCTTTTTGACTCACTAATAAAAAATCAAAACACGTACATGAAATTTTCTGCACATTTACTTTTTTAATTACTTACACCAAAATATTTGAGGCTGTATAATCCATGAATTTTTTTTTTTTTTTTTGGGGGGGGGGTTACCAAAAACTTTAGAGGGGTGCAACAACAATCCGCAAAAATGTCTAACTCTACACTTTACATATATAAATCGAACAATTGTTTATATTGACACCAACAAACCTTACTAAGAAAAATTTCATTATGCTAATGCATAAATAAAAAAACATGTATTTGCATTCTACTTATTCCATTAAGGTATGTTTATTTATACCTTTGAAAAGTTAAAAATGATAAAATTTTCATTTTCTACTTCATTTTGTATTTCCAAATTTACAGCTTTTGTATTCTGAAATTGTTTCTCTGAATTTACATTCATTGTTCAGCGATTTCCATCAGCTTCTTACGTAGCAAAAACACTCGTTCAACGGACGAATTTGACGTTGGATTTGAAAAAATTACACTACCTAAAATCTTGACATCCATGAATCTAGTTCTAGATCACTTCTAATCATGTTCTAGATTTTAAAAAAACACTTAAAAGAACCATTTCGGTGATACGTTCGTTAGACCTATACTGCATGTGCATCACTTTAAGTATCTTGAAAAAAGTGGACAAATTGATTACATTTTCCCTTAAATATTAGAAATTAACAACACCATGCATTATTATTATTACCTAGATAATAAAGATATTAACGATATAGCTAATCTTATTAGTATACATCTGTATCTCTGTCAATATTTACACGATCATACTTTCAAACACATGCTGTAAGTTGCAAATTGTGGGATGTACTTTATGACGTCACGAGCTACAGCAGCGCCGCAGGCATAGGCCCGATAAGGAGCAGAACTAATCCCGCCGGCCCCGTACGGACACTACTATGTGGATGACTGCAAAAGTAAGCCAAAATATCAATTTCTACATCAGTTGAGTGAAGAAGTCTGAGCCTGCCTAGTCCACCTACACGATGTGCGTAAGCTTGCTCTTTCACGCACTCGTTGCACCAATCGGGAAATAAATCGCCCAGAAGGATGTCGAGAATTGGGAAAAGTATGTTGATAGTCCCGTGCAGTTTCGTTAGCCTTGCGATTGCATAAACTGTACAGCATAAGCATTTCAAAATGTTCTTCGTTGTTGTTTTGCGACATACTGTTGATACAGGCTAACTACACTCTCAAAATGTAGCAGAAATGTGAAATACTTAAGAGTCGCTCAGACTGCCGGGCTGCTCGCTCTATGCTTGCATAAGCGAGGCGATTGATCAATGGCAGAGTAAAAATAACTTTCTCATGTGATGATGCGTCTGTTTCGATTGCGTGACGCACCGATCAGAGGCAGATATTTGCATATGCATGCATTTCTAAGGTAATAATGTTTATTTAATGTTCATTTTGATTGTGCCATTTCCAAGTTTTTTTCTATAATTAATCATGTAAAATTTTAAGGTATTTTTCAGAAAGCATATTTTTGAAATATTGTAAATAAATTTAAGGATACGAGGCAGATATTATTTGCCTATGATGCATTTCTGCGTTGCTTCATTTGCACTCTTGCTGTAAACATTTACATTTTAATTTGTGATTAATCCCTCACCAACTTTGTTTAAGCATATCTCTGGGACTTTTTACGATAAAATGCTGAAATTTCGTACATCGCCTTATTAGTGTATGGGGCACATTTTACTCACTGGAAATGTTTTTGGAACAGCCTGTATATATATATATATATATATATAATATATATATATATAATTTCTTTTCTGTAGTAATTGCTAATTAGTAAGCATATCAATCTAATATTATGTTCTACTTATATATTGAATATTTAATCTTTTCTAGCCGGTGCAATACATCTTTATTATTTCTTTGGGTTATCATAAACTGTTTATACTACACACAGAGACACACACACACACACATATATATATAGTATATACATATATATCGTATATACATATATATTATATATTTTTCATTTCAAAAATGCTTTAAATAAGATAGAATCTATGAAATGGTAATTTAAATGATGTACAATATTTTGTAAAAAAATAAAAATTCAACTTTTTATACAGGCCCTCTAACAAGTTAAATCACAAAAATGTTGTCAGTATTAAAATGTGTCAATACTAAATGTTGTCAATGTAGTCAAACTATAGGAAATTGTGGATCTCAAAAGTTTAAATTTAGGACGAAATAAATTCTCGAACGCTTTCTTTTTGTGCCACATAAGAACAGACGAAACGTTACTAACATTAGCGACACACAGATAATTCTCAAAACATTATGGTATTTTTAAGCTTTTCATAAATATAAGTTTTATTTTCTTCTCTTCAACTCCATGCTCAAAATACTTTAACAATGCATTTTCTCAGTTTTCCACCTCAGAAATTAGTTTCATTAGTTATCTTAAGTCGCTTTATTAGGCACACATACTTCACTATAAAAACTAATTTTATTACGTCCCATGAGGTATTAAACAAAAGAATGAATCTGGAGAATACTCTCTCAATGGTTAAAAAGATAAAGAAAGCAGAGATTAATATCAAAAAATTATTGTTGTCATGGTAACCAGACAAACTAATACTTCGATCTTCTTACTTTGAGCGCGTCTTTTTTAAGAATCCAATCTATGCTAAAAATATTTGAGAAATCTATCTTCGTTCTCAAATCAAGGCGAAATATTTTATTGTGTTTATCATGGTATATATTTTGGGTTCCCCCTCAACAAGTTAGTTAATGATATAATGATAATATGATTAATTATAAAGTAATTTGTTTATATAAATGCTCCTTTTTTTATACATTATTGTATTCGTTTGTTTATACTGCATTGGCTAAGCGTGATAAAATAATTTTGATAGATATAAAACAAAAGTCAAAAATTAGCACGCACATAAAAAGTTTCATGCTGAATATTTTAACAAGGTTAAAAATGAAATAAAATATAATAACTGAATTACAATGAAAATCAATAAATGGCATTTTGCATTTTTTTATTTTAGTAGAACCTCGGTTTTGCGTTTTTACGCGGAATCAATTAAAAAACGTTATATGTGGGAAAACGCAATACACGGTGAATACTGTAACTAGTTTATAAAAATTAAGGTAAACAAGTAGGAAAATAAATATACCTCTTACCAGGGTTTACTTTTTCCTTTTTAAATGTTTTAATTTATAGTTCCCATAGAAAAATTTCAAATAAACCCAAAATGTCAAAAACCCTATAACTTATCGATTCCCCAAATCAAACACTATTAACTTTTAAACTGACCCTCCTGCATTCCCAGGCAATAGTAAACACTATGTTTAAGGAAACGAAACAATTCGGGTAAAAAAAAATCCCGTCGTGAAGGGAAAGGGAAGCTACACTTATCCCAGAAATCTCGCATTTCAGACATGTCTATCCAGGCATATACGGTAGTTACATGATGTTGCGCGCGCGCTTTCCCTTTTAGTTCTTTCCCCAATGCAATATCAGCTGAAGGGGTAGATATGACTTTCCAATGGGGGTGGGATAGCCCAGTGGTTAGAGCGCGGCAATTGCATTCGGAAGATTTGAGTTCTTCCTGGCGCTGCCGAAAGTATCCCCGTCTTTATGAAAAGTGCGGGCACGTTAAATCTTTTAGTACGAAAGTCCTTCTGATAGGTTATTGGTACGGTCCCTGTGGACGTCGCCCTTACAGGGTTCCGGTCTAAATTGGGTGGCATTCTCCCGGCCGTTCAAACAGATACCTTACACTTTCGGATAGGTCGGACGATCTGGATTGAAAGAAAGAAAAGATATTTACAGACGAAAATAATCATACATACATCATTTCATTCGATTATGTCATTATGTTCGGCATATACACTCACAGACAGTGACGGATTCAGAATCTTTTTGTGGGGGGAGGGAATAATATTTATGCAATCTTGTACGTAGGTGCAATATACTTATATATAAGTGCAGTATACACAAAACGCCATTTTATCTAGTGCAGACGATTTCATATTTTTTTAGGGGACTGAATTGCCCTAGCCCCTCTGGAGCTGGTATTGTCCACAGACATCATTATAAAATCTGATGTGGGCAACACATGACTTTCCTTATATAATGTAATGAATTTACTACTTTTACAGTAAAAAAAATAGGTTTTTCTTATAGTAGATACTAATATTCTTTCCAAGATATTGAATTTTCGACAATTAGTCGTCATTTTCATTGATTTAGCACCATTTTTATCCATTTGGCGAGATTTTCATTAATTTGGCAACATTTAAAAAAGTCGCCAAGTTGGCGACATTCCGCCAAATTCGTCGCCAAAATCTCGTCAAGCGTTATGCACTAAGAAAAAAGTTATTCTTACAGCAGATAAATGACTATTGGCGTTCAAATACAAAAGTATTATTCAAAGTATATTTTTTCATGAATGGAACGAGCTAGATCCACGAGAATGATGTCACTCAATTTATCGCATGGTATTACATATGAAAAGTGAACATGTTTCTCAATAGGAATTTTTTTTTTTATGTGACTTTTTCATAATTTTTTTGAAACATGTACAATATCTCGAGAACGGTTCATGTTAGCGTTCTAAAATTTATGCCAATCGTTTTCTAATGAAAAATTACATAAGAAATGTCTATTTGCGT
Source organism: Amaurobius ferox (assembly GCA_951213105.1). Classification (NCBI taxonomy): domain Eukaryota; kingdom Metazoa; phylum Arthropoda; class Arachnida; order Araneae; family Amaurobiidae; genus Amaurobius; species Amaurobius ferox. Next base: position 27,463,956 of record OX578149.1, read on the forward strand.
AACTTTATTAGCGGTTTTGATTTTTTGACGATTTTTTCAAAATTTCATTCGAATATTTAGGGGGGTTCTGAACATTCGATTACGTATAAAAACAATAGGCTTCCAGTGTTTACGGATTGTGATTTTTGTACCAAATTTGGTTCGAATCGGTTCATTCGTTCGTCAGTTATCGTCTCCACAGACTCACTGACACACACACACACACACACACACACACACATACTTTCACACACACACACACACACACACACACACATACACACACACAGACATCACTTCAAAAATGTTTGATTCGTGATCAGGGATGCTTGAAACGTGCTCTCCCGTCGAAAACTCGAATTCGAATTTTCGACCCCGTCACAATACTTTCCTTATACATTATGTATATAAGGAAAGTAATAGGTTTTTCTTATAGTAGATACTTATATTCTTTCCAAGATATTGAATTTTCGACAATTAGTCGTCATTTTCATTGATTTAGCCTTATTTTTATCCATTTGGCGAGTTTTTCATTAATTTAGCAATATTTAAACAAGTCGCCAAGTTGGCGACATTCCACCAAAGTCGTCGCCAAAATCGCGCCGAACGTTATGGATGGAGAAATAAGTTATTCTTACAGCAGATAAATGACTATTGGCGTTCAAATGCAAAAGTATTACTCAAAGTATCTTTTATCATGAATGGAACGAGCTAGATCCACGAGAATGATGTCACCCAATTTATCGCATGATATTATATATGAAAAGTGAACATGTTTCTCAATAGGAAATATTTTTTTTTCTATTTTATTTGACTTTTTGATAATTTTTTTGAAAAATGTGCAATATCTCGAGAACGGTTCATGTTAGCGTTCTAAAATTTATGTCAATCGTTTTCGAATGAAAAATTGCATAAGGAATGACTATTTACGTAACTTTATTATTGGTTTTGATTTTTTGACGATTTTTTCAAAATTTCATTCGAAAATTTAAGGGGGTTCTGAACATTCGATTGCGTATAAAAACAATAGGCTTCCAGTGTTTACAGATTGTGATTTTTGTACCAAATTTGGTTCGAATCGGTCCATTCGTTCGTCAGTTATCGTCTCCACAGACCCACTGACACACACACACACACACACACACATACTTTCACACACACACACACACACACAGACATCACTTCAAAAATGTTTGATTCGTGATCAGGGATGCTTGAAACGTGCTCTCCCGTCGAAAACTCGAATTCGAATTTTCGACCCCGTCACAATACTTTCCTTATACATTATGTATATAAGAAAAGTAAAAATGGTTAATTCGTATTTAGGTACGCTACAGTGTGCTAATTCATCTAAATCAGATATATTCAAATTTTGATCTCCCATTACAACAGTTTCCCCTTACATATATTACGTTTCATAGGGAAAGTAAAAAATGGAATCTGCATGTTTTGGGATTTTTATTCTAAATCCGACAGTATACCACAGCATGAATGATTTATGATTTAAAGAACTTTCTGGCATCAAAAATATGCAAAGCGGCTCAGAAAAATTAAACTGGATGAAACATTTATTTGCTGCATATTTTTAGTAAATTTCATGTTTATAAATTGAATCTTACGCGTGGAGGATTAAAGAAGTACTTGAATACTAATACCAAATATTTTGAATAAGGTTTTTGTTTTTTCTGTTTATTTGCTAAAATTATATATTATGAGTAAACTGTTTTAGTTATTGAATATTGTATTTTGCGAATTGCACAATTTTGATTGATGCCAACTTGCTAAAAAATTCTAAAGCATTAAAGGTATATATTTTGATAACTATTTATTCCAGCGCAATTAGGGTATTCATTTATTCATGTAAATTACATATAACTGCATATTTACTGCGGAGAAATGAACGTATACCTTTTTACTTTATTATTTAATATTGTATAGAGAAAATATTGTTTTCATAAAATTTTCCAAATTCATAATTTTGATGCCAATATATGTTTTAAGACCTCCGGAACACGTTTTGACTAGTTTTGGGATGTTGTCTGTCTGTGGTCTATTTCCCATGTCCACGATAGCAACTACAAATATTAATGGAGTTTCCCGAAACTTTGTACCCGCCGTCTTGTCAAGAAATCTATATCTAGAGAGATTTTTTTTAATTCGAGCAAAACTTTATATTTTTTTTAACTTGACAGCATAGGACACAATTTGACATCATATATAAAAGGACATCATATATTATTGATAGCCCAATGATTAGGAAACTTAATAGTATTTGATTATTATAATATTTATAGAAACATATAGTAGCTGATATAATTATTGTATTGAAATATAGACACCATACAATTTCTGTGTTCGTGACGTCATTAGCTCCCGTTTGGGGAGGGGGCAACTTACCCCCGAAATAGCCCCCCTCGTAGAGGGAGAACATTATGAACCTCGGTTTTAATAAGAAAGTAATTTTTAAAGCTCTTTAAAATGAAGGGTAACATGCTATAATATTATAATCACCTGGACCAACAGATTTTTTAAATTTTTACTTGTAAAATTTGCAAAAAAAAAGAATCTATTTAAAATGGATTCTGGTATGAGAAGGTCGAGTGGAGCCACAGTCAAGTCAATTTCAGATAAATTTATTTGCAAAATTTGCAGCATCTCAAGAACAGTTCAAACTAGCATTTTAAAGTGTCATACATTTTAAAATAAAAAATTTCGTATAAAATGATTATTTATTTAACGTTATTAAATGGTCAGATTTTTTTTATGAATTTGTCAATAATTATTTCAAAATTTGGGCGGGTTTAAGAATATTTGATTGCGTTTAAAATCAATAAGGTTTAACAGATTGTAATACTTATTTTGAATTATAACTGAATATTCGAAACGCTGTATTCGTTCGTGAGATATCGCTTTAATAGACTGACGGACATATAGGCTAACATACAACACGCGCGCGCACAAACACACACAGACATCATTTCAGAAACGTGTTCAATTCGAATTCAGGGATGCTTAAACATATTTTTTCGTAGAAAACTCAAATTCGAATTTTTGATGCCGTCTCAATACTCTCACTATAAAATATACTATGTTTGCAGAGAAAGTAAAAATTGCAACAGGAAATAATCAACCTTAGTCCAATCCGAGAACAAACAGCAAGCATCAACCGCAGAAAGTTTTGTTAAATTAGTTTAAAAGGCAAATTATTTTGCTTCTTGTACGGCAAGGCAGTCGGATTTCCTCTTTCTTCATGGAAACTGGGTGTTAATTTTATACAGTGCAGAATATGATAAATATTATATAACTCAAGTATCCTCTAACTGTTGATTTTCATATACATTTAATAAGTAGTTATACTCAAAGTATACTGGCAAAGAAACATCAAGTAAAAAAAATATGGATTTTTATTATAGAATTAGTATTTAGGCCTGTCAAAGGCAGGGAAACCAACCCTCTAAAAAATTAAGTTACACTTTTTTCAACAGTTTTTATTTTGTTTAACATTGCACGGTGCTTAGTATTGAAAATTATCGCTCAAATTTTACAATTGACTGAATTAAGGTTCTATCCCTAAGTCTATACTCTAACTGGGCAAAGTTGTGGATTTCTAATGATCTGGGAAATGTCTGGAGAAGACAACTTGACTACCCCTCTATATTCGGGGTTAAAATGGAAAATCCAGCTCAGTTAGGTTATATTCTGCAGTCGGTACGATAAATAGGCAAGAACTTTCCAAGTCATTAACGGGATATGGAAGGTCTAGAGAAACACTTCAAACCTCTCTCCATTTCCTGCTCTTCCCGAGAGGGTAGAAAGAATCAAAATTCTGTCTCCGTTAGATTATCTCCCGTGGACAATATTAAAAGTTTGAAAATACCAGCCTTCTAAGCAACAAATAGTTTCTGAAGGTTCTAACAAGGTCTCATCCTCTTCCATTTTCACCTGGGGAATAAATTTTCTCGACGGGGAATAAAACATATGACTCCTTTATATGCTATCCCTTAATCGATACACTGTAAGTGTGCAAAAATGCAGTCTTCTAGGTCATTTGTAGCCGGGCCGTAGCCAGGTAGGCGCCAGAGAGGGCTAAACCCCCAAGCGGTACACTTAGCGCCCCCCCTCCAGTCGCTGATAAAATATTAAATTTTTAATAGTGGTATGAAATACCCAATTTGTCATCCACATTTTGCATAAAAAATTGTTTTAAGAGAATTTTATAAATTATTCCTTTTCAAATATTTTTTAATTTAGCTAAATTTGTGGTTATACAGATACATTATTTAGATATTTAATTAAAAAAATATTTAAATTAAAAAAAATTAAGATAATAGTATTTAGGTATTATTGGGTATTATTAGGTAGTATTGGGTATTATTAGGTATTTTTGTATTATTGCTCCGTTCTCTGTTATACATTAGCAAATCAAAATCAGCTGATAAGTAGTGAAGCAGTTAATAGTAAGTGTTAACTTGCATTTACTTTCATAAATTTTCTTCGATTTATTAAAACAGCATTGTTACTAGTTAATGCTTATATTAAAGTCTATTGTAATTATTATATATTAATATTGATATATAGTAGTTATATAGTTTTTCCTACTTTTAACTTACAAATATAAATATGTAATTATTTGCTAATAATTTATATGGATTGAAATATAACTATTATAATTTATGAATGCTAATGATTAACAGTGATTTTAATGAGCCCCTCCTTAAAGACTGTTCATATCCCCCCCCCCCCTTGAATTTTAAACCAACCCCTCTTGAATTTTGTTTCTGGCTACGACCCTGATTGGAAGAGGTTTCTGAGGGGTCTGAAATGCTTTCTAACTACAAATTTTCTCCGGCCCAAGGAAAGAAATAGAAAATCCGGCTGCATTTGATTCTATCCCGTGGTCGATATTTGAAGGACGTAACGATTCATTATTTTAGATCACTGGGGAGTTTTGGGAGGGTCTGGAAAGGCACAAGCACTTTTATAATATAATTTATTACTTTTATTACATACTAGCAGCATACCCGTTCTTCGTACGGAGTATATAATATAAAGAAACTTGAAATTCATAATTATGCCCAAATTCTTATAGTATACTAAATGACATGTTTAATCAAAATATTCTGTTAAAATATTTAATATAATGCTCCTAAAAAGAAGTTTAAGAATCTCTGTTCTCGCTATATAAAATTATCTTCATGGACATATCTGAAGAATAAAACATCTTGGACCCCTTATGTAAGCAAATATAAAAAAAATATGGAATTGAATCAATATATGCAAAATAAAAGCGTTAAAATTGTATGGGACCCGTACTAATTATATACGCGAATATTAGAAAATATAACCTGTATTAGTAGATTACATGTATAAATTGAAAATACCAATAAACCCGTAATCTTTAAATCTGAAGACAGTCATTTATTCCAATATATGTCAAAATTAAAGTGCTAAAATTATATGGGAAGATATACACGTACTACTTATAATGTCCGATTATTAGTAGAAGATTACCCGTTTTGCAATATGAGTCTCAAATGTTTTTTGGTAAAATACAACAGACGACGTAATAAACTGAATATATAATTAATCCCCTTAATCTTCATACCAGAAGACTGTACTTGATTCCAATATATATGCCAATATATGTCAAAATATATGCCAATATACCTGTACTACTTATATTCTCGTAGGTTAGAAAATATACCCGTGCATTCCTAGAAGATTACTCGTACAACGTACAATATGCGTAATAACTTAAAAATATCAATAATCCCTGAATCAATAATTCCGGAAAATATCAATAATAATAATGTTTAAACCTGAAGAGTATAATTGATATTATCCAGTCCAAAATGAAATGGCAATGAAATTTATTTTATATACATATCTTCATTATTCAAATCGGAAAGGATTTAATAAAAATCGTCTGCCGCATAAACACATTGGATTTAAATCCGTTGCTAAGCGACATGATATCATTTGCTTCAAATAAATTGGTAGAAAAAATATCGTCTAAATAGTTATATTTCTATGGAACATTTGGCGACAGTTTCGTCAAATTAGCGACATTTTAAAAAATCGCCAAATTTATCGCCAAGTGGGACTGTAGAACTGACAGTTCCACTTTGCGACAAATTGACGAAATATCATCACAATACTATCCCCTAACAAAAAACAATTAATATCATTTATGTAGCGCAATTTTATCAATTTCAAGATATTTTTATAGATTTGAAAACATTTTTATCAATTTGGTGACATTTTAAAAATTCGCTAAATGTATTACTAAGTAGGATGGTTGGTCTGACAGATAAATGCTAACCAAACATCATTTCAGTACTCTCTTCTAACAAAACAAAAAAAAAATTCATTGATATGTAGAAGACCCAAGCCACACGACCAACCCGAAGGTTTATGGCAGCTGTTTGTGTTGTTGTTGTTGTTGAAACCCAGACCGTCCGACCTACCAGAAAGGTGTAAGGTAACTGTTTGGACGGTCGGGAAGTGCCACCCAATTTAGACCGGAACCCAGTGGGGGAGGCATCCACAGGGACCGTACCCTCCTTCCCCTACCACCAACCTCTCGGAAGGACTTTCGGACCCACATGTTTAACGTGATCGTACTCCGCATGAACACGGCGGCAGTTTTGGCAGTGGCTGGAATCGAACCCGGGCCTACCGAGGCAGCTGTTGTCGTTTATATCAATTTGGCGACATTTCCGTCAATTTGGCAAAGTTTAAGGAAAGTTGTCAAATTAGCGATATCCCTCCAAATTCGTAGCTTTGAATTTGCAGATCTGAATGAAACATTCTTATCCCGTTTCAATATACTAAATGAAAACACTACAATTGTATTAGAAGATATACCCGCTCTACTCTTTTTCTGTTTCAACAATCGGCTATATGAATTTATTGGCTAAACACAATATATGAGTTTAGTAGCTAAATACGATATAAGCTTGAAAACTCTTTACCAAAATAAATGAAATTGATGTACGCAGTCAGCAATTAATATAATTAAAAGAAAAATCAAACCGTCCATTCATAAGATATACTTTTATATCCATTTATTTATTTATTATTCAAATCGAAAAAAAATAATAAAAACATTAACAAACACATTTAATTTAATTGCGATGCCGAGCAACATGACATATCCTCCTAAAATGTTAAAAATTATTAACCACTAACAGCACACCCGTTATTCGTACGGAGTGTATAATTTAAAGAAACTTAAAGTTCGCAATCATGTGCAAATTCTGTTAAAATATTAAATTTATTGCTCCTAAAGAGAAGTTTAAGAATATATGTTCTCACTATGCAAAATTATCTTCACGATCAGATCTGAAGAATAAAACATCCTGCCCCCTTTTGTAAGCAAATTTACAGAAGAAAAAATAGGAATTGAATGAATATATGCAACCCCGTACTAATTATATTGTCGCAGATCAGAAAATATGCCAATGTGTTAGTAGAAGATTACCCGTATTACAATATGCGTCTCAAAAATATTTGCCAAAATAAAAGAGATGACGTAATAAATTGAAAACATCAATAATATCCGTACTCTTTATACCAGTAGGTCGTAATTGATTCCAATATATGCCAATATATATCAAAACATATGTCAATATACCTGTACTACTTATATTCTCGTAGATTAAAAGATATACACGTGTATTTGTAGAAGATTCGTACAACATACAATATATGAGTTTAAACAATTTTTGTCATAATAAAATAATTGCATAATAACTTGAAAATATCAATAATCCTTGAATCAATAATCCCCGAAAATATAAATAATAATAATTTTTAAACCTGAAGACCGTAATTGATATTATCCAGTCAAAAATGCTATAAGAAAAATCAAATCGTTCTTTTCTAAAATATATTTTTATATCCATTTATTTATTATTCAAATCGAAAAAATAATTATTAAAATTAACAGACAGATTTAATTTAATTGCGTTTCTGAGTAACATGATATAAGATAGAATCTTATAACATGTTAAATATGCCATGTCTTATAACATAAACTGCGAAATTAAATAACGATTTTGATTTCTCTATACTTCTCATTGTTCCGTAAAAGCTTGTTTTAAATAAACCATGAACCATGGAGATAGATTTCCCCTTCAAATCATGTTTCAAACAATTCATGTTTTCAGAAAGTGACTAATTAACGCAAAAAATCTCCCATCAAACTCAGAGATTAAATTTTAATTCACTTTCAAACGATTTTCAAGCTTTTCGTTTGGATAAACCACGGAGTTAGGGAGTAGAACTCCTAGGAAAAAGTTCCGTTTTTCATTAATATCTCGACAACCCCAGGTCTTAGAAACTCGAAACTTGGACAAAAGTTATGGGGAGATATTTCAAGGCTATTCACCAAATTTCATTAAATTCGGTTCAGCCGTTTTTCCGTGATGATGAGACAAACGAAAATTTCGTTTTTTACTAATATCTCGAGAACCACTGGTCGTAGAAACTCAAAACACGGATATAATTTTAAGTGGGGCTATTTCTGGGCTACCCACAAAATTTCATCAAATTCGGTTCAGCCGTTCTCCCGTGATGGTGTGACAAACAGACAGACAGACAGACAGACAGACAGACAGACAGACAGATTTTCATTTTTATTTATATAGACTAGCAGCATACCCGTTCTTCGTACGGAGTTTATAATATAAAGAAACTTGAAATTCATAATCATGCCCAAATTCTTATAGTATACTAAATGACATGTTTAATCAAAATATTCTGTTAGAATATTTAATATAATGCTCCTAAAAAGAAGTTTAAGAATCTCTGTTCTCGCTATATAAAATTATCTTCATGGACATATCTGAAGAATGAAACATCTTGGACCCCTTATGTAAGCAAATATAAAAAAAAATATGGAATTGAATCAATATATGCAAAATAAAAGCGTTAAAATTGTATGGAACCCGTACTAATTATATACGCGAATATTAGAAAATATAACCTGTATTAGTAGATTACATGTATAAATTGAAAATACCAATAAACCCGTAATCTTTAAATCTGAAGACAGTCATTTATTCCAATATATGTCAAAATTAAAGTGCTAAAATTATATGGGGAGATATACGCGTACTACTTATAATGTCCGATTATTAGTAGAAGATTACCCGTTTTGCAATATGAGTCTCAAATGTTTTTTGGTAAAATACAACAGACGACGTAATAAATTGAATATATAATTAATCCCCGTAATCTTCATACCAGAAGACTGTACTTGATTCCAATATATATGCCAATATATGTCAAAATATATGCCAATATACCTGTACTACTTATATTTCGTAGGTTAGAAGATATACCCGTGCATTCCTAGAAGATTACTCGTACAACGTACAATATGCGTGTGTCAGCAATTTTTGCCGCAATAAAACAATGGCGTAATAATTTAAAAATATCAATAATCACTGAATCCATAATTCCGGAAAATATCAATAATAATAATGTTTAAACCTGAAGAGTATAATTGATATTATCCAGTCCAAAATGAAATGGCAATGAAATTTATTTTATATACATATCTTCATTATTCAAATCGGAAAGGATTTAATAAAAATCGTCTGCCGCATAAACACATTGGATTTAAATCCGTTGCTAAGCGACATGATATCATTTGCTTCAAATAAATTGGTAGAAAAAATATCGTCTAAATAGTTATATTTCTATGGAACATTTGGCGACAGTTTCGTCCAATTAGCGACATTTTAAAAAATCGCCAAATTTATCGCCAAGTGGGACTGTAGAACTGACAGTTCCACTTTGCGACAAATTGACGAAATATCATCACAATACTATCCCCTAACAAAAAACAATTAATATCATTTATGTAGCGCAATTTTATCAATTTCAAGATATTTTTATAGATTTGAAAACATTTTTATCAATTTGGTGACATTTTAAAAATTCGCTAAATGTATTACTAAGTAGGATGGTTGGTCTGACAGATAAATGCTAACCAAACATCATTTCAGTACTCTCTTCTAACAAAACAAAAAAAATTTTCATTGATATGTAGAAGACCCAAGCCACACGACCAACCCGAAGGTTTATGGCAGCTGTTTGTGTGTCGTTTATATCAATTTGGCGACATTTCCGTCAATTTGGCAAAGTTTAAGAAAAGTTGTCAAATTAGCGATATCCCTCCAAATTCGTAGCTTTGAATTTGCAGATCTAAATGAAACATTCTTATCCCGTTTCAATATACTAAATGAAAACACTACAATTGAATTAGAAGATATACCCGCTCTACTCTTTTTCTGTTTCAACAATCGGCTATATGAATTTATTGGCTAAACACAATATATGAGTTTAGTAGCTAAATACGATATAAGCTTGAAAACTCTTTGCCAAAATAAATGAAATTGATGTACGCAGTCAGTAATTAATATAATTAAAAGAAAAATCAAACCGTCCATTCATAAGATATACTTTTATATCCATTTATTTATTTATTATTCAAATCGAAAAAAAATAATAAAAACATTAACAAACACATTTAATTTAATTGCGATGCCGAGCAACATGATATATCCTCCTAAAATGTTAAAATTTATTAACCACTAACAGCACACCCGTTATTCGTACGGAGTGTATAATTTAAAGAAACTTAAAGTTCGCAATCATGTGTAAATTCTGTTAAAATATTAAATTTATTGCTCCTAAAGAGAAGTTTAAGAATATATGTTCTCACTATGCAAAATTATCTTCACGATCAGATCTGATGAATAAAACATCCTGCCCCCTTTTGTAAGCAAATTTACAGAAGAAAAAATAGGAATTGAATGAATATATGCAACCCCGTACTAATTATATTGTCGCAGATCAGAAAATATGCCAATGTGTTAGTAGAAGATTACCCGTATTACAATATGCGTCTCAAAAATATTTGCCAAAATAAAAGAGATGACGTAATAAATTGAAAACATAATAACATCCGTACTCTTTATACCAGAAGGTCGTAATTGATTCCAATATATGCCAATATATATCAAAACATATGTCAATATACCTGTACAACTTATATTCTCGTAGATTAAAAGATATACACGTGTATTTGTAGAAGATTCGTACAACATACAATATATGAGTTTAAACATTTTTTGTCATAATAAAATAATTGCATAATAACTTGAAAATATCAGTAATCCTTGAATCAATAATCCCCGAAAATATAAATAATAATAATTTTTAAACCTGAAGACCGTAATTGATATTATCCAGTCAAAAATGCTATAAGAAAAATCAAATCGTTCTTTTCCAAAATATATTTTTATATCCATTTATGTATTATTCATATCGAAAAAATAATTATTAAAATTAACAGACAGATTTAATTTAATTGCGTTTCTGAGTAACATGATATAAGATAGAATCTTATAACATGTTAAATATGTCATGTCTTATAACATAAACTGCGAAATTAAATAACGATTTTGATTTCTCTATACTTCTCATTGTTCCGTAAAAGCTTGTTTTAAATAAACCATGAACCATGGAGATAGATTTCCCCTTTAAATCATGTTTCAAACAATTCATGTTTTCAGAAAGTGACTAATTAACGCAAAAAATCTCCCATCAAACTCAGAGATTAAATTTTAATTCACTTTCAAACGATTTTCAAGCTTTTCGTTTGGATAAACCACGGAGTTAGGGAGTAGAACTCCTAGGAAAAAGTTCCGTTTTTCATTAATATCTCGACAACCCCAGGTCTTAGAAACTCGAAACTTGGACAAAATTTATGGGGGGATATTTCAAGGCTATTCACCAAATTTCATTAAATTCGGTTCAGCCGTTTTTCCGTGATGTTGAGACAAACGAAAATTTCGTTTTTTACTAATATCTCGAGAACCACTGGTCGTAAAAACTCAAAAAACGGATATAATTTTAAGTGGGGCTATTTCTGGGCTACCCACAAAATTTCATCAAATTCGGTTCAGCCGTTCTCCCGTGATGGTGTGACAAACAGACAGACAGACAGACAGACAGACAGACAGACAGACAGACAGACAGATTTTCATTTTTATTTATATAGATTTACACAGTTATTTTATAAATTTTCAAAGCGGGTAAATTTGTCGAAATCCTTATTTTAAATTATCTAACATGTTAAAATCTTCACACTACACTATTAATACTATATATTGCCATAAAGTAAACTGAAAAAGAAAACAATTTTTTTTTTTGTACTTCTCATTTCAAATCCGTTTGTATACCACAGCAGCTGTATTTGAATTCTTTACGGTTTGGGGGAAATTCCCCTGACAGCAGAAGTATGCAAAAGTGGCCCAGAAATATTGAACTTGGGAGACATTTTCTGTTTCCGGCACATTTGATTAATTCTATGTTGTGAACAAAGCGATATTTGAATTTTGATCCGCGATGCTTTTAATTTTTTTTGCCGCTAAATTTATTTGGATATCAGATATTACATTCTAGATTGATTCAAGAATTTTCATAATGTATTTTTTTCTTTCAATCTATATTTCTTTATCTACAATATGTAGTATCTATATACATAAAATTTGAACATTCGTATATGCATCTGTTTGTCTCATCATCATCATGAGCAAATGGTTGTACCAGATTTCATGAAAATGTGATGCACACCGCATTGGGCATGAACTCTTTGTCCAGACGCATTGGCACATTCTACTGCAGTTCTCTGCACACTAAACACTTTTAAGAGCACTTGCTCTCTTCGCATTTCCAGGTCAACATCAAGTGACTGACTTTAACAATGTAAAGTCATGATATTGTTGGGTTATACTTTTGGATATTTAACAATTTTAGGTATTTTGTTTTTAGTTTAAATGTGTTCAGGGGTCTTATTTACATAGTCATTCTCTTTTAGTTATCCATTTTCCAATTGTTTAGGTTTTTGATATTCTTTGTTCAAATATATTCTATTCCATAGGTTTTGTTTTAAAAACGGCGAAAGTTCGTTCTTTTTAGGTTTTAGCAATTTAAATTTATTTAAATTGGCTAATTTGTGATTCCATTTATTGCCCTTTTTATTCCCTTTAATTTGATTCCAAATTTATTGCTCTCTGTTAAAAATTGGTTAATTCATCGCAATTTTACAGTTTTATTCTATTTTCAGCTTTTTAAATATTTCAGAATCGTCCATATTTAAATTATTGCCGAATTCGTATTTTCCAAATCGTTTCACTTCATTTCTTTTTAATTTTCGTCTGCTCTAAAATTCCATTTCTCTTCTTTAAAGTTTCGAGTTTTTAATTGGTTGACCGTAATATTAAAATCGTCTGTCATTAATTATTTTATCGTTCATCGATAATTTTGTTTACAATCTGTGGCAGCGATGTTTCGCAGTATATAAGCAAATCGCGGACTTTTTCGATCTCTTTGCTCTTTTGCTCTTTTGATTGGAACTAAAATGTAGTCTTATAGAGTTGTTGTTTTCAGCGCCTCGGCGCGAGCCGAGCGAAATGCGTTCTGAGGAACGAACGCCTTATTTCCCGGCCTGCCTGTAAATGTGTGTGGAATCCTGATATCAGAGTGTTTTTTTTACTTGAAATGACGTTGCGAGCGAAGTGATTGATGTCTACTGAAGTATCGTCGGCGCCTTTGGAATAGTTGTTTACTTCCGGAGGTCAGATTTGTTCTTTCATAGTGAACTGAGTAGTTTAAATTTTCCGAGTCTTAGGACCGGACCTCCAATTGTTTACTTCACGGTTTTGATGATGGAGCTGTCTGTTCTTTTGTTCCGAGCGATGTCCACTGGCGCTCTGCTACTCTCGGCTGAGAATTTTATGATGTGAAGGAGCTGCCCGTTTTTGTGCAGATCAGGCCTTGGGAGTGTTCTTTTCGCGGAGTTTTGGAACACCATATTCCACTTGAATGGTTGGACTCACTTGATGTACCGATGCCCTACGGGAGGTACTTCTCCGTTTGGCCTCTTCTGGAGCAGGAAGGGACTGCACCCAAGCTGATGATGACTGACATCAATTTCGTCCTCGGGACTTTATGGGTGATATCTTTTCATTAATTTTATTCTTTTGCAGTATTTAAAGTTAAATTAAATTGGCATGACTAAGACCCCTTTCACTTATATATTTTAAGTTGCGAATCCTGTGGTTATCTTCTTTAACTTTTGTTCTAAATTTCCCTTTTGGCTAACTGATGTTCTTTTTATTCCAAATTTTAGTTTTGATAAATAGTTGTATAAGTTTAATATTGTTAACTTTAAAATTTAATATTCTAACGTTTTTACTACCACTATACGACCGGCCATTCTATTTATTTATTTAAGTTGTTTATTGGATTTGTTAGTTAATGAGATGTAAAATATTTTGAAAATTATTTTAAAAGTGAAGTTTAAAATTTTAATAAACGTTAGATTTTGAAAACCTAAATTCTGTGTTCTCTCTTTTATTTTACTTTAATGCATGTTTTTATTTTTAGGAAAGTTCCATTTAATTACATGTAGAGTACATATTTGTACACGTAGGGAAACTGGTCAATAGGTCCACATTCAGTTTATTTCTAGAATATTTTCAGGTTAGAGGAACTTTAGAAACTTTTTCAGAGTGTATTTCAGTGTTTTCAGATGTATGTTAGATGAACTTTGCAAATTTCAGATATTTTAGAGTATTTCAGATGATTTTAGGTTTTAAGAACCTTGAGTAAGAAATTTGAGAACTTAGAATATTTTGAATGATAGAATGAGATAGAATTGTTTTAGTATTCCTTAATGTTCTTCTCTTCCCCCCCCCAACAATTGGCGCCGTTTGACCAGTCTAGGGGCTTATTCATGCTAACTGTAATAGATGTTCTTAATAGTTTTTGTTCTTAAAAATGAAATTTCGGTTTATTCTAAAAGTGATTACTGTTGAAATGTTAATATGTTCTTAAACTGAGGCATGATGTTTTAGAATGTTCTTGATTTAAATTAGAGGAATTTATTTTAATATTTTGATTAAAATTGAAATTTTAGGATTAATTTAAATATTTTCATTTAGAATTTTTTTAGGAAACTTTGGAATTTTTGAATATGACTTTTTCATTTAGAATTTTTATTTAAGCATTCCTTAATTTAAGTTAATTTGAGTTGAATTTTATTATTTGAAGTAGTTGGAAATTGAATTTAATTCATAAATTTAGGAAATTATAGGCACGCGAGGAACGCACTTTATGGTATTTACATTTTTTGTTCTAATCCCATCTCATTAACAATTTTTTTTATTTTGTTGTTTTTGTAACCCACGCTCCCAGCAACTTAAGAATTGTTTTGATGAAATAGAATGAAATTAATTGAGTAAATTTAACATGAGAATATTTTTTTTATTAAGTTAAATTATATAGAATTAAAGCAGTAGTTTTTCGACTTAGAATTTTGTATGTTCTGATTTGGAATTGAGATTTAAATGCTCACTGATATGTGAATGTAGTTGATGAAATACTGGTGATTAATTGAAAAATTGGGTAATGCAGGTGTTTTTTACACTCCAATATGAGTGTGACATAAATGTCATCTTGAGTTATCTTGTTCTTCACATTGATCATTTGTTTGGTTTTCACACTCAAATAGAGTGGTGATAAAATCAGTTTGTTTGTTCTTAATTCTGAATCTGATATTTTAATGCTGTATTTAAAAATTTTTTTTGGTCGTTAAAGTGGAAAATTTATTTTATTTATAGGAGAATTAAATTTTTTTTTAAGTGGAATATTTAAAATTGTGCAATGCAATTTGAGTTCTTTTGGTTTTAAAAATTTAAATGGGGATTTGTAATTTGATTTTTCTTTGGTATTTTGGTTAAAGTAATGTGATACACTTGGCTGTTAGTGAATTTAAATGTACTACTTATACTTGATGGATATTTTTGTGCTATTTTTTTGGGGTTCAAAAAAGATTCACAACCTTTGAGAGGACTCACAACCTTCGGCCCCTTGTCTTAATTTTTTTTTATTTTTATGAGAATTGTTTGAGATTACCAGAGATATACAGATATGATATTTGAGTTTATTGTTGTTGAGAGTGCAAGATGTTGCACAATAATTAGTAGAATCGCGTTTATTGATATTGGTGTAAAATGATGCATAAGGTCATTTTAGTGTATATTTGTCGTTTAAACGACCTAATTTGCCAAGTAATCAGTTTATAGTATAAGTTGTAAACAAGTCGGTTAAATTTGAGTTCAGTTCCAAATTGTTAGGGAATTGAGTTTGTTATTTTGGGGGTAAATATTCCACAATTTTTTTTTGTTTGTAACTTGAGCCAACTTTGATATTATTATTTAAATTGAAAATTATGCTTCGAATATTTGTTTTCTTTGTAGAGGAGGAGATGGTGATGAATTTGATGATTTGTATTTATTGGTTGTTATGTTGAAGGTACCATTTCAAAATTTATTGTTTAGATTATTGGAATTCTTTGGCTGGTCCAAAGTTTTCGTTAAAATTTATGTTTATTCATGACAGCTAATGATATAGAGATCTGTTTATTATTTTTCTACTGCTTCTCTTTGATGACGTATTTGTTGAAGCATTTTAAAAATGCATTGATGAACTTTTCATAATATAGAGTTACAATGAAGTTGAAGTATTTAATATTGAATCTATATGTATGTTTAAGAGTTTAGACGAAATGTTGAGAAATATGATAAGTGTTATTATGAAAGTGTTTAGTGAAGTGATTATTTGATTATTGATTTATTTATAAGGAATTTGATTTTTTATGTGATTTTTTATGGCTCATGTTACAGATGTAGTTGAGATTTTGATTTTTTTTTTCTCTCCTTCGTTTCGCGAAATCTTGTCATGTGTTAGCTAAAATTTTTCATTTTTCAAATGAAAAATTTTTTTGGGACGTTCGAAGGAGTTGTTGGGTTATACTTTTGGATATTTAACAATTTTAGGTATTTTGTTTTTAGTTTAAATGTGTTCAGGGGTCTTATTTACATAGTCATTCTCTTTTAGTTATCCATTTTCCAATTGTTTAGGTTTTTGATATTCTTTGTTCAAATATATTCTATTCCATAGGTTTTGTTTTAAAAACGGCGAAAGTTCGTTCTTTTTAGGTTTTAGCAATTTAAATTTATTTAAATTGGCTAATTTGTGATTCCATTTATTGCCCTTTTTATTAACTTTAATTTGATTCCAAATTTATTGCTCTCTGTTAAAAATTGGTTAATTCATCGCAATTTTACAGTTTTATTCTATTTTCAGCTTTTTAAATATTTCAGAATCGTCCATATTTAAATTATTGCCGAATTCGTATTTTCCAAATCGTTTCACTTCATTTCTTTTTAATTTTCGTCTGCTCTAAAATTCCATTTCTCTTCTTTAAAGTTTCGAGTTTTTAATTGGTTGACCGTAATATTAAAATCGTCTGTCATTAATTATTTTATCGTTCATCGATAATTTTGTTTACAATCTGTGGCAGCGATGTTTCGCAGTATATAAGCAAATCGCGGACTTTTTCGATCTCTTTGCTCTTTTGCTCTTTTGATTGGAACTAAAATGTAGTCTTATAGAGTTGTTGTTTTCAGCGCCTCGGCGCGAGCCGAGCGAAATGCGTTCTGAGGAACGAACGCCTTATTTCCCGGCCTGCCTGTAAATGTGTGTGGAATCCTGATATCAGAGTGTTTTTTTTACTTGAAATGACGTTGCGAGCGAAGTGATTGATGTCTACTGAAGTATCGTCGGCGCCTTTGGAATAGTTGTTTACTTCCGGAGGTCAGATTTGTTCTTTCATAGTGAACTGAGTAGTTTAAATTTTCCGAGTCTTAGGACCGGACCTCCAATTGTTTACTTCACGGTTTTGATGATGGAGCTGTCTGTTCTTTTGTTCCGAGCGATGTCCACTGACGCTCTGCTACTCTCGGCTGAGAATTTTATGATGTGAAGGAGCTGCCCGTTTTTGTGCAGATCAGGCCTTGGGAGTGTTCTTTTCGCGGAGTTTTGGAACACCATATTCCACTTGAATGGTTGGACTCACTTGATGTACCGATGCCCTACGGGAGGTACTTCTCCGTTTGGCCTCTTCTGGAGCAGGAAGGGACTGCACCCAAGCTGATGATGACTGACATCAATTTCGTCCTCGGGACTTTATGGGTGATATCTTTTCATTAATTTTATTCTTTTGCAGTATTTAAAGTTAAATTAAATTGGCATGACTAAGACCCCTTTCACTTATATATTTTAAGTTGCGAATCCTGTGGTTATCTTCTTTAACTTTTGTTCTAAATTTCCCTTTTGGCTAACTGATGTTCTTTTTATTCCAAATTTTAGTTTTGATAAATAGTTGTATAAGTTTAATATTGTTAACTTTAAAATTTAATATTCTAACGTTTTTACTACCACTATACGACCGGCCATTCTATTTATTTATTTAAGTTGTTTATTGGATTTGTTAGTTAATGAGATGTAAAATATTTTGAAAATTATTTTAAAAGTGAAGTTTAAAATTTTAATAAACGTTAGATTTTGAAAACCTAAATTCTGTGTTCTCTCTTTTATTTTACTTTAATGCATGTTTTTATTTTTAGGAAAGTTCCATTTAATTACATGTAGAGTACATATTTGTACACGTAGGGAAACTGGTCAATAGGTCCACATTCAGTTTATTTCTAGAATATTTTCAGGTTAGAGGAACTTTAGAAACTTTTTCAGAGTGTATTTCAGTGTTTTCAGATGTATGTTAGATGAACTTTGCAAATTTTAGATATTTTAGAGTATTTCAGATGATTTTAGGTTTTAAGAACCTTGAGTAAGAAATTTGAGAACTTAGAATATTTTGAATGATAGAATGAGATAGAATTGTTTTAGTATTCCTTAATGTTCTTCTCTTCCCCCCCCAACAATATTGACTTTACATTGTTACTTCAACTCCAAAAGTCAAAAGACGGACTTCATCTTTGCAAATCGAGTTCCAAAGTCAAAGTGAGAAGTGAACTTTTTCAATTCTGTTGCAAGGAGGTACTTTGTGAGGTCCCCCCTGGTTCCCATTGGTTCTCCGGCATCCGTTTGCGCATTGGCTCACAGGGCTGTGGGGAGCCGCCATGATTTCCATTGGAGAAGCTCCTCTAGTCCCCCAGACTTGCTTAAGTCCACAAAACTTAAGTGCCGTGAAGTCATAATTAATTGTCTTGACCATAAATAAATATTCGCCCCCACAATAAAAATTGGCGTCTTTGTGTTTGACGCTGGTTTCACTTTGACGCTTTTGCTACTTTTAGAACCTGTAACACTTGTTACTACCACCGTATCACAATTTCATTGTAAAATTGTTATTATCTATATGAATTAAATTGCAAGTTGTGTTTCTGCATGTGTTTTTTTTTTACCCCAACGCATGAGAACTCACTTCTTTAATTTGTATGCAAATTATTATAAAATTAAAAAATAAATAATTCAAATATCAAAAATCTGATGTGCGCAGCACATGACTTTCCCTGCAGATACATTTATTCTCTCTTTCTCGATTCTTTAAATTGAGCATAATTGTACAAAACGGCAAGGACAATTATTTGAAATGACACCAAATTCGCAGTTTTAATTTAATTTTCGTTTTTATTTAGCGACTGAAGTATTGTGTTCTAGAAAAGTGTCAAATATTGTGCAAAAAAGCAAGCAACAATTTCTCTTTATACACGGTACCAAGGAAAGTTTTTAAGCACCTCAAAAAGTTGTATAAGGAAAGGACTATAGTTATACATATTAGGTTTATATATAGTAAAGTGACTACGTCCGAATAAAAGGAATTGCAGCCATACTCGGTAGCAGAGCGAGAGAGAATAAAAATGTCAATCACAAAGTCGTAAAGGATTATCCAATCTACTTCTGGAATGTACGAAACGCCTTTACGAAAGGCAATAAATGCCTATTAAAACGTCGTACCATGAGTGATTTTAACGCGATGAAACCTGCAATGCATGTCAAAGTACACGGCAATATTCTTTCTGGAATTCAAATGTGAATTTTTGATAACATCGGGCATTTTGAACAGGCTGTACATTAGATTCATGTGCATGAAAATGCTGTTTATTTTAGTATTCCAAAATAGCACTCAATAACCATACTCAGTAACCTGATTATGTCAAACAGATGCCTTCTGTCATCTATTTATTATCGATTCCTACTCATGAGACAATGCTTTACGACTTTGTAATTGATTTTTCTCGTCTATCTTGCTTTATAGCCGAGTATCCTAGCTTTTTAAATTCCTTGTTTTTAAATATTTCACTTTAAATATTTCACTTACTTAAATATTTCACTTTAATCTAATAATTTATCACTTTTATTGCATAGACCATGGACACGTTCTTATATATAGACGTGATGTATACATTCGTGGATCTTCCTTACAAAGTTATTGGGGATGCTTAAAGATCTCCCTAGGAACTATGTATAACAATATATTTCTGCTTTCACTTTTCTTATATTCTTCTCTTATTTCTTATATTCCATTTCTTATATGCTTATTCCAACGATATAAATAACCAATAAATCCTTCCACTTTCTGTCGTACAGACTGTTTCCAAACAACTTCGTTCTACTGAGACTTTCCAAAAACTAATTTAAGAAATAGAATTTATCTTTATACTTCTCATCTCGATCGATTAGCGTACCACAGCTCACGACCCTCTGAAAGATTTATCGTTTCTAGAATATCTTGACAGCAAAAAATATGCAGATATGCAAATAAATAGGGTGCTTAGTAGAAACTTTCTGTTTTCCAAACATTTAATAAATTCAGTGTAATGCAATTTCTGTGTGCAAAGATGGAAGCAATTTCTGAATTTTGATACGCAAAACTTTTAATTTGCGTGCCTTTGAATTTTTAGTTGCGTCGCAGTTTCATGCTATATTTAAAGAAGAATATAACGTGATAGAGTGAAATATGACTTTTTAATGCGGATGTATTCCCACGTTTTGAGTTACCCTGTATACGAATTTTAGTATCCAAGCGCTAAGCTAAAGGAAAATATGGTAATAGTGATTGTGATTTATACTTCTTTTCTTGATAGATGTACTTTTAATAGTAGTTTACGTAAACATTTTACTTTAGCCTATGTAGGGTAGAAAAGGCGTGATTATCGTGATTTAATCACGATAAATACATCTATAGAGTACTTAGTTATTAGATAGGAATTTTGGTGATTTTCAGATATGTGGTCGGCTAAATCGTTAGTCCTTCCGTAATCTCGAAACAACTGAAACGTTTTGGATCCAATTTAGGTGCAAGTATTGTGTAAAATGAGTATATATTATGTAAATGCGAATGCAAAAGAAAATTATTCTGAATTTTTTTTCTATAGTTCAGCTATAAAACGAGATTTTGTCAAAATCGTTGGCTCTTCGTAATCTCGAAAAGCGTTGAAGCGATTTTGACACGTAATTTGTGTGGTAACATACGTATATTGTCTAGATGTAAACGCAGAAAAAGAAAAAAATACGAAGAATTTTATATAGTTCAGGTATAAAACAAGATTTTGTTAAAATCAGTAACCCTATGGTTTTTCCGTAAACCACCAAAGCGATTTGGACTCAATTTGGGTGGTATATTGTGTAGGAGTGAATGCAGTAAAATACATTTTAGATATGTATACAATTTAGCTCATAGGTCAAATTTCCATCGCATGCAAAGTTTAGCGTAATTGCACCGACCGTGTAGTTTACAACGCTGTTTGTGTCTATCTGTGAGCACGGTATTGTAACCGAACGATTGAAATGACATATCATAATCTCTATAGTTAGTTTCCCCTTTGTAAATCTTAAGTTCGGTTCTAGTATCCTATTTTGTTAGAATTCAAATTCTCAAGACTTATTTCGTTTTGAGTTATGAATACTTTATTTCAGCCCATTTATTATGTTTTCTGGACTACATAGTAATGTATTGAATAAGGACCAGAGCTCAAGTTTTTGTCGGATCTTCACATTTCGGACACCGAATCCACCACTTGGCGCGCGCGCGCGCGCGTGTGTGTGTGTGCGCGCGCGCGTGTGTATGCGTGTGCGCGAGAAATGTACGTATCCCCTCTATCTCAACCTATTCGACAACATTTCTCAAAATTTGATGGGTAAGTCAGATATAGGTTACCCTGATGTTGATTAGAATCTGGTATGATCCAAAAAATTGAAACTGGCCTTTTTTTTTTTTGCAAACTGGTCTGAAAAAAATCGACAATAAAAAACTAAATTTGCTGAAGTATTAATTAACTGCTAGTTTTATGGGTAATTTTTAACGATACAAAAAATAAGATCGACCCCACTTCTTTAAGATCAATTAATCTCCGGATTCTATATCCGTCATTTGGTATTTTTACAAGGCTGCCTTTAAAATTGCCTCCAGTTACCAAACCTAGTTAAAAAAACAAAAACAAACGAAAACTGAAGTGAAACTGTAAATTTAGCATCATTTCATCCGTGTTATTTTGTGCATTTAAACTCAATTTATTGACAAGAGGAAATTACGTTAAGTCTGTAATTGAAGCAATGTGCTGCCCACATCAGATATTTTTCCGTCACAAATAGTCAAGAACAAATACTCAAAAGCTACTAAAAGGTATGACGATACATGTACCCAATTTTTGCAATCTTCCGTCTTATGCGGCTAATGGTCGTCTAGTCCAGACGAAGCAGAACTCCTTTTTGACAAAAAGCAGTTTTCATTTCACTTCATCATTTCTTCGTTGACCGTTGATCTCCGTGACTGACCCAAACTTTTTCAAATTTGCGTGTTTTTATTTACTTTTATACTTCTTTATTTAACAAGCTGTCTCGACGTTGATATTTAATGTTTGATTTGCTAAAAATATCCTCACATTACGGGTACTATCCCAAGTTTGTCGATTGTAGATCTGCGTCGAACGATAGAGGGCACCCCTATAACGGAGCGACAAGTTCTACTACAAACGCAATATTATTTGTATCCTTGCTAAGAGAGTGCCCTCTATTGATCGACTTGGAACTACTACTAACAAGCTTGAAATAGAGTCCCGGACACAATTAGGTTGGCATTTATCTTCTCGTTGTGTAAATAGACGATCTTAGTGTCTCATTAGATCTGACGGGGCATTAAAATATGTAATCTCAATACCGCCTCTCTCGGATTCTTTACTCTACAATAAATTTAAGTAAAAATACATATTTCCTATATTGTAAATCTGCAATATTCACCGTGTAGAAAAATGACGGGCGACTAAAATTATCTTATAGTGCATAACTAATCCAAAATGCATTGTTACTTAACCTATAATAAATAATATATGCAAAGGGGACGTATTGTGATGGGGTGAAAAATACGACTAGGATTTTGATGGACAATCAGTGGGACATTTCCAGCAACCCTGAATTTGAAACAAGTTTTGATAAACAGATTAATGAATAGACACATCTTAGGGCACGGAGTACAGAGTAAACCATGACAGAACTATGTGACGAGAATGAAACGGAAGTATGTAATGGAAGTGACAATATATTGTTACGAATATGTAACAATAAATCATTGTTATAATTTGAAGGTCTCAGTCGCTTGTCGTTGGCAAGAAATGCTGTACCTCAGCGACGTATAGGGCAAAATATCACCAACTTGCTGAGTTTTGGCAAGCAGGTAGTTTTTCAGGACTTTATGGGGGGAAACACATCTATAACTAGTAAGTTTAAGAATCTTCTAATAGGTTGCTGACAGGACGAGATTAAAAGTGTCTGCCTAACTCAACACAGAACCCAATATGTAAAATTTCTGCATTATACGTCTACATGCGCTTATCGCCTGCGACGACAGCACGCTCACCCGGTGAAGTGGCTGCAAATATTCCATCCAAACATTTAACCGTCGATAACTTCGTTTGTGGCGAGATTCAACTGCATTCCATTTAGCTATCAAAACCATATAATTTTACATAATAAATAAATACATTTCAGGAAATAAAAAATATTACAACTTTTCCATAAGTATCTTGTACCATCGTCACACATACATCAACCTTTTCCCATTCAAAATATGCAACAGGAGTAATGTTTCTCATGAATCTATAACGAGTAACAGAGTTCTCACTATTTATTTTTTCAATGGTGCCTTCATCAGTATGTCTTTGCATTTTAAAAAGCAACCAATCAGTCCCTGATGAAGGGTAAAATAATGCCGGAAAACGCTATGGTTGTGAATTTTCTTGTACGTCGTGGATGGAAATTTTAATTATAGACTTTTAATAATAGCCAATTTTTGGTTATCTTTATATTTTTAAAGTGTTGATGATGTAACGTGTTTTTCATACAATTTTATTGTTATGCCTTTGCATGCTTGTGAACATGCAAAGACATACATATGTATGCTTGTGAGCAAAAACATACAGATGCATGCCTATGAACATGCAAAGACATACAGATGCATGCTTGTGAACGTGCAAACAGGGCCGATCCTAGCAGGTGTGCAGCGCGTGCACCGCACGCGGGCGGCCAAAACAAGGGGCGGCCGCAGGCCGCATATAGTTCTATCAATCAAGCAAAATTTTTTAAAACTTATAATAAGTCGAATAAATATGCTGAATTTTAAATAGTTATTGAAAAATCAAAATAAGTCCCATAGTTTAAGAAAAATAGAATGTTAGTGCACAGTGTGTTGGTCCATTGTTGGTCCATTGTTGGTCCATCATTGGTCCTTCATTTGATAGCAAAATTCGTGGCAGAGCCGGTAATACGGCATAGAAAAGTATACCAAATTTTAAATTTCTATCTAAAAAAATAACCAAGGGGCATATTTTTGAGACGCCTAAGGATGTTTCGTTCCACTGTGCGGCGGCTTATTTATGTATACCACGGTCGGCACGCGGCTCGCAGATCAATGGTCAAAAGAAACTTTATTTTAGCGGTCTCCTTTGTAAATTAGAACTGAATTATTTCGGCAAAGTTAACCCTTTCGCGACGGCGGCATTCCGGAACTGCGGCGGCCCAAAGGACGGAGCGCTTCTTTTTCGAACTGTTCCCAGGAGACGGCAATTTTATTGCGCTAAGCCTAACTCTCGAAAAAAATTCACTAAAAATCACCCGTTCAACACAGCATTCTACTATTTTCAGGAATAAAGGAAATTCTTATTTTCTATTTGATGTATATTTTTCTTTCAAATTTTCTTTTATCAAAATATTAAAAATTTTAGCGTATTAAAAATAACTTACATTGAATAAAATAGTTATCAGTTAATCAGGAGTGTATATAGATTTAAATCAGTTATCAGGAGTGTATACAGATTTAAATTTTGAAACTAATGCATCTAAAACGGGTTTCAATTTATCTAGTTTTTGGGCATTACTATCAAGAGTAAAATGTAGGTAACGTAATATTCTTGGCCTAACATTTTAACGAAGAAAATATTGATTTATTGGTAGAACATGGTCCCAAACAAGTAGCAAATTTTAAATTTCCGGTCGATGAGAGTGGCAGAAAATTTAGCTGTTCATATTATAACAAAACTTTAGTGAACGGGGAGAAAATAAATCGCGCTTGGCTCTGATATTCCTTAAAACTAAATCGTATTTCTTGTTTTGCATGTTAATTGTTTGGTAAAGATAATTCAACACAACTTGTAAGTACTGGCTTTTCTGATTGGCGTCATTGTTCGGATTACCTTAATAAGCATGAAAACACTCTAAAACACGTAAACTCTATAAGATTGTGGTGCGAAATAAAGACGAGGCTGGAAAAAAATTGTACTATTGACGCGGAACAACAAAATGTTTACAATCGAGAGAAAAAGCGATGGCTCGCCATCATTGAAAGAATGATTGCTGTTGTACAATTTTTAGCCAGTCAAAATTTGGCATTCAAAGGAACTAGTACGAAGTTGTATCATAGAGTTAATGGTAATTTTTTAAAGGCAGTGGAGATGTTGGCCAAATTTGATCCAGTTATTTCAGAACACTTTAATAATGTCAGTAAATACAAAGATAACAAAACACGTATTCCACACTACTTAGGGCAGCATTTTCAAAATGAAATAATTAATATTTTAGCGGAATCTATTCGTAATGAGATAACACGCATTGTCAAAAAAGCCAAATATTACACTATAATTCTCGACTCTACACCAGATGTTAGCCACACAGAACAAATAATGTTTGTAATTAGATGTGTGAACACTACTGATGGTAAGGTAGATATTTTATAATTTTTTCTAGGATTTTTTCCAGTAACTAATACCACTGGAGGAGGTCTGTGCAATTTTCTATTAGAGAAGCTATTACCTAGTCTGCAGCTCGAAGTTAAAGATATACTGGGTCGGGGCTACGACAATGGATCGAACATGAAGGGGAAAAATATAGGGCTTCAGAAACGGATGCTCGATATCAATCCTAGAGCATTATACGTGCCGTGTGCGGCTCATACATTAAATCTCGTCGTTAATGACGCTGCCAGCTCCAGTGGTGAAATTTCTGGTTTTTTTGATATGGTACAAGAGGTATATAATTATTTTCTGCGTCCTCATATCGATGGGATTTACTAAGAAAACACGTGAAAAGTCTAACTTTAAAACCATTAAGTGAAACAAGGTGGGAAAGTCGTATCAATGCTATTAGACCTCTAAAACAAAACCTAAAAAACATTATTACCGCATTAAATGCCTTAATTGAAGATACCACCAGAGACACGAAAACAAAAATGGGTGCTGAATCAATAATTAAAAGTCTTGAAACATTTAAATTTTTGTGTTCAATTTTAATTTGGGATGATTTATTATCAAGAATTAATGTATTGAGTAAAATGCTTCAAAATCCTAAATTAAACATCGCGGAATGCATTGAAGGCTTAGATAATTTTAAAAAATATTTAGTTTCCCAAAGATCTGACGATAATTTTAAAATATTTGTCGATTCAGCAACAACACTTGCTAGAGATTTAGGTATTGATCCCGAATTTCCCATGTCGAAGCTCATGAAAAAGGTCCGTTTATTTGATTACGAGGGCAGTGATGAACCAGTTTCAAATCCCTTCCAGCAATTCAAGACTGCTTTCTATTTTGCAATTCTTGATCACGCGATCTCTTCGGTAAATGAAAGATTTACCTTATTATCTGAGTGCCATTCAATATTTTGCTTTCTGTATGAGTTTCACAACATTTCTAATGATGATCTCATGAAAGCCTGCATGGACTTAGATATTAAGTTGCAGGTACAGGAGGAAGGAAGTATTGTGAAAGATATAAACGGTATACAACTCTTTAATGAAATAACTTCATTCAAAGATATTTTTCCAGATAAATAACAGCCAATTGAGATATTAGAAATTATAGTCAAAAATGAACTCATTCCCTGTTTTCCAAATTTTGCTCTAGCAATAAGAAATTTTTTAACCTTACCTGTTCTGTGGCTTCAGGTGAAAGAAGTTTCAGTAAATTAAAAATTATTAAAAATTACTTGAGAAATAATATGACAGAAGAAAGGCTTTCAGATTTGGGCATCATCTCTATTGAATCCGAAATCTCTGAAAAAATTGATTTCACCGAAATTATTGACAAATTTGCTTCTCAGAAAGCCAGAAAAGTTATTTTATAGTTAATTATTAGGTAGTCTTTGTAGAAGGACTGATTTATATACTTTTCGTTTCACGAGATTTATGCTTTAGTACTTTTTTTTATTAGATTATATTTTCTGAGTAAATACTGTTGTTTTGCATTTCTAATTATAGAATGTCTATTTTTATTTCAAAGGTAATATTTTTGTTTGTTTATTATTTTGTTAAAGTATTTTGTCGCTTTTATAACCTATTAGCTGGCCAAAAAATAAAGTTTTGTACTTCAAATTTTATTTGCATTTTTATTAATGTTTTACTTTTTACTCTTATACAGGTAGATGAATTTATAACGTCAACGTTAAGTATTAGTCAAAATATGAAAAATTCTCTAGAGGGGCGGCACATTAGGTCTTTGCACGCGGGCGGCCGACACCCTAGGATCGGCCCTGCGTGCAAAGATATACATATGTATATATAACAATAGTTATATGTATATATAACTGAGCAAAGACATACAAATGCATGCTTGTAAGCATGCAAAGACATACAGATGCATGCTTCTAAGTACAAGTGCATGCTTGTGAGTCTGTTGAGGTGATCTCCCGAATAAGTTGCTTGGATCAAATGAAGTTTAGCATGAATATTTCATCCCATAAATATCAGATGCTGTTAGAATTTTACAATGACAAATACAAGAGAACGTCAAAATTTTTAAGGATTTTTCAGTAAAATAGGTAATATTTTCCCAGTTTCATCTTTACTGAAACTAAAACAAAAACTCAATTTAGATTACCTCATATACCCTAAAATGTGCTTAATATGTAACTAAATTCTATATTTCAAACACAATAAACAAATATGTACACATTCTATATTTACTCTGTATGTAAAATGAGAGAAGTTTGAGAACAATATTTAAGGTGACACGAGTTTAATATAATATAATAGATGGTCAAACATTGTTATTATTACTGAATAAACATTCCATTGGGTGACAACGTTAATTAACGACGGGACACAACAGATTCAGAAATATGTATTGATTTGCAAAATATGTATTAGCGGTAGATGAAATTCCGAATTTTCGTGTATATAATTTTCTAATAATACTTCCATGCATACAAAGTGAAAACAACTATTTCAATTGTTTTAATAGAGCAGTTAAGGGGACGGTGGACGTTGAAAGTTTTTTTATTTATTTATTGACTTAGAAACGTGAAAACTTGTATAAATATTCCTCTTAACGTTACTATATATAATACCATTAAACTTTTTTTCAATTTTGTTTTGTTATAATTTTGCAATTTTTTTTTAATTTAATTTTTTTAACGAAAATTTGAAAATGCTTCTTGCGTGCCATTTCTTCACATTTTTGATTAATTTTACATTATGATCACTCAAAAACACAGTTATGAGCAAATTTGGGTATTTATTGCTGCAGCAGGTGCAATGTTTCTGTCGGCGATTTCCATGGATGCCAATGCCTGCAAAGGGGGATCGAGCTGTTTGGAATAGGGTATGTGAAACACCTGCCTTTTTGGGAGGTTCTTCGTTTAGGATTCACGCTGTCCCACCCGTAAGCAAATGTTTAATGTATAAAATAATGTTATATATTAAAACTTTTTTTAGTCGATTTTTGCTCATTTCAACGTCCACCGTCCCCTTAAATAAATAAGGGCTTAAAGGGACTGCGCTTTAAGATTTTTTGTCCTTAGACTGTATAGTGTAAAAAAGTTCACTAAAAGATTTTAAATTCTATTATGAAACACTATTATTACTTTAATTTTTGAAATTCTATATTTTGAGGAAAATACATGTTTAAATATGTTTTAAATACATTTTAAATCTTTTTAAAAGAATATGCCTCTGTATGTTCAATGTGTGTTTCAAATCTTTTTAAGAATATGCCTGTGTATGTTCAATGTGTGTACACGATAACTTAAAAACGGAATGTAAATGCATCAAAATGAAATTTTGTATTCAAATAGAATGCATCAATTAACTCGAGTGTGGGCTTTACTAGTAAATATATTTATGAAATGCCCCATGAAAATACTTTAGTTCTCTGTCTCTGAGTTTTGAAACCCGCGCTTTATTTACTACGCGACTAGGGTAATCGTACCAACGGAACCCGCTTATAGAAAGTTCCATTATCAAAGTTGGGATCGTCCTTTTATATAACAGCATATATGGACTTATTTCCCTCTTTTTAGCGCCCTTCAGCACGCCATAGCTGATACCTCCTGGCCTTTATGAGCGAAACTAGTCAATTGATACTGTTATGTGCATTTTGAGCGCTGACTTGAATCGGGGAACATCTTATAAAGACATGTTATGTGAGTATGAACTTGCTCGTTGCATTCATATTTAGCTTCAGCTCAATTTTAAAGAATATTGTAAGGCTGAAGATGGTCGTCTTCATAGAGATTCGCGAAAGGGTGGTACATAGAAAGTTCTCTTGTTCCCATTGCCTTAGCTATCCCATTCTGACAAGCATATAATAAGCTCTAAACTGGATTATGAATCCTGTTACATGCAGTGGTGACGCGGTCCTAAAGAATCCTTATTTAGAGCATTGTCTAGAAATATCTACTGGTCCAAACTACATCAAATTTGTTTAAAATACTCTCGGTAACGTGCTGTCGTGGTTTCCGCAAAATGTAAATAAATTAACACTCAAAATTTATCATTCGCAATTTCTATTTAGATAACGTCAGAAATTAAAAATTGCCATAATTTTCGCCAACTCTTATTACTTATCGCCAAAGTAATAGGTTATAAGAAATCGCGCAAAACTACAATTGACATCTTGAATTCTAAGTCAATCTATCTCTCTATGTATGGTGTAAGTAGATTTTTGAATATTGAAACAGGAGATAAGTGTAACAGTTTGCGTTTCATGATATTACTAAACAGGATCAAACTGAAAACGTATTTTCTGCCATAATATATACCCCGAAAGGAAATTGCTTATTTCCAATTCCCATTTTACTTGAAAGATTTGAAATCCGATATGTCCAACATCAAACAGCGCTTCGCTGAACTTTAAAGACGTATTGATTATTCGAGATGTAATGTGGGTTAAACAGAGTGTTAACATGTACGGCGACAGACACAACTGTGGACTGAAATTGACGAATGAGGTCTAATTATATTTTCTCGTGCAGAGTTTATCAGGGTCAATTGCTTTTTATTTATACGTGAATGAAATCTATGGTGGAGGTATCCGGTTGAAATTGGAGCGTTACGAAATATATAAACAACATAGACGCTTTTATATCTACGAACGTAATAGATAAATATCTAAACAAATTATAAATTATACTTGTTTTGTCGAAATTAGGACACCATTTATGAATATATGGAAATCATTTCAATAGTTTAATATTTTGAACTATTTGTGTGAAAAAAATTTAAAAGTTTTCTCAAGCGAGTTTTAGTTTCATTTTGCTTACTTTTCCTCGAAATATATATATATATATATATATAATATATATAATATGTACCGAACTCGGCTCTCTATTTCCAATTGCTTATCGCCTTGAGCCTATTCGGTGGTTCGTTTTCTATGCTTAGGCAAAACACTTTCATAAATCACAAGACACATTTATTATATCTAAATATTTACACATATATACACATATTCCAGATTATTGATTATTCGAATCATCACAATACTCAGGACTCCGCGAATGCGATCGTTCGTTCTCATCAGAGTCCAGCAAGCAAGTCTTTCTTCTTCCAACCGCCATCGGCCTATTGTGGCCCCCCTCCAATTTCTGGCCCTTGACCCCCACCCCACCCCAACCCCCATCGCAGTCCACAGTATCAAATTGCGTGTCCAACTGCACAACTCTCGAAGAAGTAAGATGGCGGACTGAGAATAACCTTTCCCAGTCTTTTTGGCATGGACAAGGGGTTCATGACAATATATATATATATATATATATATATATATATATATATATATATATATATATAATAAAAATATAATATAAATATAAGCTAATAGATCTATACATTAATATCTTACATCCTAAGTATACCAGTATTACCATATAAAAATTATCGACAAAGAGGATTTAAAACTATAAAATATAATACCTATAATAGTGCAACTATAATAGAAAATAATAATAAATACTGATTACTAAATAGCTTAATATTAAGTAGAAAAGGAAAGCTAAGAACTGTATGAAGTGAATTAAATAATAGATTACACGAATAACAACAATAAGGAATGGCTATTACATAGTTAGACGTAAACACTCACATTAAATAGATAATGAAATTTTAATTATATATATATATATATATATATATACACCGTATCAACTTACGCATCGAATTTATGTCTTCATCTAATCAAGGGCCGTATTTTAAGATTTTCATTCGTAGTTCTGCGTCGATCAATAGAAGGCCCTCCTATAGCGAATGTACAAACGATATTGTGTTTGTTAGAGTATATAGTTGTACTATAAGAGCGTCCTCTGCCGATTAACGTAGAACTACAATCGACAAGCTTGAAATAGGGCCTTTGAAAATGCATTTTCAATTACTTCACAATGACTCCATAAAAATTAATTTCTCCATAATATTTTCATTTATTCAAAAGGGAAAAAAATGTCTGTACGATGTTATATCTGTTTAAGGTTTAATTTTGCATTTTTAATAATATCTCGACCGTGCCTGGTCTTAGAAACGTTAAAACGTTAAATAAAGAAACGATTAGCCGCAGTGTAACAGGCATTAACCAAACTAATTTTTTTTAATTCTTTAAAAACTGTGGATTTTTATATGGAACAGACAAAGAAACAATTTTTACCTAACAAGTAACCATACTTTTTAATTTTATCTGTTTATAAAGAGCCATATTCATGAATTCTAAGTTGCGTATGACATCAGATACCGAAAGATAAGCTGGATATCGGACTCATTTTTAACTTATTTGGTACAATAGATAATTTTGGAGTTTGCGGTGCGTATGGCATCAGATACTGAAAACGAAGCTCGTTAGCGGACTCATTTTTAATTTACAGCAATTGAAATTATAATATCTCCATTATGTTGTGGCTGCGCAGACAGTGAATTTAGAGATATTTTTCACCCGATTAATGAAATTATCAATCTCTTAGGCTGAATAAAATCTTATTTCTAACATTCCTTAAAAATAATAAATATATTTTACAAAAGAAAAGCTATTAAATGCACAACTACCGTGTCACACATACAATGAAATGTATATGTACATAACAAAAATTCTAAAATCTGATATTTACTTAGGAAACTCAAAAGATCAGATAAAATATTTCATTTACGCGTGGATGAAACTTCCTTGAGGCTAAAAGTATTAACTCACTTTTAAATGCCTTTTTCACTCTTAAAAGACTGCAAAAAAAAAAAAACTAAAACAGTCATTTTTTGCATAGATAATTTCACTCTCCTTGTAAACATTTGTACTTATAACGAGAAAGTTTTGTGAATCGTTCATATTATTTAATGCATTTTTAGAAAATGAAGACCATACTTATAAAAGTAAAATTTATTTTCTTTGCAACATTAATATTATAATGATGTATAGTAATGTTTTGT
Organism: Amaurobius ferox; assembly: GCA_951213105.1. Lineage (NCBI taxonomy): Eukaryota > Metazoa > Arthropoda > Arachnida > Araneae > Amaurobiidae > Amaurobius > Amaurobius ferox. The sequence goes on from OX578149.1 coordinate 27,497,041, forward strand.
TTTAGTTTTAAAATATATTTATTTGTTTTAGAAAAGTCACGTCATAATCGCGTTTATTTTGTTTTTAAAATAATTGTATATATATTTAATACCCGTGTTTTTCCTCTGGTTTAAAAATCGTTTTTTTAACACTTTACAACAAAGTTGAAAAGTGTTTATGACTTTGTTCATTCTGTGTGTCTGTCTGTCCGTTAGCACGATAACTGCCGTAAAAATGACTTTAACAAAATGAAATTTTAGTATGTTTTTCAGACGGTCTGTGGAACCTATATGAATATAAATAAATAATATCACCCAATTAGTTGTTTATTAAACCCGGGTTGAAAAAATGAAATACATTGAACCCTATGGGACCTAATTTTTCAAACATTTTTTAAGTAAATTTAAAATTCACAAATTTCTTCGAAATTTTTAGGAAATATTCACATTATCCCATAAAATATATAAAAAAAAATTCAGTAAAATATGTTAAACAGTTTTTTAACTAAAAATTATTTAATATAGGGAAAAAAACAAATTCAATTAAATTCTGACTTTGGGATATCCTCCAGAAAGAAAAGAGAGATATATTATATAATAAATATCTTTCCAAGTATTTAATCATTTTACATATAAGAGAGGATTCACATTTTAAAATAAATTTGGTAGATAACAATTTTTAACTTTTTTTATATATAACTCTTCATGATATACTTATTTGATGGCATTTTTAATGCACTTTCCTACGTCCTAGAGAGTTAAAATTTGGTACACAGCTTAAATTTGTTGAACATTTTATTCGACAAAAATTTGATGGATTTTTAAATATAGATCATACATTTTTTTCGAAATGGCCTGAAAATAATCCCCGTTCACTTCTATAAATCATTGTTGTAATATTGTTAAAAATTCTGATGTGGACAGGTCTTTCTCTGCAGACTCATATTCGTTCTCTTTATTTCTTCAATAATAATTTGAGTTTATCTGCACAAAATAACATCCATAAGTATTTTAAATGATATTGAATTTGCACGTCAAACTTAAATTTGGTTCTCATTTGATAGCTGGACTTATTGTCAAAGGTGGCGTAGCGAAAACGCGAAAAAACTAGAATATCTCAAGAACGGCTAGTCCTAGAGTAATGGGATTAGTCTTATTCTCTTTGTTGTCAAAAATCACGTATAAAATAGGAAATTTAATTGATATAATTGAGCACACGTAGTCTTTTATTTTTATATATAACGATTTTTGCGGGCCATTTCGCAAAAATAGCCCGTTCCTTTTTCCCGAATCGTACTAGAATAACCTACAAATGATTTATATACAAAATTTTGTTAAATTTGGTATATAAATCACTTGTCGGTTATTGATATATTATACACCAAATTTTGTTAAATTTGTTCCATTAGTTTTTAGGTAGAGTGGATAAAACCAAATTTCTGCGGCCATTTCGCAAAGAAGGCAGATTCTTTTATTACGAATCGTACTATAATCTAATGAACATCAGGATTTCCCACAAAAACATGCCTACCAAATTGTATGAAATTCGGTCCATTAGTTTTTCAATTAGAGTGGATGTAATATCCTCACAGACACACAGAAACATACACAGATACACCCTTACACACACAGACGTACACCTTTCAGGTAGGTCGGACGGTCTGGGTCTCAACAACACACAGACGTCTTCCTAAAAATAGTATTTTCGTGTTCTAGAAGTCCCAAAACGTGTAGATCCTTTGAAAATTCGAGTTCTGATCTTCGGCACGATTCCAATACTTTGAGTACATACACATACACACATATATTATCTGTTGTTGATTGTTGAGACCCAGACCGTCCGACCTACCAGAAAGGTGTAAGGTAACATATATTATCTGTGTATTATCTGTGTATCTAAATTCCGTGCCTATGCAATTACAATAGTTGGGATTTTATATGATCCCTAAACTTGTATTATTTCTTCAACGATGCCTAATTTTAACATATGCAGAAAGCAAATATCTCAAGCGATTGTAAGATGAATTACATAAGAATTGCTGAATTTTTTTCACACAAAATTATTTAGCTCTGGAGTCTGGAATACAAGTTATATGAATGAAATATTCATTGATTTTACATAAGAATCAGATGATTTATATTTCGATACAGTTTTAAATATTTAAGTATAATAAATTACTGTAGTACTGTGATAATGTAAAAGATATCACCACTGAATATATCACATTTTAGAAATTTTTAAATGAAATTACATTTCAGTTGGAAAGTGTTTCATAATCAATGCTTATGCATGATTGATCTTTCTTGTTTTTTATATTGTTTTCTTCGTTTCACAGAACTGAAAAATTATTTTGGCCTAATTAAAAATATGTACGTCTTCAAAGATGTTAGTTGTGTTCTCTTGTTCAGCTTCCCGTCTACCTGTTCGTTTGCAAAAGTACTTATACCATAAAAACCAAATTTACTATCAATAGTGTTCGTCACAGGAATGAAAAAATATTATTACAATTTCTTTTTATTCTTGCTAGTGTCGTGTACAAAATTCGCATGTGCATTCTACACTAACATAAGTATTGTATCTACTAAAAATAACACTAACATATAAACTCCAAAACCGTTTGAAACAAAATTAAAAAATGCGAAAGAATAGTTCAACTTTCGGCCGCGAGGGGGAAAATCTGGGGCTGTCATTCCCGTAACTTGCATATTTGCAATCACAAATCTATGACTAGCGAAGAGTCATAAAGCTCATTTTACCAATTATCGTTACCGCTACTTATTGCACTCTTCTATTAAGGAAACAGCAACCCTTCTGCTGTACTTAAAGCATTTCGAAAGTAAAAAAGTTTAAGTAGAGATCCACTTACCATTTGTAATCTTCGGAACTTTATTTTGCCGATACTTGTTAGATAGGTTAGACAATATGCAAGTTGCGGAGACTGCAGCGGAAATTTCACTCCTGGCGGCCGAAATTTGAACTATTTGGTTGTCTCCAGAAATCAAAATCGCATACTCAGAAAAGTATGTGTACGAAATTTGATTGCAATTTGGCCAGTAGTGCTCTGAAAATTCGATATGGGCAAGAAACGACTAATTAAGCGATTTTTTTTTTGGGGGGGGGGGGGGGGGTACCATAGTTTGATTATGTTTTTGAGAGACTGTATATTATTATTGAATATCATTTTTAAAAACATGCTCTTTATTTAGTACATACTCTTTATTCTCTTTCACTCTATTAATAAAATTTTTAAGCTCCTAAACAGAATGAAATCCATTTTTAAACTTTCTTTAAAAGTAATCAAAATATCTTAAAAAAAAGCTATTAAATACACAAATAACATGTCACATGTGCAATGAAAGATATGTTCATACCAAAAACTCTAAAATTCTATACTGAAAACTCTCAAAAGACTGAATAAAATATTTCATTTACAAAGAGATGAAAACTCCCTCGAGGCTAAAAGTGTTAATTCTCCTCTCAAATATATATTTTTTTTTTCTGTCAGACATCGCCAAAAATACAAAAACAATAATTTTTTCACGGATAATTTTTGCTCTTCCGGTAAACCTTTGTATTTTATAACGATAATACAAAGTTTTATGAATAATAAATTTGATTTAATGCATTTTTATCAAATGAAGAGCATACTATCGAAGTGGACTGCTTTTCTTTGTAATATTAATGATTTAATTATGTATAATGAGGCTTTAGATTTAAAAAAAAATTCCATTTTTATCGGAAAGATTACGTCATAATCCTGTTTTTGTTACTTAAGTTAATTGCATAGAAAAAATTTGTGTATACCCGTCTATTTTGCTCTTGTTGAAAATCTTCTTTTTTAACACATTACAACACAGTTGAAAAGACAGTTGACTTTGTTCATTTTGTCCATCTTTGTCCGTTCGCACGATAACTGCGTAGAAATGACTATATCAAAATGAAATTTTAGTATGTTGTTCAGACAGTTGGTGGGATCTACGGGAATATAAATGAATAATATCACCCAGTTAGTTTTAGATTGAACCCGGTTGAAAAAAATGAATTACATTGAACCCTATGGGACCTAATTTTTCAAACATTTTTTAAGCGAATTTAAAATTCACAAATTGCTTCGAAAATTTTAGGAAATATTCAAATTATCCCATAATGTATAAAAAATTTCAGTAAATTTCTACAACGAAGCCTAATTTTAGCGAATGCAGAATGTAAACAAATCAAGCTGTAAGATGAGTTGTATAAGAATTGCTGAATTTTTTTCACGCAAAATTAGTGAAGCTCTGAATTAGCTCTGAAGTCTGGAATAAAGCTGATATGAATGAAATATTCATTAATTTCACATAGAGAAACAGGCGATTTTATAGCAGACTTTTTGGATGAAGTTTTAAGCATAGAGTTAAAGTACTTTTACCTCAATGGATTTAAGTTTTAAAGTAAAATAAATTATTGTAGTATTGTGATGAATAAAAGGAATGGAATAAAAGTCTATGAATGAAATATTTACTGCTTTTACATAGAGAGCCAGGCGATTTATATTTCAATGACGTCATTGGAATAACGTTCATTTTTTTCGATGAAGTTTTAACTTTTCAAATATAATAAATTGTTGTAGTATTGTGATAATTTTAAAAATATTACCTCTGAATGTATCGTATTTTAGTTTTTTATAATTTTGTAGGTAAAGTAGACACACATGCTGGTGAAAGGGTCACTCAGACATCCCAATAAAATAGTTTGTATTCTAATGTGCACAAACTGTGTAAATAAAGTGAAAAACCGAATTCATGCTTTTAACCCCGTTTCAATTTTTCCTTTATACATACAGTGTGCGATATAGAAAGTAAATATGCAGACACAGTTTTCTTTACAGTTCTGCATTAAACAGTTTTATTTAGTACAGATTAGTTAGCGATTGACCATTTGTTTCTAATTTTGCTGCACTATAAAGATACCTTTTAATTTATTCCGAACAGCTGTTTTAGTTTTTATAAGATACATTGTTGATTCCTGGGGGTAGACAATTTGCCGTGATTGTATATAAGTTTCTGCAGTAAGCTCGGCAGTACAAGTATAGTGGTATTTCCATCGCATGATTTTGCTTAATATACGCAGCATTTCTCTCATGATTTACTCCGCAAACCCCGCTTTCACATCAGCATGCAGTCAAAATCTTCATAATGAGTTCTGAAAATTCTCTCACATAAAATGTTCCTATACATGGGCAGGTTTCTTATAATCTTATATTATAATGACAGTTATCTATTAGTGAGACGAACAAATTTCAAACGTTTGACATAAGTAACAGTTCAGATTAAAGATTGCGATCTCCATATATATATTCCAAAATTGAAAACATGCAAAAACAAACGAGATGAAAGACTATAAATCAAAACAGCTACAGTCGCAATTTTTAAAAATGGGAATTTGTAATCTGAATAACTCTCAATCCATCGTTGAGATTGTGGTATTCCTATCTGCAAATTAGGGATCTATTAAAATTTAGCCTTTGTAATAACAGGTATTTAATTTTATATAAAAATAAATAATTTATATTTTTCTGGGTGATGACCTCTGGGTGATTTTTTTTGTTATTTTTTAACCAGGGCCTGACTAACGCAGGGGCATGCGAGGCATCTTCCCCGGGGTCCCGCATGAAAAAGGCCACAAATTAAACAATTGCAATTTCGAAACTTTAACGGCTCTAAAAATGTATTTCATCGAAATAGGTTTTCCCAGAGGATAGATTCATTTTGAGGATATATAGGAATTAACCGCACTAATTTAGCGAGGTGGTGGTGGGGCTTCTTGGCTATGATAAGAAAGTTGCTGGCTATGATAAGAAAGTTGCCAATAATTTAACTACCGTTAAAATATGTAAGAACCACATTTCGTATATCTTTTTCTAATAGAATGTAATTATGTTTAAAAAAAATAAAAAAAAATAGCACCTCTCAGTCCATAGGAATAAACATTTTTTTAACAATATTTATTCAAATGGATTGATAGGTAAAGGGTGGGGAGACCCTAAGGAACGTTTACCGTAGGCCCCAGTTAGGTTAAATTCAACCCTGTGTTTTTAACTTTTTCTTAGCAAGTACATCTTTTAAGGCTTTTCTCGATTTTTCATATTAACGCTTTAAAACCTTTTCACTGATGTGCAACATGCGTTCCTACACTTTGTCGTTCACCCTTATTCTCTGTCATAAAAATGTTCACTAGATTAATATATGAGAGGGATAAGGATATAAATGTGCACAAACCTCAGGCTCCACATCGTTGAAGTTGACGCTGGAAACGAATTCCCGCAAGAACTTGTCCAGTTCCCTTCCTTCAATGAAACCATTACCTGAAAAAAATAAAATAAATAAATTAAGATCCTTATAGCAGCAATTTATTTTAAAATTCTTTCAAGAACGTAGGCTTATCGAACAGATAATTGTTACAGACAAAAGCTGATAAGCTAGGAAACGGGCTCTCGGTGCTATATACAGCATTTGTAGACAAATTTTACATTTGTTAGAGCTTATTAGCAATAAATAGTCATGGACTATGCAGAGACAAAACTTGCTATTATCCTTCGATCAATGAATTACAGACCTCATATCGAACTGCATTAAATTATTTTCGAAACGTATTTTGTACACGCAAAAACAACTTTGATCTAAACTTACCAATTTAAAGTTTATTCTGAATCCCAATGATAATAAAAAAAACGCTCAAAACATTGCTCTAAAACTTAAATAATATAAAACTTTGTAAATATACCTCATGCACAAAAAATATATGCGACTTCAGCGAGTTAAGTTGTAAATTAAAAAATCTGATGTGGGCAACACATGACTTTCCTTATAGTACAATGCAATGAATTTACTACATTTACAGATAAAAAATGTTATTCTTATAGTGGATACTTATATTATTTCCAAGATATTGTTTTTTCTTCAATTAGTCGTCATTTTCATTGATGTAGAGTCATTTTTATCCATTTGGCGAGATTTTCGTTAATTTGGCAATATTTAAAAAGCCGCCAAGTTGGCGACATTCCGCCAAATTCGTCGCCATAATCTCGCCAAACGTTATGGACGGAGAAATAAGTTATTCTTACAGCAAATAAATGACTATTGGCGTTCAAATGCAAAAGTATTACTCAAAGTATCTTTTCTCGTGAATGGAACGAGTTAGTTGCACGAGAATGACGTCACCCAATTTATTGCATGATATTACAAAGTGAACATGTTTCTTAACGGTTAATATATTTTTTTAATCCATGGGATTTTTTGATAAATTTATTTGAAAAATGTGCAATATCTCACGAACGGCTCATGCTATCTTTCTAAAGTTTATGTCAATCGTTTTCTAAGGAAAAATTAGATAAGAAATGTCTATTTGCGTAATTTTATTAATGGTTTTGATTTTTTTTATGATTTTTTCAAAATTTCACTCGAAAATTTAGGGTGGTTCTGAACAATCGATTGTGTTTTAAAACAATAGGCTTCCAGTATTCAAGGATTGTGATTTTTGTACCAAATTTCATTCGAATCGCTCCATTCGTTCGTAAGATATCGTTTTCACAAACTGACTGACACACACGCACACACACACACACACACACACACACACACACATCACCTCAAACATGTTCGATTCGTGATCAGCGATACTTGAAACGGGCTCTCCCGTCGAAAACTCGAATTCGAATTTTCGACCCTTCACAATACTTTCGTTATACATTATGTATATAAGGAAAGTAAAAAGATATAACGTTATAATATTTGCAAGTTAGTGCTTCAGGCATAATTCTTCTACTTCTTGAGACAAAAATTTCAATCGAGCTACAGAGGTGTGTAATTGACGAATATGTTTGAGGTTTTATTTATCATACAGATAATGAGTTGACTAAAGATTCTTTAAAAATTTTAATTTTGTCAATTAAAATTTACAATTTTAATTTACAAAACACATTTTTAAACTAATCTACAGAGGTGTGTAATAGTCGTATTTTTTTACGGATTGATTTAGCTGACGTATAATTATCTGGCTCAGAAATAACATAATTATCCTTCATAATCATCATAAAATTTCAGGTTCTACATTCAGTTAAAAAAGGTAAATGGAAAAAATAGATAGAATTACATTGCATACAGTGGATTATAGTTCAGACATAATAAATTTATTTAAAACATGAAAAGATGGCCGCCAAGCGCTGAGTGTATAAAATGCAATCATTTTCATTTTAAGAAACACGTTATAATGTATTCATATATTGAAAAAAAGGGTTATAATTAAAATGTTATACTTTTTACTTACATATATTAAAAATTAATTATTATGAAGCGTTAATTAAATACCAGAATTAAAAATGTTAAAGCTTGACGATTTTATATCACAACATTTTTGAGATACAGCTTTCTGTTTTTTTTAATGGTAAAGTTTTTTTTTTCTTTTTTAAGCTTGGTGTTTTCATTTTTTTTTATTTTTACATTTTGAAAGTTTTTTCGGGGATGCATTGGTAAAACTATTTTTGAATTTAACACGGTTCAATTTAGTAGAAAGAAGAGAAATACCGCATATTCCAGGAAACAAATGGTAAGTAAAATAGATCAAAGTTTTTCAATAGTGTTACAGTATGAGCATAAACTCGAATGATATTTGAGGTAGAGAAAGAAACCTTTTATACATACACCATTTACATTTGTTCTTAATTGAGTAACAGAACGCCCTAGGTGAGTATTGTAGTTTTCTAAGTGGTTTGCGGACAAGATTGAAGCTTTAATTGAATTGTACCAAAGATTTCTGATAGACTTGTGGAAGCTCTGGAAATCAACTTGTATCATGCATACCAGCGATTCTAGGTCTGATTTCCTGAAAACATTCTTGAATTAAACTTTGGATCTGGGAATCCCATAAAAAATTAAAGTCTGTTTCAATAAGAATTTGTCCAACATCCGAGGTCTAATATTTAGTAGGACTCGAAGGCATCTCAAGGGAAAGTTCAAACTGTCTGTAATAGCATGGGTTCTTTAAGAAGTGTATCAGAAAGTTTCAAAAATACTCATCCAAAATTTCACAATAGTTATAAATAAAGAAAACTAGAGCAACGTAAAAACGCAAATAATAAAATAATGCAGTATACAGCTGTTTCGATTATACACTCGATCACCTTCGTCAGTGCAAGAAAACCAACAAACGCGAAATACAAAAAAAAAATTGACACAAAAGGAAGAAACATAGTGGTTACAACCAAAACTTGAATTAAGGGAGAGCCAATAAGAAAGCAGCATGAATAACAGCCAATCCGAAATACAACATGAATATCCCGGGAAGACGAGTCAAGTTCCTCTGTTTCATCCGTTTACACCTATTCCTCTTTTGGACTTCGGGTTTGTTGGTTCTCTTGCACTGATGAAGGGGATCCAGCGTATCTTCGAAACAGCTGTATACTGCATTATTGTGTTATTTATGCTTATACGTTACTCAAGTTTTCTTTATCCTTTGCACAAAGTATATTTTACTTATATAAATATTTATATTAACTTATATAAATATTAATATAAATATTTATATTAACTTATATAAATATTAATATTAACTTAATAATAAATATTAATATAACAGCGTCCAATTTCAGGTCACAAAATATATTCTTGCGTAGCTTTTTCAACGCCTAGAATTATTTTGATAAAACTGATTGGATTATAAACTTTGCGTATAAATTATAGCACACATGTAGGTACAACGTAATAAATTTCAATGTTAACGATGTGCTGAAATATACCATCCGAAACATCTGACAAGAAATCTAACCTCAGTGAATTCTGCGGTTTCTGAGCTACCAATTCGGATTTCATTTCTTTCCAGAAATCTTTCTTTCTGCGAATAAAGTTACAAAAATACAATCCGGGATCATCCATAAATAAAGACGTGTGAAACTTTGAACACAGCCGGAATCCTCAGAAGCTTATACGAGGTTACCTTAGACTAGGGTGGTAAAAAAAAAAGAAGAGAAAATCCCAAACCGCAGCAAAAATCTTAGCAGAAAAAGTTTCGTTTTGCTAACGGTGAAGAGAAAACAGACGTCTTTGATGATTCTCTGCGCAACACTTTCCTAAAGATTGGCTGGTGCGTCTTTGCCCCGTTGATTGCAAATGAGAATAAGAGTGATGTTTTTCGCTGCTCCGAGCTTATTTGCAAAGTAATAGAAAAATGTATAAAAAGTTTGCGAAGGTTTTTGAAAAGCATGTTGACAGAGAAATAAAAAAGATCTTGTACAGAGTTCCGAAGAAAGTTTTTAAGCATCCAATAACATTGTAAGGAAAGGACCGTAAGTGTACACGCTAGGTATATCTTTAGATAAGTGACCATTCCCAATCGATTAAAGGAACTAAAATACCCCTAAAGGATATTTTGAAAAATTAGGATAAAGAACTCGGCAAAAGAAATGAGATAAACCAAATTATAGGATAATAAGAAGTTAAACGAAAAAGGAAAACAAAAAATGATAAACAACTTATAGAGTTGTACAGCAATGTCTCAAGAGTAAAAATTGGCAATGAAACTCTCATAGAAGGCAATTTATTTTCTAAAATAGGGTTATTGGTGAAAGATTGTCCTATTCAGGAATACAAAAGAAATCAATACGTACATGCACAGGAATCTAAAGTATAGCTCGTTCAAAATACCCTCCTTGAATCTGAAAAAAATATTAACGCGTATTTTGGCAAGCACTGAAGGTCTGTAAGAAGACCAAATGATACTACTTTTTCGCAGGTATTTATTGTCTTGCGCATACACTTTTCCTTGATTCCCGGTGTCGATTTCTAATCATTAGACAGTGCTCTACAAGGGACGTGAGCAGCGTATATAAGCACAAATAACACAACAATACAATAATATACTGATATACGTTGCTCAAGTTCCTTATCCTTTGCACAAAGTGTATTTTAACTTAATGAATGTTGTACGACTTTGTAATCGACATTTTCTCTTCTATCTTCCTTTCTTCTATCTTCCAAACATTTTAGTTCTTCGCTAGGTGGCACTGCAATCACTTTTATTCGATCAGGCATGGTCAATTGTAGATAGATCTAACGTGTACGCTGATGCACCTTTTTTTACAAAATTATTGGGGGTGCTTGAGCACTTTCCCGGGAAACCCCCATATTATGTGTTGCGAAGAAAGCGAAGATTTATAGTTGTCAACACATCATTCATACACAAACTCAGGTTCATATTCTTTATACTCATAAATTTTAGATTTTATATCCACAAAAAAATACGTGAAATAAATAAGTATTTTAAATTACACCAAGTTTGTTGATTTACAATAGAATTCGTTTTCGTTTGGTGTATTGACGTATTTAAAAGTTGCTCATAGTCATCAAAATTAAATCAAAAACAGAAATAATAGCTTTAGGACTGTGGCGGGGCTGCATTGCGCCACTCACAACTACGAAGGACATCCCCATTTATTCCCTCGACCTTAAAGAATTCTTTTGGGCCTGACGGCATAGCGCGGTATCAGCAATCTCAAAGTTCCGAGTTTGAACCTATCCCCCCATTGGGAATCTGCGGGGGTAGATTGCTGATTCTGCGCTAAGCCACCACACTCAAAAGAATTCTTCAAGGCCGAGGGAATAACGGGAATGTCTTTCGTAGCAGTGAGTGACGCAATGCAGCCTCGCCACAGGACGATAATATCTTGAGATTGCATGTATCGATAATTCCATAGTAGCGAACATAAAACTGGTTCATGATTTCTCTATAGGAGTACAATTCTTATTTTTAGAATGGTTGGTTTTAGAATAGCAGGGTTTTATTCAATTTGACTTCAAAAATTATATAAAAACAGTAATTTGAATATTCTAAATAGGTTTATCAATTTTCTTTGCTTCTCCGCTTTTAAACGGTTATTTAAAAGCGGCATATATATATATATATATATATATATATACTTTTACTTTCCATTTCCCTACAATAAATTCGTAATGCATAGCGAAAGTATTAGGATAAGATTGAAAATCCGAACTCGAGTATTAGAATAAGGTTGTAAATCCGAACTCGAGTATTACAATAAGGTTGAACATCCGAACTGGAGTATTAGAATAAGGCTGTGAATCCGAACTCGAGTATTAGAAAAAGGTTCTAAATTCCAACTCGAAGATTAAAATAATGTTGAAAATTCGATCTCGAGTATTAGAATAAGGTTGTAAATCCGAACTCGAGTATTAGAATAAGGTTGAAAATCCAAACTCCAGTTTTCGACAGATCTACACGTTTTGAACATTTTAGAACACGAATATACTGTTTAGCGTTACGTTTGTATACTAGGTTTGTCTGTGTGTGTGTGTGTCTGTGTTTTTGTCTGTGTGTTGGCATGTATGTCTGTGCAATGCAGTACATATGTATCTATTGTAGCTCAAAACCTATTGTAAAAAATTTCACAAAATTAAATAGATGCTTCACTTTTTGTACACTCAGATGTTGAATAGATTTTGATACGATTCGTAAAAAATAAACTTGCAGTTTCTTTAGTGAAATGACCGGTAAAAGTATTCGAAAGCTTGCAAAAAAAAACTAAATATACTTTAAATATACTAAATACACTTAAATAATACTAAAATAATAAATATTAATTGAATGAATGGTTTTATATTGTAATTCTTGACGACTAAACGAATAAGAACAGTTTCCTGTATATTTGGTGTCATTTCAAAAACAACATTTTTGTGCAATTAAACTCAATTTATCAACTATGAAGGAAAGAAATTTAAAACGCATTTGAATCTGTAGCGAAAGTCATGTACTGCCCGCATCAGATTTTTTTTTCGATTCATACTTAAGTGTAATTAACCATGATTTACGTACCTAACCAATTTCATGAAAAAATATATGCCAGATAGAATGAATACATGCATAGCTCAGACATGCAGACGAAAAGCTGAAAATGTTTATTTGTGTTCTAGAAAACTCAAAACTTGCAAATTCAACAAAATCTCTGATTCCAATTTTTGATCTTTATTCCAGAACATATCCTATTCATATACTATGTACGGACGTGAAAGTAAAAATCTGACAAGAAGAAAAAATTTCGGTAATTTTCACTGGAAATGCAGTGGCTTCTAAACTGCGCAGTCGGGTTTATTTTATCTCCGGGAATTCCTTCTTTTGATGCAAGGTTACGAAAATACAAACCAGGAGCAACAATAAATAAATTCCTCGAAATTTTGTATAGGAAACATTCAAAACTTGCAGACGTTTTTTACGATCCGCCTGCAGATTACGGTGGTGAGGAGAAACGGTGGTGAAGAAATCACGGACGACAGATATTTCAACAGACGAGTTTGGTTTTGCCAGCAAGGAGAAGTTAAAATATACGTCTTCGGATTCCTTTGTAAAGTTTCTTTCAGACCGTCTGATTATTACTCCTTGGCAAGAGAACGGAAGTTACTACGAAATGTTTGTGACGAGATTCTTTGGAAAGTAAACTAAGTAGGGATTTCAATATCGGGTCAAGCTGATTAGCACGCTGCTAATTACCAATTATTCGAATTGGTTTAATCTAAAACGGAATATATGAATACTCAAAAGGTTTAGTAAATTAATTTATTAGAAACACTTTTTACTTTCCTTATATACATAATGTATAAGGAAATTATTGTGACGGGGTCGAAAATTCAAATTCGAGTTTTCGACGGGAGAGCACGTTTCAAGCATGCCTGATCATGAATCGAACATTTTTGAAGTAATGCCTCTCTCTCTCTCTCTTTGTGTGTGTGTGTGTGTGTGTGGAGACGATAACTGACAACTGACGAACGAATGGACCGATTTGAACGAAATTTGGTACAAAAATCGCAATCCGTAAACACTGGAAGCCTATTGTTTTTATACGCAATCGAATGTTTAGAACCCCCCTAAATTTTCGAGTAAGATTTTGAAAAAATTGTCAAAAAATCAAAACCGCTCATAAAGTTATGGAAATAGACATTTCTTATGTAATTTTTCATTAGAAAACGATTGGCATAAATTTTGGAACGCTAACACGAACCGTTCTCGAGATATTGCACATTTTTCAAAACAATTATCAAAAAGTCATATAAAATAAAAAAAAATATTTCCTATTGAGAAACATGTTCACTTTTCGTATGTAATACCATGCGATAAATTGGGAGACATCATTCTCGTGGATCTAGCTTGTTCCATTCATGAAAAAAGATAGAGTAATACTTTTGTATTTGAACGCCAATAGTCATTTATCTGCTGTAAGAAAAACATATTTCTCCGTCCATAACGCTTGGCAAGATTTTGGCGACGAATTTGGCGGAATGTCGCCAACTTGGCGACATTTTTAATTGTTGCCAAATTGACAAAAATCTGACCAAATGGATAAAAATGACGCTAAATCAATGAAAATGACTAATTGAAGAAAATTCAATATCTTAGAATATAAGTATCTACTCTAAAAATAACATTTTTTTTAACTGCAAAAGTAGTAAATTCATTGCATTATATAAGGAAAGTCATGTGCTGCCCACATCAGATTTTTATATTTATTCACTATGGAGCTATACCAGCCAAGCCAATAATTCGACAGTATGGCAATAAAATTCGGTGGCAATCAAATTTTCTATCTATGTTTTTACCAAAAACATTTTTGAATTATTCATTTTTTCAGGATCTACTATAGATAGAGTATAGATCAAGATAGATGTGTATTCAGTATCAAGTTCAAGTTGAGGCAGGGGGAGGTTACAAAGTATTTCCACTTTCACTTCTCTTTCCATTTCCTGTTCAAGAATTTTCATTTTCCTTGACACATTTTTTCCCATGATTAACCATAAATAGAGCTTAGATGATAACTCAAATGAATTCAAGAATGAATTTAAGAATTTCTTTTGAAATTCTAGAGGAGGTAGAGTAAGTCATCAAAAATGTCCCCTTCCGGATTAAAAATAATTCCATTAAATTTGTATGTCTCATGATTGGCTATAGATAAATCTTAGAAAATAACTGTTTAAACTTATAATCTGCTTTCAAAGGTGGTTAGGAGACTCACTAAAAGGATTTCAACTTCCGGTTCAAGCAATTCCTTGAAACATCTATTTCTAAAGACTGGCTATAAATAGAGTGAAGATGATGACTTATATGCATTCAGAATCAAATTTTACCTTCTTTTTCTCAATTCAAATTCAAAACATTTCAATTTTCTTGAATCATCTATTTCTCAAAATCGACTATGGGTAGAGCTTAGATGATTACTGGTATGGATTCAGCTACAGATACCTAGGGAGTAAGGGAATTTACTAAGGATATTTGTCTGAACATGCGCGAGAATTTTGCTCGTCCTGTCGAGCTAAATCACGTGATACAGCAGAGTAGGTTGTGTTTTTATATAGAACTCTGATAACTTTGAAACGACGAGGTTGTATCCTCAAGTGGGAACTTTTCCCCATATAATTGTTAGCGGGATTTATTTCCCAAATGCATTGGTCAAGCAATGTATATCTTTCGTATCTAAATTTTTAAATAAAACATAAAAATACAAGGTGGTCCGTCATTTGCTATTACAAAAATCGCTTACATACTCAACAATATCCTTTCCCGAATCTTTTTCCACTTCTGGTTCAAAATTCTTCCTCGAATCATCTATTACTTTCCTTATATACATAATGTATAAGGAAAGTATTGTGACGGGGTCGAAAACTCGAATTCGAGTTTTCGACGGGAGAGCACGTTTCAAGCATCCCTGATCACGAATCAAACATTTTTGAAGTGATGTCTGTGTGTGTGTGTGTGTGAGTGAAAGTGTGTGTGTGTGTGTGTATGTGTGTGTGTGTGTGGAAAGTATGTGTGTGTGTGTGTGAAAGTATGTGTGTGTGTGTCAGTGAGTCTGTGGAGACGATAACTGGCGAACGAATAGACCGATTCGAACGAAATTTGGTACAAAAATCACAATCCGTAAACACTGGAAGCCGATTGTTTATACGTAATCGAATGGTCAGAACCCCCCTAAATTTTCGAGTGAAATTTTGAAAAAATCGTCACAAAATCAAAACCGCTAATAAAGATACGCAAATAGACATTTCTTATATAATTTTTCATTAGAAAACGATTGACATAATTTTTAGAACGCTAATATGAACCGTTCTCGAGATATTGCACATTTTTCAAAAAAATTATCAAAAAGTTATATAAAATAAAAAAATATATATTTCCTATTGAGAAACATGTTCACTTTTCATATGTAATATCATGCGATGAATTCGGTGGCATCATTCTCGTGGATCTAGCTCGTTCCATTCATGAGAGAAGATACTTTGAGTAATACTTTTGTATTTGAACGCCAATAGTCATTTATCTGCTATAAGAATAACTTATTTCTCCGTTCATAACGCTTGGCAAGATTTTGCAGACGAATTTGGTGGAATGTCGCCAACTTCGCGACTTTTTGAAATGTTGCCAAATTAACGAAAATCTCGCTAAATGGATAAAAATGACGCTAAATCAATAAAAATGACGACTAATTGTCGAAAATTCAATATCTTGGAAGGAATATAAGTATCTGTTATAAGAAAAACCTATTTTTCTTACTGTAAAAGTAGTAAATTCATTGCATTATGTAAGGAAAGTAATGTGTTGCCCACATCAGATATTTTTATTTTCAGAATCGTCTATAGATAGAGCTTAGGCTTAGATGATGACTGATATGGATTCAGCATCATATTCTGGTGGGGATAGGAGCCTAAATTTCCGATTCTTTCTTAGTTGTTTCAATTCCCTTCCAATTAAAAAATTGCATTTACCTTGCAAACTTTATTTTTCATGTATGACTATATATAGACCTTAGACGATGACTGATGTGTATTCCACATAGAATTTTGAAAGAGAATAGGGTAGTTAACTAAGGATTTCCGATTTTGAAGATATCACTTCAGGTTTTACCAAATGTTCGTACGTCTGTGCGAAATAAGTACGGAAGAAAGAATAAATGCTTAATAGTTCAGTCTAAAATAAAGTTTACTTACAACTTGCCACCCTATGAAAGGCCCTTCTTAAATTTCCTGTTAATACTAATTTCTTATCCTACACAAATTTCTCGTTATAAATTGCGTTCTTCGGTCTTCGATTTGATCTAATGACATATCTAGGATATCTCGTTTAAAAGTTCCATTTATTACTCTAAAAAACCAACCATATATTCTGCTAAACAAACTATCAACCAATGAAAAAAATTTCAAGATCATTTCATATCTTGCTAACAAAAGGGAGAAAAAAAAACCAACCTTCAACAGCAGAATTTAGTATATAAGACCATTCCTCGCCTCCTTTGCTCCCAAACTGGCTAAAAAAAATGGCGAATGGAAAAAGAAAGAACAACAAAGTGGTTCGATATTGGGGTTATCGCTGGAGCTACTTTTGTGGGACGGCTCTTTTAATCCGCTTTTGATAAATTACTTTTTGAAGATATTGTTATTCTAAATAAGTTATTATTTTATACTTGGGGAGTGAGCTCGGCGATCTTTTATTGCATCCTCTATGTAACATATTAAAAATTAACTTGAGTTTGGCTCAACAAGACTTTCTCATATCAGATTCCATTTGCAGTGGTTTTTTTTTTTTTTTAATTTTATCATGGGTCCAAATGATTACAATTATAGCGTATTTCCCGTCACTTTAAAGGACTTGAAAATATATTTGATACCATACTTGACAATATACCTCCCGGAAGACGGGTAACTTTCCCCCCGAGGGGGGACTAATGGCGTCATGAACAAAAAATTGTATCGCGGCTATTTTTCACAACAATGATTGAAACTATAAAGTACCCTCCTTTCCCTACCGCCAACCTCTCGGAAGGGCTTACGGATCCACATGTTTAACGTGATCGTACTCCGCGTGAACACGCCGACAGTCGAGGGAATCGAACCCGGGTCTACCGAGTGCAATTCCCACGCTCTAACCACTGGGCTACCGCGCCTTTTACCTTTACTGGTGTAATTGCTCTGAAAAAAAAACGAGGCTATATATTATCTTAAAAAAAGATTGTCTTCAATAATGCTTTTAATTGATTTCTTATGTTATTATATAGTAAAGAAGCGTAATAATTTCAGATTGTTTTAGTCAGCAGTTTCATATATACGATATATACGGTGAATAGTCAGGCCGAGAAAGAAGCTGTATCTGCTGTGCTGAAAAGAAGTCTTGAATATTCCTAGCAACATGTGGACGGGCCTGTTCTGTTGAAATATAACTCCAGGAATGCGTTGAAGATAGTGTACGACTTCGGGCTCAAGAACTTCTTTGATGTACAGGTTGTTGTTGGGATTACCCACAATTCTTAGCATCTGAGATCGTCCAAGATACCCAATGACACCCTCAAACCATCACGTTTGTCGTTCGTCCAGTATGACGTTGGATAACGTACTTCGGAAGGTAACGTTCACCGCTATAGCGTCTAACGTGGATGTGGCCATCACTGTACCCCACATTAAAGCGGGATTCTTCGGTAAAGAAGACTTGTTGCTAATCATCACGCCAGTGTCTATGTTGATGAGCCCATTAGCCGCAGGCGTCGATCGTTTTGCGTCAGGGAAATACTGTACAAAGGAAATCTTGCATGCAGTCAACGGTGCAGCAGGTGCTGACGAATTATTGAAGCAGACAATGACACACTTGTAGCAGTGAACCAACGTTCTGCCATCTGTAGCGATGAAGCTGTAAGGTCCATCACTACCATGCAGATGAGGTGTATGTCATCCCAT
The DNA here is from genome assembly GCA_951213105.1 of Amaurobius ferox. Taxonomy (NCBI): domain Eukaryota; kingdom Metazoa; phylum Arthropoda; class Arachnida; order Araneae; family Amaurobiidae; genus Amaurobius; species Amaurobius ferox. Next base: position 27,515,776 of record OX578149.1, read on the forward strand.
GCTGACGTAGCATTTCTTAGTAAACTACTATATTTTCGATTCGTCCGATTCTCTTCATCCACTGCTTCCACATTCGCATCACTACCGTGACATTGCGCTCTATTCGACCTACTATTGCACTATAAGAAAAAAAAAAACTTCACGAAGGCCGATCAATCGACCTCGTTCAAATTCTGTAACTTTCTCATATGGTGCCCTCTGTCGTCATAAAGGTATAATGACTTCTCATGAAACGTTTACCGCTAGCAGACCACCATAGACTATTTTTAACGTCCCGCTACAGCTCTCTAT
>OX578149.1:27521066-27593566 GCA_951213105.1 Amaurobius ferox
TGATTTTCACCAAATTCCTACGTAACCAGAGCTGCACTTTCAAATCTTGGGTTCTTTGCTGAAAGGATCTTATCTCTCTATTAATCATGCGTATCATTTTTAAGTCAAAATCATTTTTAATTGAGTGTATAATTTCGAATAATTCTTGTTCTCATCATTCATCAGTAATTCATGCTCTCATCATTCATCAGTAATTCATGTTCTCATCATTCATCAGTAATTCATGTTCTCATCATTCATCAGTAATTCATGTTCTCCTCATTCATCAGTAATTCATGTTCTCATCATTCATCAGTAATTCATGTTCTCATCCTTCAGTAATTCATGTTCTCATCCTTCATCAATAATTCGTGTTCTCATTCTTCATCAGTAATTCATGTTCTCCTTATTCTTCAGTAATTCATGTTCTCATTCTTCATCAGTAATTCATGTTCTCATCATTCATCAGTAATTCAGGTTCCCATCATTCATCAGTAACCCATGTCCTCATCATTCATCAGTAATCCATGTTTTCATCATATAAAACAATTTATCAACAGTTCCAGTTTCTTCTACATAATACATCCAAACCTTTATATCGATATAGGTATTCTTTTTTATTTGTGTATCCTAATACATACATACATACATACACAAACACATATGCATACACATGCATACATATACATACATACGCTTATACATACACACACACACATAACTACACGCATTCACAGACAAACAATGCATTCACATACATGCACAAACAATACATACACATTACAATACGCAAATACAATACACATATACAAATCACATACACAGACACGCGCACACATACATATTACAATACGCATATGCAATACACATACACACACAGGCGCACACATACACATTACAATACGCATATACAATACACACATACGCACACACATACACACATACATACACACACATAACTACACACAATCACAAGCAAACAATACATTCACATACATGCACAAACAATACATACACGTATACAATGCACGTATATAATACACACATATAATACATACGGGCATCTTTCAAAAACTGTTAGAAGTGTGCCAAGAAAGTCTCTAATTACGCATTTCCCTCAAAATCATGAATTCGATAATTTTCAGCAAAACAATACTCCCCCTATACAAGAGTGTCAGAAAATAAGTAATCAAAATACAGCATTCCGTCTAAAATAAAATGTAGATAACAGCTGAACACCTGGAGCAATCTTCGAAAACATTTTAAATTATTTCAAATGTTCATTTTATGAAAATAAATATAACAAACTGTTTGAAATCATTTATATAAATCTTCCATTTATCTTTCAGTAAAAAAATAAGATTTTTTTCTTTTTAAAAAATATTTCCATTTATCACGATAAATTTTTTTTTCATCCAAAAAAAATTTGCTATCTGTTTGAATCACGCCATGCAGAGATTACCATTGCATGCGATATAAATATTTTCTATGTAGTTCACAAAATCACTGAAAAATCATTTGAATTCGATTATTTTTAGATAGTCGTTAATATATTGTCAACTTGCATCGAAAGTTCTAGTTACGATTTTGAAAAATAAACTCGGAATTATCTCTAAATTTATAATATAAACATCATGATTTATCTGTTTATCCATCTATCTATCCCTGTGTACCGCTTGGCGAAAATTTTGGCGACGAATTTGGCGAGATATCGTCAACTTCGCGGCCTTTTTTAAATGTTTAAATGTTGCCAAATCTATGAAAATGACGCCCAATCAATGAAATTAATTGCGTTTTGAAAAGGAATAGTATTATGATATTTCGATAGCGTTTGTCTGTCAAATCCAACCATCCCATTTGGCGACTTTTTAAAAGGTCGTTAAACTTATCAAATATCGCCAAATGGATAAAAATGTAGCCAAATCGATAAAAATGTCAACAAATCGATAAAAATTTCGCCAAATTGACACATGTGACTTCAAATTAATGAAATTAATTGTGTTTTAAAAGGGGATAGCATTGTAATGATATATCGGTAGATTAAAATATCATCAAATTAACGACAATGTTGGCACATCGATAAAAATGCCGTCAAATTGATGAAAATGCCGCCAAATCAATAAATTTGTGTTTTGAAAGGGGATAGTATTGTAATGACGTTTCGACAGCGTTTGTCTGTCAGTCCAGTTGTCCTACCTGACGAAAATTTTGTGAGTTTTTTTAAATGTCTCAAAGTTGAACGATATATCACAAAAATTAACAAAAATGACACCAAATCGATGAAAATTCAATATCTTGAAAGAATACAAGAATCTACTATAAGAAAAAGCCAAATCAATTCTCTGTTCGTCCTTCCGCGATGTTTGGCAAAAAATTTGGCAAAGAATTTGGCGGGATGTCTCCAAATTGATAAAAAGGACGCCAGACGGGAGGTAATATTTCGCATATTTTTAATTCTGTCATATGACGGGCGTACCTTCTAGTATTGTTATAGCTAATTTAGTACTAGAAAAAATTACTGAAAACATTTCACATTAAAATTTAAAATAAACCAAACAATATGTGTTATTAGAATAATTTATGTAAATATACCTTAATATGATGTAAGATATTACGATGTTAGGAATTTTGAAAGTAAATTACAATATTCAATCTTTTGATTGCACAAGATATATTTACCTTGTGTGAATATTTCGCGTATTGTCTATTTTAACCATTGTTGATCAACCTATTATCTGTTCCAACTGCTGAACTCTAATAATACTACTGGAGAGATTAACATGCCCGGCCGTTAACGATAAATAACTGAATAACGATTCTGTTGACGATAACTCTAGATAAAGATTGAGTTATACAGATCTTTGAACTCATTGTAATAGCTACAACAAGCCAGCAACTCAGGGTATGCCAAGTAACAATATTTACTAATATACAGTCAACATCCAAGTACCACATTAATTCAATGTGCATTCATGTTCCTATAGAAAAGTCCTTAGACAGTCCAATAACATTGTAAGAAAAGCATGGCCCCCACATCCTAGGACGGGCCCCCTGGCCAAAATTCTTTAAGGGCCCCTATGGGCTGCGGGCCCTTGGACATTAGTTCCATTTATCCCCCTCCCTTTATGGCGGACCTTGAAAAAAAACAAACGAACATCCAAAAAATTATGGACAATTGAGCATTAATAATATGAGGGGGTGGGAGGAGGGTGGCGTAAGGAGCCGCTACCGTGAGTTGCACAGGATCCTAAGATTTTGTCAGCGTCCCTGAGTACAAGTAGTGTTTCTTCCTGGAGAAATGGAAACGATGCGATGGTACGGCGATCGTGATTGATCTCTTTTGTTACGCCATATTTTTAAGAACAGTGACCGTGGACATAGTCACGAATTGGGCCCTCTCATAAAACGAAAACCATGTTGCAGTTGTTACTTTTCAAATTTCTCAAAGTCACAAAAACCAGTGTCTCTCTTTTTTTTTAGCAGCTGTCAATTAATCAATTAGAAAAAACCCTGAAAGGCGCGCGGCTCTGTCGGGCCCCCTTTCACATCCGTTTGTCTCGGGCCCCCTGGCTGAAGCCGTGCTAGCCGCTCCCTTGTGGGGGCCACGAAGAAAAAGTCCTTACCTTCGTTCTATCCATAGAAAAATAAGCATGCCCGATCGAATAAAAGTGATTAAAACGACCCTAACGGGGAATTGAAAAAGTAAAGGTAATGAACTCTGCAAAATAAATCGTGATAGACGAAAAATGACAATTACAAAGTTATAAAGCGTTACCTAATTAATAGATATAAACACCGAGAATGCATGAAACGTATATATGGTAGGCATAAATGTGTTGTTGTTGTTGAGACCCAGACCGTCAGAACCTACCAGAAAGGAGGCATAAATGTGTGTTAACTGTCATGCTTCACTGATTGGACGAATAGCACGCAATCAAAAGTTGTGACGAGTATGCCAATTCGCATATCTCGTTTTACACGTGCAAAATTTTATCTCACAGATGGGGACTACGTCACTGATAAAATTTTAATATGCACGTGAAACATTTGGCGACATTTAACAGAATTGTGGCATGACTGTGCATCGAGCAACCTATTAAATTTGACTGATATTTATTGCTTCTTATATCGTTTGTTCCTAATGCCGATTCCTACTGATTAGACAATGGTGTACAACTTTGGAATTGGCTTTGTTTTAGCACCTGCAATTATTTTACTTAATAGCGGAATCTCTGCTAACAGTTTATGGAAACCCTGTAGTTCGAAAGGGCTTTTAGATTGTTTTAGTATTCCGTTATAAACGCCAAACAAAGAGTTATTCACACGACGTTCACAAAATTGAGTAAAAATTTTAATAATTTTAAATTAAATAAAGCATTGAGAAACCTGGTCCATCTGAAGATGGAGCCTTAAGCAAACCGCTTAGTTCACTTTTCGGTAAATTCGTCTCTGGAGAAAGGGTGGAATGACCCAGCAGCATGGTCATGTAATTTCATAAATTATATTCGCAAACATATCAAATTATATTCAGTCGTATTAAGGAGTACATAAGCCACGCTTCTAAACAGGAAGTTCCTAAGTCCGCAATTGCTGAACATTCTTGGGATTCCAATCATGTTTTTAATTTATAGGAAGATGAGACCATTGTGACTCCCCATTTCCATTTTTGAATTGGACTTCTTTTAAAGTTCCTCGATTGCTTCTCAGTCATACTCCCTTATTATTGATAATTGACCTTTCTACTCCTCCGCTTGGAAACCTCTGATTTAAATTTTTTGATTTCGTTTGCTTCTTTTTTCTTATTTCGGTAATTCCAAAGTAATTTTGACGATGGCTCTTTTAGCTTCCAAAACGATATTTTATTCTACTCATTTTTCGTATTTGTTTGGAATATATTCTATATACTATACGTTTAGTCGATTCATATAACATCTGAAACCGGTTAGTTGCCTTTTTTAAATTAATGGAGTTCTTATTTTTGCTGTTTTACTCACTAAACAAGTGCATTGAATTCCTTGTTGGGCGTTCACTTTTCTCTTTGATATTTTTTTACCGTTCAATCATTGAGTCCTACCTATTGTTCCTTCCTCCTTAATACACTTTAAAATGCCTTTATACTGCTTCAATTACCTTCACTGTTCTTATATCAGTCGCCGATCCAGCTCTTACGAGTATAGGTTGCGCCTTTGTACAGGCAAACGAAGAATGCTGATTCTTGTAATCGAAACTGATTTTGTGTTTTATGTTGCTTTCAAGAAAGTTATTTTAGTTTTATACCTTAAACAACAGTTTGAGCTGTACGTATATTCAAGCTGTTGCAATCGCTTTTAATTGATCAACTAATTCACTTCATTTCACCTGTACCTAACTTTACATCCTTTCCTCCAGTACTTCAGAAATTATTTTAAGTGCTTCCGACTTTAAGTTTGAACTTTGTACATTCCAGATAAAGCACACAAAGTATATATCGAACAGCTTTCTCAGAGAGATGTTGAATTTATTAATCAGCGAAAGTAGACGCTTCCCTAAACAGCTGTTTAATTTGCACTTCCGAGACGTCCTCCCGCACCTAATGATCTACCGCCAAAGTAAAGGAAAGTCTTAAGAAGGAAATTAAACTAACTAATTTAACTAACTAATTTCACAAATTTTACTTCTTGATCATTTCCATTTCATTCAAGAATAATATGTTATGGATACGCTTGAATCTCTCATGCAAATATAACTCTGAAAATACTCCATGAAAGTTGAAAGGTAAGTAGGAAGACATTCGTATTGCAAATACCAGTATCCACGGACCGGTTTCGCGCTTATTATGTGTTCGTCAGTATGGAATAACTGATTAAAATTGACCATTCTTATAGGTGACAATTTTTTCAAACTGTTGTGGCAACTGGCAATTTCAGACCTTCCAGGTATAACATAAAATTCATTTAGCTCAAGCCACACGAAGCTATAAAGACAAAGTTCTTAAATACAAAACCCGACTCATTGTAAAATGAATTTTATTCCTACTACGTGACGGGACTGAAATTGTCAGTTTCCACAGAAGTTTGCAAATATTGTGGCCTATAGCAAGTTTCTTGTAATTGCAGATATCGGCCATTCCGTGCTGATGACCGCATAAAAAATTCGAAAGCGGTCCACAGATACTGGTATCTGCAATAAAAGTGCCTTCTGAATTTTAAGAGCAAAATAGATGCTTATAAATAACTTCTGATTGATTATATTTCGGAGTTAGCGATATTAAAATTCCCATAGACGAGAATTCTCGCTTTAAATTCCAAGAATATGAAACGCTCCATAGAACAAAATTTTCGTATAACTTATTTTCTGGCTGCGGCATAGAATGCTTCAATACCTGTGACTACGATTTGGTGACATCTGGAGATTCAACGACATTATATCAAAATATGAAAGGAAACATTATCGGAGATTCATCGTTTGATACTGAAGACAAATAAAACAGAAGAAAAGCAACCGGCGTTGGGCTTTACACCTAAGTCATTAAAGTGACTGCTTTAATTTACATTGCTTAAATTATCGAATTGGAGGCTTTGATAAAGGCATGAAATGAATCTGGTCTAGTTTTGTATCTCTGATTCAATAACTCGGCCTCGCCAATTTACATTGCTCAAATTATCAATCAACAAAAAATGAAGACATCGCTATAATTACTAAAAGTTCATCTGTTCATCATTCATCTGTTTATCATCATTCTCAGACTGTCCGACCTACCAGAAGGTGTATGGTATCTGTTTAAACGGCCGGGGCTGTTTCTTCTTCTTCGACTCAAACCATCCGACCTACCCGAAGTTGTAAGGTATCTGTTTGGACGGCCAGAAAGTGCCACAAAATTTAGACCGAAACCACCCAATGAACCGCACCCTTCTTTCTCTACCAACAACTTCTCGGAAAGAATTACAGACCCACATATTTAACGTGCTCGTATTCCGTATGTACACGGGACAGTTTGGGTAGAGCCGGGAATCGAACTTGGATCCTTCGAGTTCAATCCCAGATCGCTAACCGCTGGGCTGTCCCACCCCCAAATCAACTGTTTGTACTTGCTTTTATGTCTGAGTGAGGCTGCGGTAATTTACATTACTGAAATCATCAATCAAACAAAGTAGTGATATCGCCAACCCATTTGAAATTAAACTGTGTGTGTTCGGTTTTATATCTCTGGTTCAATAAAGCGGTTGCGTCAATTTACATTGCTCAAATGATCAATCAACGAAAGTGGAGGCATCGCTAACTGCTGTTTCATATGAGACTCTGAAGTACCCAATTACTTACTGTCAAACGCGGCTTAAAAAGAAAATTAAACTTTTCCCTATGGGGGAATTTTTCCCTCTCCAGATCATTTCTCCGCTATTCATGGAGAGCGTGTTATTGACAGGTTTTAACCGTTCACTCATCTCTATCTCTCTCTGGATATAAAAATACTGAGTTGAAGCTCCGTTAAATTTAGAATAGGGGGAATATGGTGTTTTCTGCGAGACTTAAATGCAGGATGATCGAAAAGTCATGCACATAAAATTTTTGGAATCATATATTCTACCACCCTGAATAACACTAAAATAGCCCAATTTAGTTCTTAGGAATCTTTCTTAATTTCACTTCAAGGAAAATTTACTTCTAAAAATTTGTATCTAACAAAAGCACTTCAGAGCAGCTGAAATAATTTATCCTACAGCACAGCAGATTGCAGATATTTTATAACACAGAGAAACACACCAATCTAACTCCTCACGAAACTATAAAATACTATTTATATTACAAGAAAAAAAATTATGATGTAGGCAGCACATGACTTTCTCTACATAATGCAACGACTTTACTTCTTTTACACCGAAATAATGGTGTATAATTTATGTACAAAAATGGTGCACAATGTGTGTACAATAATGGTGTACAGTGTAATGGTGTACAGTGTAATGGTGGAATATACATTAGCATTAGGCGCTTTGTGGATGACAAAATGCAACATTATTTTGAAGTACTCAATTGACTTATATATCTAGCAAATATAACTTGAGAATTAGAAATATTGTTAGCATCCACCAAGCAATAGAGTTCGTATATAAAACAATTTTAATCATTAGAAATTTCATTTTATAATATAAAACCATATAATATAATATAAAACGTAATTATTTTATAATATATCATTATTTTATAACATAAAATCAATGGTTTGAATTTAAATTAATAGATTCATCAAATTCAAAATTCAAATTCTAATTAATTTTTTCATATGTCAATATCATATATCATACGTCAATTAACCTTTAATTGCTTACTTTGGAACAACTAATTTCATTACTATGACAAGCATCTAATCTTTTGCTAAATGGTTTACCAAATGCGCATTTAAATAAGTTAAATCCGGTGAAGAAAGTTCTAAATTATTCGCTCCCATCCCCTCCTTCCCTCATGCATCATTTCGCTCATAACATCCTCTGATATATATAAAACACGCACCTCTCCCGTTCAATATTATTATTTGTTATACGACTGCCTATCGAAACATAATTTTTATATAACCCCTTATATAAGTCAATTTATGGCAACTTACCCCCACCCCCTCCCCCCAATAGAACGTATCGGTCTCATAAACCGTGAAACGTGCTATATTTTAAATTAAAATTATTAATTCCACCAAAGCGACAGCAATTATAAAAGAATTATTTTTTTTTCCGAAAAAATTAAATTTCCATCAATTTTAGTGTTTATTATTTTTTATGAATCTTGTAATATTTTTTAAAAAGTTCCTCAAGTTGACGGTATTTTGCCAAATTTGTCGTCAATGTCAATCTAGTTAAGGATACCTGCTACTTGTTTGAATTTTATGTGACTTTTTCAATAAATGTATCTGAAAAAATGCTATATCTAGAGAACGATTAATGCTAGCGTGCTAAGTTTGCAAGATTCGTTTTATAATAATGAATTACGTTAGAAATGATTATTTGTTTAAGAATATTAAAAGTATCGATTTTTTAATATTTTTGTCAAAAATTCATTCGAGAATTGGACTATCTTCCGATCATGCGATCGCGTTTCAAATCAATAGAGTTCCAGTATTCACTGATTGCAACAATAGTGCAATTTTTTTCGAATCGTTCCATTCGTTCGTGAGATATCGCGTCCACAGACTCACGGATACACACACTAATATACATACACACAGACATCATCCCCGAAAATGTTTGACTCGAGTTCAGGAATGCTTAAAATATGCGTTTTCTTCGGAAACACCAAATTTCTAATTTTCATCCCCGTCACAATACTGTCCCTAGACATTAAATTACACCGGTATTCAAAAGTCAAAAGTTAAGCATAATTCGTAAAGCATGCAAAATAAAAGGATTAACAGAGACAGAACAGTAGAAATTTGAATACAAGTTATTAACTAAAATCAATTTCTATGCGCATGCAAATTGTATTGACAGTATATGAGCAAATAAGATGCTTATATCGCAACTCCATAAATACAGCCGACCATATCGAGCCAGCCTTGTTCGAGTTTTTTGATTTCCTCATAGAAAGTGGTAATGCCATTGTTAAGCAGACATCAAAGGTGGTCTTTTTTTAAGGGTAGAATCATTGGAAGGATGGAATCGGGACAAACACAGACAGAAGTTTTCAGAGCACTGAATGTGCCATAATGTGTAATCTCCAGACAGTGGAAACGCTGAAGACATTAGACGACAATTAGTACAATATCGTCCAAGAGTTATAACATCTAGGCAGTACCGGTATCTTTCATTAACTACACGACACCACAAGACGATTCTGCAAGGCGACTCTCTGGACAGTTGTAGCCACCACAATTCATTCCAAACAAACTGTTTACAGGAGGCTCAGGGAAGCTGGACTGTATGCCAGACGTCCAATAGTTCGTCTCTGGATCACTTCCAAAGCGTGCACGTTTACAGTGGAACCAGGAACATCGAAAGTGGACTCTAAATCAGTGTGGTTTTGTGCCCTTCATTGATGAATCCGGATTTAAATTACAAACTGATTTTCGTTGCACCACTATATGTAGAGCACGAAGCCTTTAATAATATGGAAAGGAGTCAATTTAGAGGTAGCTATGTCTTGATATGTACTGACATAATGCTGAGTGGGCATACAGAGCTCAACATCTTTGACCGAGGTTCTTTTACTGTTAAAAGGTACGGCATAATGGTAAAAGATACTGTTAAAAGGTAAATAACATAAACAACTCTCTCAGTCGGTCAATGATTCTCTTTAAAGTGGTTCTAGTAAATGCAGTGGTCATCGAAATCTTTGGATATCAATCCCATTGAGCATGTGTGAGACGCACGAAGCAGGCGAATTGCATCGGGTTAACATCCACCAAAGACCATTCCGTATCTAAGAACAGCACTACTGATACATATTTGACTGCAAGAGGGGACCACATTCCTTAACAATTCTCAAGTATAAGCTATGTTTCAGTTTTTCTACGAAAAACAAAGATCACATTTCGGCATCTTTGTTTTAAATGCATAATAATTCTGACATAAAATTATTTTTATTCTTGTTTTTTCTGTTGTACTCTCATTATTTTCATAATTCTTGAATAAATTCATAATTCTTGCATAAATTTTTCTTGTTTTTTTCTGTTGTACTCGCACTATTTCAAATACATAAATCTGGAAAAAAAAATATTCTTGTATTTTCTGTTGCTGTATTCGCACAATTTTATGTTTTTCTGTTGCTGTACTCTCTCACTATTTAGTGCATAATTCTGGCATAAAATCATTTTTTATTCCTGTTTTTACTGTTGTACTCGCATTATTTTAAATGCATTATTCTAGCATAAAATTATATTTTATTCTCGTTCTTTCTGTTGTTGTACTCGCATTATCTTATTACACCCTCATACCAAGTTTCGTTTCATTCCGACTTTAGATTCATGAAATATTCACATGTAGAGCAATTATACTTAACTTTTGGACACCAGAGTATGCATGCAGGGAAAGTGATAAAATATTTAACTCCAAACGTCTTTGTACATGAATGCTAATCCTCTTTCTTCTTTTAATAAAACCTTTTTATCAACCGCTCATTAAAAAAAAATTAAGTAACTTTCGAATGCTCTCAGGCAGCGAATAAACAAAAATTTCAATCTTTGTACAGAAACAACTTATCTGTGGGTCGTTATAAAATAGCTCGAGCATTCTCCAAATTGTTGAATGGTTAAAAGAAAAGAAAAAGAAACGTAAGAAGTGCAACAAAAATGGAAATAATCGAATGTTTCTTCCAATCTTATATGTTCTTTTTGCCTTCATTCTGTTCGAAATAAATGAATGGGGTTATTACAGTCAGACTATTTAACTAAATAAATCATTCAGTCTATTTTTTTTCTCTTTTAGAAATAATGTCAATCCATCAAAATCACTTTTTATGCTATTTAGTTTCTAAAAGCTAGAAATGGAATATATATATATATATATATATATAACTTTAATAAAATTGGCATTTCAGTAAAAAGAGATAATTTTATTTAAATTTATTTTCCCCGTCGCTAGGTGAAAGTGAAAGATATTTAGTAAAATGTAAATATATGGAGGAAATATACATTGCATTAATACTTATAAATTCTTTACTTAATTAAAATTATTCTGCACAGTGGTTAGCGCGCGGGAATTGCACTCGGTAGGTCCGGGTTCGATCCCAGCCGCTGCCAAAACTGCCGCCGTGTTCACGCGGAGTACGATCACATTAAACATGTGGGTTTGTAAGTCCTTCCGAGAGGTTGGTGGTAGGGGAAGGAGGGTACGGTCCCTGTGGATGCCTTCCCACTGGGTTCCGGTCTAAATTGGGTGGCACTTCCCGGTCGTCTAAACAGTTACCTTACACCTTTCTGGTACCGGCCGTCCAATTAGTTGCTCATGTTCACTGGATGAGTCGGACGGTCTGGGTCTTCAACACCTTTCTGGTAGGTCGGACGGTCTGGGTCTCAACAACAACAACAACTGAATATCTGCAATGGTTCAATTAATCTAATTCTGGAATCTGCCAGAACATGACTTTTTCTACATTGTAAAATATATGCCCTCATTTTCCTTATGGTAATCAGAATGATCAGCCACATAAAGAATATAACACGAAACTTCGTTTGATGGTTTAACTGACTGTCAGTTACGATCAGTTGTTGTATCGAACGGAGTTAGATTATTAATACGTTGCACTGTTCTCGTTATGCAAGCAATACAGAGCTACTTTTATCGGGATCTACAGTTTAACGTGGATACCTATTCACTAAGACCTGCATAGTCCACTTCGACTATAAGAGCTTGCAATTTCGTCCCAGTAGCTTAACGGTAGACCGTCGTCTGTCCAGTTTGGAGATCCAGGGTTCGATTTCCGGTTGGGATAGCAAAGTTCTTTACAATGGCGCTCGAACAGGAACAACCCTATAGGTTAGTGCAAAGATGTCGGAGGTCTGAAACTGACCCTAGTATGACTAGCACGGATTGAGTGGACTGTGGAGGATTAAGCGCCGATTTCAAATTGAGAGGATAACGATCGTGTAAGATACAAATCTGGAAAAAAAGAGTAGTAGCAGAAGGCGAACCTGGGGTAAAATAGCAGGAGGTAGTCAGACAGATTGTTAGACCACCAATATGACATTAGAGGGTGGAGAATGCATAGTCCACCGACTATAAGATCTTGCAATTTCGTCTCAGTAGCTCAACGGCAAAGCGTCGTCTGGCCAGTTCGGAGATCCAGAGGTCGATTCCAGGTTGTGACAGCAATGTTTTTTACAGAACATGTATGAATAAATAGAGCTTTCTATCCGTACCAAGAATAAATTCAAACCCGGCTTCTATGAATCTAATCGTTCAGCCAATGCTGGGCCTTGCATTTTGCAGAAAATCTTCTGTATATTGAATGTGGATACGAATCCAAACCAAGAAATTTTTAACAAGAATTTTCTTGGCTAGGAAAACCTTGTGTTTCTTTGAAGAAGACACTCGACTTTTCCAGTCTTCTTTTTTTCAATAAAGAAATCTAAATATTTTTTACAATACATTTAGTAGTAGATCAAAGTGGTCCAAAACGTTTCTGTGACCGATAAATCCACTTTTTCTTCCTTTAATGAACATCCTCACCAATTGCTCATTTAATAAAAAAATAAATAATTTTTAAATGTAGTAAACAAAAATATTTTCAATCTTTTAACAAAAGTAACTTATTGGAGAGATCGTTAAAAATATCCAAACACATATCTGAATGGTATAAAAAAGAAAAGACAAAGTAAAACATGCCAAGAAAGAAAAAATCGAATGTTTCTTCCAACATTAAATGTACTTTTGCCTTCAGACTGTTTAAAATAAATCAATGGGGTTTATCGCAGTCAGGCTCTTTAACTCAGAAAAAGGAGCATCGTCTGGATTTTATTCCTCGATTCGTTTTTCGTAACATTGCTAATCCATAAAGTCGACTCTGCACAAGCCAATTATCTTGTGAAAGATACAAATATAGTTAAAAATAATATGCCATGGTATATTTGTAGTTTGAATAAAAAAAAATAATGACGTAGGTAGCACATGACTTTCTTTTAATATACATTAATTTGAAATAGACTTTTCGTTAAAATAATGTATAAAATGAATAATGTTACATTACAATGTATCGTGTTAATAAGCTAGAATTTACGCTCTTCCCGAAGGCATACGGTATAATGAATCCTTATTGCGACAGAAACACCGGGATACCAGCGCATCGCCTGGCCCAATGGCGGCGGGCGAATCCCCCATAGGACTATGACCCAACTTCCCCAAGACCGGCCACGCTGGTCACCGCAGCGACATCAACTGCGCTCCCCACGCTTCAAATAGAAACAAAGAGCAAGGGAAGGCCAACCACCACGACCTGCCACCAACCAAAAAAAAAAACACACATTTACCAAGAAACTTATTAAATCAAAGAAACAAATGCAACAACGCCTAAGGCAGACAAAAGCAGACACAATTCGAACACAAAACGAACCACAATATAGTACACGATACAATATCTTCCAATACTTGACCGTAACAATCCCATATGCAGGATGACGGACAATGGAACTGCTTGCTTCAGCATTCCCACATCAAGAAGATATTGCTTGGAAAGGACCCACTTCAATTGGCCATCAGAAAAAGTAGCTAACTGACCTCTGTGAATACCGTTAGAAGTTCCTATATACTCGTACATATAACTTGAAAAATAAGTGCTGGGTTGGCCACCATGATTTCTCTGCTCTGCATCATTTTCCTTTTTATCCTTTTTACTTACGATTCATTTTTAATATATAATATTAGTTTTACTCTAAATTGTACTTCTATTATTTGTTCCCTATATGCTAAATCACTCATACTTCTATTACTCCAAAAGGGTGGTAAAAGTTATACTCGTTCCATTTTATCCTGTTGCAGAAATTGGTTAAATACAATAGAATTGTGCTCCTTAAATTATATGTATTGGGTTGGAAACCTTGATTTCTGTGCTCGGCATCATTTCCCTTTCATCCTTCTGAGGATTCAGTTTTACTATATAATTTTAGTTTAACTCTAAATTGTACTTTTTATTTGTTCCCTATAAGCTAAATCATTTGCAATTCTACTACGTTAAAAGGGTACTAATAGTTATAACCGCATCATTTTTATCTTTCTGCAACAATCAGTTAAACACAACAGAAAATATATGAATTTAAAAATTGAAATTATCGATCATTCACAAAATTATATCTTCAAATCGTAACTGATATAACACAATAATAATAATGAATAACGCAATGATTATGGCATGATAAAATAGCGCCTCTGGTTCAGCCTTGTTGTATTGAAGGAGTCCAATGATTTCCAATACCGTGCGTATATCTTTCTTATATTTATTTGCGTTACATTTTACATTTCGATACGTTTGTTAGTCAACAATAATGTGTTTATTTAAAACACCGATGTGTGTTCAATGCTATAGTTTACACTACAGTTTTCAGGTATAGCAAAATATCCGTCGAATTGTCATGAAATAATGTAGTTCGATGCCATTTATACGTTTCCCTGATGAAATGTATTTTAGAACAAGTCTGTGTAGAATCCCGTTGTCCAATGGTCCAGAAAAGTGGAAAAAAAGTCTTACCTATATTAACCTTAGCATTTCGACTCAAAGAGTTCACTATTTCTATTTCAGTATGGCCGAACAACTGAAAATTCCACATCAACCTGTATATACCTTGTCTTTTGTGTATTGTAACATGTTCGCTTTTCTAAAACCCAACCCAAACAAGATTTAATTTCTTACAATAGGAGTGTGCAAAGCATTTCAAAGGCGGGTAATACCTACGCGTTTCCCTGTCCTGATAAAGTTGGGATGGAAAACACCAGTACAGACGTCGTACCAGAGCCGATTGGCAAGGGTAGCCAGTGGTACAACTGTTTTACCGCCGAGGTTAATTAGTTTCCATACACCGAGGCCATTCCATACGCCGAGGCTAATTAGTTAAAAGGTTAATTAGTTTTCGCGTAATCGTACATAATAGACAAATCAAAAGTTTCTCCCTATAGTAAGACAAACTGCAACATATTAGATCTCATTTAACTCAAAGATAGCAATAGACCAGAAGTGGAAATCGAACATGGATCTCCTGCTTATCCATAGCCATAGCCAGAGACGAAATTAAAGAGAGGCTAGAGGAAAATTCATGGGGGACTCAACAGTCTTAAAGGAGAAGCTCACCAAAAACGCAATTAATCATTAGCATTTATAAGCCATAATAGTTACTATTATATAATTCAAGTCATATAAATTATTGGCGTATAATTGCGTATTTAGATTTGCAAGCTAGGGACCGATTATTAATATCCATATAGCTACTATACATCAATATTAGTAAATAATAATTTAAATTGATTTTGATGTAAGCATTAAAACTAGTAGTAAAGCTGTTAATAATTCGTAGAAACATTCTGAAAGTTAATACAGGTTAATGCTTAATGTTAACTCTTAACCAGTTGATTGTGACTCTATAATATATAACAGTGATCTAACCCCGCAATAATACAAAAGTATCCTAAATACTATTGTCATAATTTTTAAATATTTTTGAATTAAATATGTAAGTAAATCGATCATTAGTGTAATCACAAATTCAGCTAAATTAAAAAACCTTTTAAACGAAGTGATTTATAAAAAAAAATCTCCAAGACATTTTTTATGCTAAATTTAAATGCCATTTTATATGAAATTTTATATCACATCTATGAGCTAAGTATATTTTTTGGGAGGGGGAGGTGAAGGGGCTTAGCCCCCTCTGGTCCCTACCTGGATATGACTCTGTGCTTACCGCTTAGGTATGGATTTATAATTAAATGGATAGACGTGGATTTCTATTGCTATTTGACCAGATTTTGCAACAAAATAACAGACGCAGGGAAATTAGACGGATGTCACACAATAATCCTGCCTGGAGGAATCAGTACTACCACCGAATTGTGGTTTACTAAAGCGAATTACCCGACGTTGCCCGGGTCCTAAACAAGCGCATACTGCTTATTGTAAATAATTAAATACGCGCCCGCTACTTAACTAATACATTTGAACACAATTTAAAATCGCTTTGATCCGGAAATCGCACGTTCTAAATACATGCTCTCCGGTGGTGTATGTGTGTGCGGACTTCTCAGAAGATGCTTTAGGATCATCTAATGCTATCACTTAAAAAAATTGCAAAAATTAAGATTACTTATGAAATCGAAAATGTTTTGTTAAAATGCTAAAATAGATGCGGAACTTTTAGCCGATTTTTAGAATTGTGCTAATTTTATAATTTTGGATAAGGTGATATATATATATATATATATATATCAGATTACTTAAAAAATGCAAATCTCGATGTATTTTTAAAAAAATAAATAAATATAAAGGAATTGTCCTACGGATTCAGTTCGAATACCATTAAAAAGAACATCCTTCTTTCTCTCCCTGACGGTGTTAAAATGGAAACTCTGTGATAATAATTTCGGTTGCTAAGGGATCGGTTTGTACTAAAACATAAAATGACTATAAAACTAATTTGAAATATTCTTCCTTAAATGTAATGTTAGGGACACGACAATAACAACAACTAATTTGAAATTTAAAGAAAAAATAACGCTGATGTGCTTTCCGGGTATTGATATACCTGTGTACCAACTTTCATGGCCATATGACGCTTAGACACACATGCACACACACAAATATATTCTTTCATTAAGTAAGATTATTTTGAATTCCGTTCTATTTATTTTAACATACTGCACTCTTATTCACAGCAGCGTTCTTGATAAGGTATGTAAGTCAGGAATCCTCGGGAATCCTGACTAAACGGAATATATTATTATCTCTAATTTTCTTTTAAAATATTTATGGTAAGTAAAAAACGCTAAATTTGAGGCGTAAACTCAGGATTTTAAGCTATGGATCACAGAATGTAGTTAATTATTTTCCTTCCAAAATAGCTTATTTTGATAGCTTTGAATTTGATAAAAAGATACTTTTATGTTTTTTTTTTAAATTGCGGTGGTTTTCTCTTAATTCAGGTGATCACCCTAAAATTTCTTGCTGGTCCACCGGTGGACCACGATCGACGCCTTGGCCAGGCCTGACTTAGGTAATCTACCTTTGCACTATGCCGTGTGTTTAAAAAGATTTCCACGACAAAATACCTCTCGAACAATTGGTCGCAGATCTATGGTTCAAATTCAAGATATTCTTCAAATAAGATAGAATTTCAGACTGTAACAGTTTTGGTTATGTGACAAGAGTTAGTAAAAAGAATAGGAATTAATTGAGTTCATTAATTTAATAAGTTTTCATTAGACGTAATCATCAACAGCACGAGAATACGAGCGGCTGAATCCCCTCGTTAAGCGGCTGTGATATGCCCTAAATAAGCACCCAAGCACGCTTTAACCCATTACCTGGGTGTATAATTCGTTTTGGGACCTGCGCTGAACACATTAAGCACCACGCCCTAATACGACTGTTTATTACGTCCTAAATACGCATTTTGCAATCTACACTAGCGCAATTTTCCCTAAACAAGCTCTTTTGATACACCTTAAATTCGCCTTTTTGCCTTCTGCTCGGGCGTAATACACCCTAGGTAAGCTCCTTTTATAGCCTTAAATAAGCTGCTGTGTGTTGAAGACCCAGACCCCACGACCAACCCGAAGGCTTATGGTTGCACGCTGCTGTGTGTGTAATACGCCTTAAATAAGCTCTTTTGATACTTCCTAAATAATCTCTTTTGATATGCCCTAAAGAAGGTCTTTAATTATGCCCTAAATAAACTCATTTAATGTTCCTTCCATTACTTTATTTGATACACTCTAAATTAGTGCGCCAGCTTACTTTATAAGCTAAACATGCTTAAAATCAACAGTAAAAATTTTTCTAAATGAAAACATACTTGCAATCATAAAAGTTCTCTGGGAGTCACCCCCAATTCCTTTATCGTAAAATTAAACAAGCAAAAACTCTCAAACGAATGTCAAACGCTGTTAGTTCTAGATTCCGTGACGTCACGCTCGTCTATATAGATACTAATCTATCCCTCACGTTACCAATGACCGGTATGGAAGAAAGGCGAATAACTGGTTCAGGGGATAAAAAGTGTCTATCGGCACTTCAGTTACCAGAGCTTTGACAATTTATAAAAGATTTCACAATAAATGCATAGAAAATTCACGAATAGAGTAATTACATTTTTTTTTCATTAGAATGCGAAGATATCACACAATATTTGTACCAAAATTTAGAATTTCATGGCTCTTTAATTTTCAGATGCTACAATATATATGAAATATCATAAACTTTTCATATTTTAAAATAATTTAAAAAATAAAATATGAAGAAATTACCCTACGGATTCGACTGAAATCTCATCCAAAGGATCGTTTTTTGATCTTTCCAATGGTATTAAGAGGAAAACTCTGCAATAGTATTTTCCACTGTTAAAGAACCAATTTGTGCGAAATTTCCTAAAATGACACTTCAAATTTAATGACATAAAAACTAATCTGAATTAAAGAAAATCTCGATTACGTATTTCTTCTCGGGAGTCAGGTTACTACTTTACCAAATTTCATAGCCGTACAATGCTTAAACTTCCCGCTGCAGACGACATAAACAGATAGACAGAAAGATATATAGACATATTTTTACTTTCCCTGCAATACATGGTAATGTATAGGGAAAGTATTGGAATCATGCCGAAAATCGCAACCCGAGTTTTCGACGGATCTACACGTTTCGAGACCTCTAGAATACGAAAAAACCATTTTTAGCGTGACGTCTGTGTGTGTGTCTGTCTGTCTGTCTGTGTGTCTGTGTGTCTGTCTGTGTGTCTGTCTGTGCAGATTTTGTATCCACTCTAACTAAAAAACTAATGGACCGAATTTCATAAAATTTGGTAGATAAGTCACTTGTGGCCGGGGCTGGGGCTGATTAGTTTTGGGAACGATTCGGAATAAAAGAACCCTCCTTTTTTGTGAAATGGCCCGCAAAAGCTTGTATCCACTGTAGCTGAAAAACTAATGAACCGAATTTCACAAAATTTGGTAGATGTGTCACGTATAGGTCACCCTGGTGCTGATTAGATTTTGGTACGATTCGAAAAAAAATAACCTGCCTTTTCTTGCAAAATGGCCCGTAAAAATTGCCAAAATCTAAAATAAAAAACTGGGTATACTCAAATATATCCATCCATTAAATGCTTGTTTAATACGTAATTTTTAACGACGAAAAGAATAAGACCAACCCCACTACACTAGGACTAGCCGTTCTCGAGATATTTTAGTTTTTCGTACTTTCCCTACGCCACCTTTGAAAATAAGTGCGGTTATCGAATGAGAACGAAAATTGAATTAAAAGTGAAATAAATTTAATTAAAATAAGGAGAACGTTAATATAAGTCTGCAGGGAAAGTCATGTGCTGCTCACATCAGATTTTTACTTTTCCTGCAATACATGGTAATGTATAGGGAAAGTATTGGAATCATGTCGAAAATCGCAACTCGAGTTTTTGACGGATCTACACGTTTCAAGACCTCTAGAATACGAAAAAATCATTTTTAGCGTGACGTCTATGTGTGTGTCTGTCTGTCTGTGTGTCTGTCTGTGTGTCTGTCTGTCTGTGCAGATTTTGTATCCACTCTAACTAAAAAACTAATAGGCCGAATTTCACAAAATTTTGTAGGTAAGTCACTTGTGGGCGAGTCTGGTGGTGATTAGTTTGGGGTACGATTCGGGATACAAGAACCCCCCTTTTTTTGCGAAATGGCCCGCAAAAGCTTGTATCCACTCTAGCTAAAAAACTAATAGACCGAATTTCACAAAATTCGGTAGATGAGTCACTTGTGAGCCACCCTGGTGCTGATTAGATTTTGGTACGATTCGAAAAAAAATAACCTTCCTTTTTTTTGCAAAATGGCCCTCAAAAATCACTAAAATCTAAACTAAAAAACTACGTATGCTCAAATATATCCATTAAATGCTTGTTTAATACTTAATTTTTAACGAAGAAAAGAATAAGACCAACCCCATTACACTAGAACTAGCTGTTCTTGAGATATTTTAGTTTTTTCGTATTTTCTCTACCGTCTTTGAAATAAGTCGCTACCAAATGAGAACGAAACTTGAATTAAAAGTTAATTAAATTTAATTAAAATATAGAGAACGGGGATATAAATTTGCAGGGAAAGTCATGTGCTGCCCACATCAGATTTTTTATGTTATTATAGTTTGAACGCATTATCAGCAAACATTTCACTCATTCTGACAATAACTAAATGTTTGCATTTTACTCAAGCCGCGAACAAAGCATCAAATAACAGAGGCAGCTGTGACTACAAAGCGTAAATTTTATGCGAAAATTCTCATGACTTATACAACCAAGCTTTTCGTCTTCTTCGCATGCATTTATACAAAGAATGCAACTATGTCATAAACTTCATGCATGCAGCACGTAATTTTCACTACAGTCTCAATATTTTTGTGCGCATTTCGTTATTCATCAGCAGTAAATACGATTTTACAGCACAAAATATCGAAAACTTACTTTAAATTAGAAAGACAAAAATTAAGGAATCAACCTATAGCGCAGTATGTCAAGACGTTAAATAGTTTACCTTTAACTTTTAATACTTTTTATGATCCAATGAATGATTTTAAAATTTTAATGATGTAAATCGTAAGATTTTAGATCTTCTGATAACTGCATTATAATGGGAAATATGCTTCTGGATTATTTATTTGAATTATTAAGTTTTCG
Source organism: Amaurobius ferox (assembly GCA_951213105.1). Classification (NCBI taxonomy): domain Eukaryota; kingdom Metazoa; phylum Arthropoda; class Arachnida; order Araneae; family Amaurobiidae; genus Amaurobius; species Amaurobius ferox. The sequence goes on from OX578149.1 coordinate 27,542,359, forward strand.
GTACTTGTTTTATTCTGTTTATATGTTATTTTGTGTGTGCATTTTATATTAGCTGTGATTTGTGTCAGCAATCTCTATGACTGAGCTTGTGCTTGTTGAGAAGTGTATTCCAGATAAATAAATACATACATATATTATATTGAATTTGCCGTTTAATAATTTATAGTTTATATGACAACTTTACGGCGTATTTTGAAATGACACCAACGTGACAGAATTTATTACAAAATTATCTTGAACATAGCAGTGGAAGTAAAGAGTTTAATTCCCGTTTAAACGATTCTCGGCTCTGCCCGAACTGTTCCTTTGATCACGGGAAGTACGGACACGTTACATATGTGTGTCCGTTAGTCCTTACGAGAGGTTTGGATGCTGCCCCCCCCCCACACACTGAGCTCCAGTCTAAATTGGGTAGAACTGTCCCAGCCGTCCAAATAGATACCTTACACCTTTGGCTAGGCCGGACTGTCGGGGTCGAAGATGAAGAAAAATACCTATTTTAAACAAAACTGACACATTGAAAATATTTATAGTATATTTAGTAACACATTTCATTATTTCGCATTTTTCGTTTATTGAGGACAAGTTCCACATTTAATTTCGATTTGTAAGAAAATCGAATTAGCACGCAATCTCTCGTCTGTTAAATTTCATTAAAATCGTACAGATAAATTTTAAGAGCTACGCTGTAAACTATTTCTTGAGAATTATTTACTAATAAAATTGTTTCAAAAACAATCACTTTCTTTATGAGAACACAATAATTTCCGAATCAAGTAAATCCTTAAAAAATATTTCCCAGATTTGCACACACAGGCATACTAAACATTAGAGATATTCCGCTAGCTGCTATGCCCATCTGTTACCAAATAGTTCACTTTCTTGTTTTCAAATCCATAGAAACTGGGTTTGAATCTCAAACCGCCTTTGGACCGGATTTCATTTATGTAGTCCTGGTACAGTTGCACAGCTGGAATGATACACCCCAGAAATGTGAAATTTGCATGTTAATTGAAGCAACAGAGACTAAGATAAATCAAAATGCAGATGAAAAACGGAGAATTAATTGGAGCTTCCCTTCGAATCGAGTAGTTTTCTGTGAAAAGACTTACAATTTTGAAATAATGGTACGTAAAAAAACTAAAACCTTATCTTTAAAATCAACGAAATTAGAAAATCACACATTTTACCGCACTTAAGGGTCTAGACATCTCCTTATATCGTCGAGAAAGAAATCTGCTGTCGCAGACGATATAAAAAAGACCTCGTCAAATTTCGTCAATCTTTATAAACTGAATAAAATCTATATCTATTTATATTATTTTTTATTTTCAACTGCAATCTGTAATTTTCCGTTAAAAGAAAACAAGAAAGATCAATCATGCTTAAAGCATTGATTATGAAACACTTTCCAACTTCAATGCAATTTTATTTAAACATATCTAAAATGCAATACATTCCTCGGTAATATTTTAAAACTTATCACAATACTACATTAATTTATTATATATGAAAACTTAAATCTTCATAGAAAAAAATGAACTTCATTCAAATAACGGCATTGAAATACAAATTGCTTGGTTTAAACATCTTTAAAATGCGATACATTCCTCGGTAATAATTTTGGAATTATCATAATACTACGATAATTCATTATATTTGAAAACTTCATCGAAAACAACTGAAATTCATTCAAATGACGTCATAGAAAAATTAACACGCCTGGCTCTCTCTATAGAAGCAGAATTTCATTCATAAACAATTTCCCATTCATTTCATTCATCACACTACTATAATAATTTATTTTATTTAAAAATTAAGACCACGGATCTACACGAAATTAAACTCTATGCTTTAAAGTTCATCGAAAAAAGTCGTCCTTCTCTTTGTAAAATCAGTGAATATTTCATTCATATCAGCTATGCAGACTCCATGGGCTACATAATTTTGTGCTAAAGAAATACAGCAATTCAAATACAACTCATTCTACATATTTTGCTGTTTACATTTTACATAAGTGAAAAATAGGCTTCGTTGCAGAAATAATCAAACTTGGATGAACATTTAAACTCAAATATATTGTAATTGCGTTGTTTCAGTATGTAGATGCACAGAATTTAAGTAAAAATAAAGTGGATTTAGGATGGATACAACACTCAATATGAACAAGAAAGATCAATCATGCTTAAAGCATTGATTATGAAACACTTTCCAGCTTCACTGCAATTTTATTTAAAAATGTCTAAAATGCAATACATTCCTTGGTAATATTTTAAAACTTATCACAATACTACATTAATTTATTATATTTGAAAACTTAAACTTTCATCGAAAAAAAGAACTTCATTCAAATGACGACATTGAAATATAAATTGCCTGGTTTAAACAACTCTAAAATGTGATACATTCCTCGGTAATAACTTTAGAATTATCGTAATACTATGATAATTTATTATATTTGCAAACTTTATCGAAAACAACTGAAATTCATTCAAATCACGTCATAGAAAAAATAACACGCCTGGCTCTCTCTATAAAGGCAACATTTCATTCATAAATAATTTCCAATTCATGTCATTCATCACAATACTATAATAATTTATTTTATTTAAAAATCAAGACCATGGAGCTACAAGTAATTAAACTCTATGCGTAAAACTTCATCGAAAAAAATCGTCCTTCTCTTTGTAAAATCAGTGAATACTTCATTCATATAAGCTATGCAGACTCCATGAACTAAATGATTTTGTGTTAAAGAAATACAGCAATTCTAATACAACTCATTCTACATATTTTGCTGTTTACATTTTACATTGAAAAATAGGCTTCGTTGTAGAAATAATCAAATTTGGATGAACATTTAAACTTAAATATATTGTACTTGCGTTGTTTCAGTATATAGATGCACAGAATTTAAGCAAAAATAAAGTAGTTTTAAGACGGATTCAACACTCAATATGAATTAAAAAGAACTTTAAAAATCACGATTTTGAGACAAGATGGATGCCATATATCATTTTGAAGTGGGTCACGTGATCTTTTCATACCATGGTCACGTGATCGCTTCATATAAGAGGTGCAATTATTATTTTAATTTTTATTTAAAAAGTTACTGAATATATTTCGCTGAATTTTTTTTTCTATATTTTATGGAACAATTTGAATATTACCTAAAATTTTCAAAGCAATTTGTGAATTTTAAATTCACTTAAAAAATGTTGGAAAAAATAGGTCTCATGGGGCACAATGTATTTCATTTTTTCAACTCGGGTTTTATCCAAAACTATCTGGGTGATATTATTCATTTATATTCCCATAGATCCTACAGACCGTCTGAACAACATACTAAAATTTCGTTTTGATTAAGTCATTTTTACGGCAGTTATCGTGCTAACGGACAGACAGACAGACAGAATGAACAAAGCCATAAACATTTTTCAACTTTGTTGTAAAGTGTTAAAAATAGATTCCAAGTTAAAACTAACGGAGGAGATAGCATTTTGATGTTTTTGTCGATTTGGAGGTTTTCTTCCGGCTTTTAAAAGTGTTCTACTTTTTGCAAATATTTAAAAAGCTTTTTAATTTTTCTTAAGTTTCAAAAATTTTATGTAACTCCTCGGATCGTTAACTAAATGAAAAAAATACGTTCTAGGTCATTTATTAGGCTCGGAATAGAATATGATTATGCATTGGCTAGCCATATGCATAGTTACTTTGTTGAACAGTATTTAATAGTATAAATACCGCAGGCGGATACACAGATATAGAATTACACACATCAAAACGATAAATCAAAGTGTCATTGTCATAAATTAAAATTACGCATATATTTTATCATAAAGCTAGTTAGAACACGTTTAGCAAATGTTTTCCAAAATATAAATACTTGTTTTTCTTTCACTCCCCAAACAAAGCATAAAAGTGCAGAAACAGCTGCAAATACAAAGCGATTTTGTGGCATCGGTCCTATAACTCTGAAACTAGAGCACAAAACTATTATCCTTTATACAGCTTTTCGCGACGAATGACACGATGTCAAACAAATGACTTAGAAAACGTGTACATATAGTATTATATGACAATATGTGTCATGTAACTATATGTGTTATCTAACTATACAAGGTGTTATAAAAAAGTGAACTGTGAAATATTTTTTAAACCTTTGATTGTAGACACATAGTTCCAATTGCGAAAATGCTTTAAGGGGACGGTGGGCGTTGAAATTTTTTATTTATTTATTGACTTAGAAACGTTAAAATTTGTATAAATATTCCTCTTAACATTAATATATACAATACCATTATTTTTTTTTCAATTTTGTTATAATTTTGTATTTTTCTTTTAATTTAATTTTTTTTAAAGAAAATTTAAAAATGCTCCTTGCGTGCCATGTGTTTACATTTTTGATTAATTTTACATTATGATCACTTAAAATAACGTTATGAACAAATTTGGGTATTCATTTTGAAATCCCTTAGAAAGTTAATTTTTTAAAAATATTTTTCTGCATTAAAACTTAATTTTCATCATTTAATTGAGTTATTATTCACGTTTAATTACCTTAATACAGTTCAATTATAAAATACATACTCAGTTTCATTAACACGTAATAGATGTCTTCTTACCAAATTTCATGCATCTCAAACAAAAATTAAGATGCATGGAGCATTTTAAAAATATAAAACCTTTGAAAATTCTGTTTCGAAAAAAATGCATTCAACCTTTTGCTTACGGGTGGGACAGCGTCCATCCCAAACGAAGAACCTCCCCAAAAGACAGGTATTTGACATACCCTATCCCAAACAGTTCGACCCCCTTTGCAGGCATTGGCGTCCATGGAAATCGCTGACAGAAACATTGCACCTGCTGCAGCAGGTACCTGTTATACCTGTCTTTTGGGGAGATTCTTCGTTTGGGATGGACGCTGTCCCACCCGTAAGCACATAGTAAATGTGTAAAATAATGTTATAAAATAATGTTATATATTAAAACTTTTTTTAGTCGATTTTTGCTCATTTCAGCGTCCACCGTCCCCTTAAATAAGGTAGGAAATTCTGCAATAATAATTTAAATAATGTGCAATATTTTTGCAAGAAATAAAAAGAACGAAATTTTTATACAGCGCCTTCCGCGAAAAAGTTAAATTACAAAAATATATCGCATACTTCTCTTAGTGAAACTAAAAGAATTTGATCTGAAAAGTACTACTTTTGGACGAAATAAATTATCAAACTGATTTATACCACTTTACCGTCCATTTGGATTCACCGTAATTCAAGAATCCAGGGGCCGTTTACAAATTGAATTGATTCACAGAAATCATTTAGTCGGGTTTTGAAACGATGTTTTTTTTTCAGCAGTTTGGCTTTGAAACTATTGAGAAGAGACAAATGATTCTGGTCAAAAATCGTTTTAACCTTTAAGGTAAAACAAGCCTGATAATTGTGATTTTGTTGGTCTGTCAAAATCTATGGAAAAATAAGAATGTCCAGCATTTCTATAATTCGACATTTCTCGCTGGATGAACTGTATAAAAAATTATTTTTTTGAATGTCTTACAAATATATTGCAAGTTATTTAAATTACTATTTCTTAACTTCCTTATTTAAGGCATTTTTGCAATTGGAACAACAATGTCTACAACCAACGGCGGTTAGAAAGAAACCTCCGCTGTTCGCTTTTATTGAAACATCCTGTATGCACTGAAAATAAGTCTATGCCGAAGAATTATTAATTTTTTGTTTTCGCCTTAAAAAATACAAAGTCCTTTAAAATATAAAGTTAAAATATTGCAGTGAGGTAATAAAACTCTCAATCTTGTATTTGAAGGTATCTACATTATTAACTATTATTAACCATTTTAATGGTGTATTTGGATGCACTATGTTTGTTTGTGTTGATATAAAATATTCTGGCATCGATAGCGTAATTCAAATATCAATTTCCTCCATATACTGTATACTACAATCATTGTGTCAGGCATTATTATTCTTTTCCTCAGGAAATAATGGTATCAAAATCGTAAATATCAAATAATTTGTGCCTTAATCATGAGAATCACTAAACATTGTATATGGGTTTTTTTTTACATGCTATATCTACACATAAAATTTGATATCGGTGGGTTCCATTCTTTCTCAAGTTATCGTGCAACCTCCCCACATACAAACATACATACATTATTGTAATAATTGCATGTATAATTGAAATAATCATATCAAATTTTTTTCAAAGTGGATTATTCGTTTGGGATATATCGCTTTCACAGATTCATGGACACACTCACACATAAAGAAGCACATATATATAAGCACACTCACGAGCACACACACACAAGCACACACACAAGCACATACGCACGCACGCGCGCACACACAAGCACGCACACACACACACAAGCGCATACGCATAAGTACAGACGCAGAAGCACATGGATACACCAGCTCACACATACACAAACACACACACACACATTTTAAAACATTTATCCGTATATAAAATATCTAAATAGAAAATTTTTGGGGAAAACAATATTTTTTCTATATAATAGTATAAAGAAGTAAAACTTTTTTCAATGCATTGATATGGCTGTGAAGAAAGAAGAAAAAAAAATGATTTTACCCCATTTTCTGAGTTAAACATCTTGATAATAACATAGATTTCTTTTAAGCGCCAACTATGCACAAAAAACGTATTTATAGCTGGGAAAGAAATTTATTTCTTTACCCTTTCACGTTTACCTTCTCTTTTTTGCATCGTTCACTGACTTGAAAAAAAAAATCCACAAGTTAGTTTTTAACGACCTCAAAATGCTTCTCTCGCAAAAAAGATTGAAATTTCCATTTGTTTACTGTCAGAGAACTTTTGAAAGTTATTTTCCTGCAACGAATGAGTGGTTGGTAAAATATTCAGAATATTTCCAAACCGTTTTATAAAGTAAGAAAATGCAGCGTAAAGTTCATTTAAAAAGCGGTCAGAGTCAGGTGATTTATTCTACCTCAAAAGTTACTGCACGGTTCATATAGAATATTTTGCTTTGGATTAAAATTGTTATATTGAGAACTTAATATTTTACGATTATAGTCACAGTAAATATATATATATATATATATATATATATATATTGAACCGAGTGCTGTTCATTTTTTTTCAGCATGATTACCGTATTTTAACTCTTGTAGTTATTTTATTGTTTTAATATTTTGTCATTAATAACTTAGTTTTAGTTATTAATCCATTTTTCTAATAAACAGTCGAGTCGCATTATTATGGCCACCTGCTAATATCCAGAATAACCGACTCTGGCAGCACGGATGGCAGCTAGACGCCATGGAAGTGACTCAGTAAGGTGTTGAATGGTTGGTCAGGTATTTGGAGCCATGCAGACTACAGTGAGTCCGACATTTGCATCCAGGTGTCAGCAAACACGTGGTGGATCCATTCCACCACGTGTGGACTAGATTCACCAGCAGGTGGTGGTGAATCCAGTCGTCGATCATGCCAATCGAGGTGGCCCCAAATGTACACGATCGGGTTAAGTTCTGAGGAATTCGGACGCCAGGGAAGTAATTGAAAATCTTGGTTGTGCTCTTCGAATCAATCGTGAACAATTTTAGTGGTATAGCAGGTAACATTGTCCTGTTGAAAGATCCCTTTGGCCATAGGGAAGACCGTCAACATAAACGAGTGTTGATCGGCAATGATGGAGAGATAACCAAATCTATCACTAGTGTCTTCTACGAGAAGCAAAGGACACAGAGCATACCAAGAAATCATTCCCAGGCAATAAAGCTGCCACCACCAGCTTGTTTACGTTCAACAAAGGTTGGTGGGTACATGTTTTCGCCGGTTTCACGCCTCACAAGCCAACTTCCATCCGTTCGTTGGAGTAGAAAGCGTGACTCGTCAGAGAAGGCAACCCTTTGTCAGTCGGTGCAGGTCCAATTCCGGTATACCTGTACAAATTTCAGGCGTTGTTGGCTATGAACCTCCGTGAGCATGAGTGCACTCACCAGCCGTCTGCTTCGAAGCTCCATTCGCAGCAGGGTTTTCTGCACAGTTACCTTGGTGCTGATTAGACTTTGGTGCGATTCGGGATAAAAGGAGGCTTCTAGATGTTTTGGGCACACATCTAGAAGCCTCCTGGTTCATTTGTATGGTTACACAGTAGCGTGCCGATAGACCCGCACCAACTTCCGCAGACGACGTTCACCTCTCACATCTATGGCTAGTGGTGCCCCACTGTTACACCACGTCGAGTCTTCGAAATTGCTCCATTCTTCCACTCATGGTATACGATAATCACACTATCCCGTAAACAGTTCATAGGACTCGGCCATTATTATTTAGCACCCACAATTATTTAAAATTATATAATTATGATACCCATAATTATTTTAAATTTCACTGAAATTGCACTTTCAATTCAATTTTCGTTTTCATTTGGTAACTCGAGTTATTTCAAAGACGATGGGCAGAAATTGCGAATAAACTAAAATGTCACGAGAACGGCTAGTCCTAGAGTAATGGGGTTGGTCTTATTATTTTCATCATCGTCAAAAATGACGTATAAAACAAGTAATTATTGATATACTAGAGCATACGTAGTCTTTAATTTTAGATTTTGACGATTTTTACGGGCCATTTCGCAAAATAGGCAGGCTTTTGCTTTCGAATCGTATCAAATTCTAATTAGCACCAGGGAAACCCACAAGTAACATTTCTATCAAATTTTGTGAAATTTGGTCTATTGTTTTTCAGCTAGAGTGGATACAAGCAATTTTTTCGGGCCATTTCGCAAAAATACAGGTTCTTTTATCCCGAATCATATCAAAGTCTAATCAGCACCAAGATAACCCATAAGTGACTTATCTATAAAATTTTATGAAATTTGGTCCATTAGTTCTTGAGCTAGAGTGGATACAAACTCTGCACAGGCAGACACACACCGAGACATCACGCTAGAAATAGTTTTTTCGTGTTCTAAAGCTACCACAACCTGTAGGTCCGTCAAAAAATCGAGTTGTGAATTTCGACATGATCCATATACTTTCCCTATACATTACCATGCATTGCAGGGAAAATAAAAAGTATTTTTGTCCAAGGTTAAATAATTTTATTTCCCCTGCAATACATAGTAATGTATAGGGCAAGTATTGGAATCGTGCTGAAAATCGTACCTCGAGTTTTCGACGGATCTACATGTTTTGGGACCTCTAGAACACGAAAAATCTATTTTTAACATGACATCTGTGTGTATACCTGTCTGTCTGTCTGTCAGTCTGTATCTGTTTGTGTGTCTGTGCAGATTTTGTATCTACTCTAACTGAAAAACTAATTGGCCAAATTTCATAAAACTTAGTAGGTAAATCCCTTGTGGGTGACACTGGCTGATTGGATTTTGGTACGATTCGGGATAAAAGGACCTGCCTTTTTCCGAAACGGGCCGCAAAAATTGCCTGTATCCCACTCTAGCTAAAAACGAATAGACCAAATTTCACAAAATTTGGTAGACAAATCACTTGTAGGTTAACTGGTTGTTGATTAGATTTTGGTATGATTCGGAAAAAAATAACCTGCCTTTTTTTACGAAATGGCCCTCAAAAATCGTTAAGTCTAAAAATTAAAAAGACTACTTATGCTCAAATATATCAGTTAAATGCTTATTTTATATATAATTCTTGACGACAAAAAAATAAATGTAACCCTATTACTCTAGGACTATCCGCTCTCGAGATATTTCAGTTTTTTCGCATTTTCTCTACGCCATTTTGAAAATAAGTCCAGTTACCAAATGAAAACGAAAACTGAATTTAAAGTGCAAATTCAGTGTAATTTAAAATAATTGCGTTTAATTGCACAAAATAACACATGATTTAATGAATTATTGAAGAAATGTAGAGAATGTGAATATATGAGTCTGCAGAGAAAGTCATGTGCTGCCCACATCAGATTTTCTTTTTATTTAAAACATGTGACCGTTTGTTATTTCTAAACTGAATGTACAGTATTTTTGTCCGGGAAAGTCACCCATCTGGATCTTCTATCTGTTGCGTACTCAATTATACATACATAAATAAATAACTAAATGATTGCTAAGTGATCTTACCAAATAGTCCATATTTCGATCGCATCGATTAGCATCATCTCCTGTTTCAATTTTAATTTTAGAAAAATTATTTTTTCCACTGTATCGTATTGAAATTGAATGTGCGCCAAATTTTACATATATATACACGTGCGTCAAATTTTATAACTTTATCTCACTTTTAAAAAAAAATGTTTCTCATTTATTCTGCAAATTAAACATTTTAGTGTGTCGCACTCCTAAAGTATCGAAAATGAATATTGCACACTTTCTTTCTTCCGAGCAAGCTACCATGGCCCATGACACTGAATTTAAAGTGTCATTTCACCTTTCGAATGAGTTGGTTTAAAGCAACCACTATACTAAACATTTTTGAAAAATTTGATTTTTTCAGCAGATTTAATCGTACGATTAACGCATGTATCAAATTTCAAGTCTCTATCTTAATTAAAAGAAGACGTTCTTCATTTATTCAGGAAATTAAACATTTTGATGTGCGGCGCTTCTAAAGTAGCAAATAATGGAAAACTAAAATTGCACATTTTATTTCTTTGAGAAATCTATCATTAAACTGTATTTGGAATCTTTATCTCGTCACGAAGTATGTTCTTTATCTTTTCATATTTCGAACGTTTTGGTATGGAGCACCCCCTTTACGGAACATTTTTGAATATTTTTATTTTTGTTAGAATTATATTTTCGAATGATTGGCCATTGCACCAAATTTCAAATTTATGTTTTTACACTTTATTTACAACTTATATATTTGCATTTAATATGTACAGTTTATTTTCTTCAAACTATTTACCCCTTTCATCAAATTTGAAGGTTCTATCTTATCACTAAGTATGTTTATCTAGCATTTCGTATTTGGAACGTTTTGGTGCAAAGCACCTCTTCTTATAAACGTTTCTGAAAAGGTCGATTTTTCCCTGGGTAGAATTTTATTAAACAATAGACCTGTAAATCAAATTATAAGTCTATATTTCACTGAAAATAACGTCTCACGTATTTTTCAAATCGAAAAGTTTGGCTTGCAGCACCCTTAAAATCGCAAATATCGGAAAACTGAAATTTTACACTTTCTTCCTTTTGAATTATCTACCCTCACACCAAATTTAAATCATTCGTCTTACCGCAAAGTATGTGTTTCTATCATTTCATTTTTCAAAACTTTTGCTGTAAACACTCCCTCAACTAAACATTTAAAAAAAAAAATCTAGGAGATTTTATCGACTGATTGACCCGTGTATGAAATTAGAAGTCTCCCATATTAAAAACCATTATTTTAAGGAGTCATTTAAGAATTGTAACAGCTAGAAAGCTCAAATTTGGCATATATGCCAAATTTGAGGAAAGGAAACCATATAGGATTTCAACTTGTTTTATATTTTAATTTCTTCGGATTTTGAACCTTAAAAGTACAGCCTACCATTACACTAAATTTAAAGTGTGATTTCATCTTTCAAACATTTTAGTTTAAAGCAACTTTTAGTTTAAGGACTCACACTAAGCTGTAAAAATGCGTCGAAAAGTAGAAAGTAAGCAAAATAATTTCAGGATCCACTCTTTTTATTTTAAATGCACTGAAATGAAAAAGAAAAAAGGAAATTCTCACATTTTCATCTCATATCATGAAAGTGGATGGCTAGAAATATTATAAAACTGGTATTTCAGTATAAATCAGAGTACTCCAAAGTTTCATCATTAAATGCATTGGTTCAATATATGGAATTATTAGCACACTTAAATCTATAAAATCAATTCTTGCAGGCATTTAGTGGTAATGTTTTAGCCTATACCCATTTATAAAGAAATATTTGTTACATAAAATTTCTTGCCACCCACTTTTATTATACGAAAAGAAAATGTGATCATATTTATTTTAATTTTAAAAGGAATCGTTACATAAAAATTTGAGATTTAGCGTCAAAACATCGATTTTGTTTTACTTAATTTCAAATCTACATATTCTTAAAACTTTCTTTCCAAAATTCTAGATTTTTACCCTAAACCAAAGAGGTCTTTAGAAGTTACTGTCTAAAGTGTTATTCCATAGCCCTCTTAATGAAATGAAAACTTTATTTGCCTCTTTCTCAGAATACAAGTTTCACATTTATTATTTTATTGTAACTGCTAAGGCTTTTTCCAGTTTACAATAGTCATAAATATTTTGATATATTTATAAATTTTAGAACGTGTACTATAAAAGTATGTATTTCTTTTTAAATTGTAACATTATAATTTTGGAAGTTATTAATATATCTGAAAAATAATAAGTATTTTTCGACAACATCTTTGTGATACATAAAAATTTATTGTAAAGTTTTCGGAGAATAGTATTAAAAATGATAAATACTTTCACAGCCTAAGACACTCGTATAATGATACACAAAATAAAAAAATAAATTTGTCATAATTAATTTTGAAAGTTTTATCATTTTCAAAAACGCAGCATTTTAATTGTAATTTTTTAATTTTTCAAAATTTCACAAATTTAGAAAATATATATATATATATATGTTTTTCTTTCTATAATGTGTTTCATAACAAGGTAACTTGTAAATAACAAGCCTAATTTTTCATATAGTGATTTAAAAAAAAAAATCTGATGTGGGCAACACATGACTTTCCTTATATAATGTAATGAATTTGCTACTTTTACAGAACAAAAATAGGTTTTTCTTATAGTAGATACTAATATTCTTTCCAAGATATTGAATTTTCGACAATTAGTCGTCATTTTCATTGATTTAGCGTCATTTTTATCCATTTGGCGAGATTTTCGTTAATTTGGCAACATTTCAAAAAAGTCGCCAAGTTGGCGACATTCCGCCAAATTCGTCGCCAAAATCTCGCCATGCGTTACGTACTAAGAAATAAGTTATTCTTACAGCAGATAAATGACTATTGGCTTTCAAATACAAAAGTATTATTCAAAGTATCTTTTTTCATGAATGGAACGAGCTAGATCCACGAGAATGATGTTACTCAATTTATCGCATGGTATTACATATGAAAATTGAACATGTTTCTCAATAGGAAATATTTTTTTTTATTTTATATGACTTTTTGATAATTTTTTTGAAAAATGTACAATATTTCGAGAACGGTTTATGTTAGCGTTGTAAAATTTATGTCAATCGTTTTCTAATGAAAAATTACATAGGAAATGTTTATTTGCGTAACTTTATTAGTGGTTTTGATTTTTTGACGATTTTTTCAAAATTTCATTCGAAAATTTTGGGGGGTTCTGAACATTCGATTGCGTATAAAAACAATAGGCTTCCAGTGTTTACGGATTGTGATTTTTGTACTAAATTTGGTTCGAATCGGTCCATTCGTTCGTCAGTTATCGTCTCCACAGACTCACTGACACACACACACACACACACACACACATACTTTCACACACACACACATACTTTCACACACACACACACACACACATACTTTCACACACACACACACCCCGGCCGTCCAAATAGTTGCTCTTAGTCCTCTGGACGAGTCGGACGGTCTGGGTCTTCAACACACACACACACACACACATTCTTTCACACACACACACACATCACTTCAAAAATGTTTGATTCGTGATCAGGGATGCTTGAAACGTGCTCTCCCGTCGAAAACTCGAATTCGAATTTTCGACCCCGTCACAATACTTTCCTTATACATTATGTATATAAGGAAAGTAAAAATAGAATTTTCTGCAACGACTCCCCCCTTAATGCCTTGAAAATAAATACGTGGATCGTAAAGCTTGTCTTTTGATCGATTGTTTTAAACATCAATTAACATTTGTTTTTAACGTGATCCATCTAAATATTTAATACTTCATGACAAATCATCTTTCCTCTATCGCTCTAAAAGAAAGCGGCGTTCCCTCTCAACGAAAGTGCTCTCAACAATCCACTCCATGCATTGGGCCCAATCCACATAATTTCTCACCCCAGGGAACTTAACAATATAGTGCTTTCATCGCTAATGAGGAATGGGACGCGAAAGAACGTCCATCCTGCATAATTAAAGGCTTAAAAAAGCATTAGCGCTTGTGTTGCTCGTTATTAAAATAATACATACTTTTGCAAGATATGAGGCGTAATGTGTGGATTAAGTTGATGCATTAGTGTTGTCCTTAATTTGTCGAAACATGTCCAATTCATTAAAGCGGAAAGAATAAGTAGAAGTCTTTTGTTCCGAAGGAGCAACTTGTAAAGACATCGTTTTACCAAGCAGAACTTTAGATAAAATACACGACGTAAGTCCGTATATTTTATTACTTATATTTTTTTTAAATGTCAAGACATTGTCGCGCAGTCTTTTGTGTGGCAATTTACAGACTCATTTTAAGTCTTCCTATACTCCATTACACTTGTGGGGTCTATATAATGTATAGTTATAACTTCCCTCTTTTTACTTTCCCTGCAATACATGGTAATGTATAGGGAAAGTATTGGAATCGTGCCGAAAATCGCAACTCGAGTTTTCGACGGATCTACACGTTTCGAGACCTCTAGAATACGAAAAAACTATTTTTAGCGTCACGTCTGTGTGTGTGTCTGTGTGTCTGTCTGTGCACATTTTGTATCTACTAAAAAACTAATGGACCAAATTTTATAAAATTTGGTAGGTAAGTCACTTGTCGGCGAATCTGGTGCTGATTAGTTTTGGGTACGATTCGGAATGAAAGAACCCGCTTTTTTTTTGCGAAATGGCCCGCAAAAGCTTGTATCCACTCTAGCTGAAAATCTAATGGACCGAATTTCTCAAAATTTGGTAGATAAGTCGCTTGTGGGTCACCCTGGTGCTGATTACATTTTGGTATGATTCGGAAAAAAATAACCTGCTTTTTTTGCAAAATAACCCGCAAAAATCGACAAAATCTAAAATAAAAAAACTACGTATGCTGAAATATATCCATTAAATGCTTGTTTTACACGTAATTTTTAACGAAGAAAAGAATAAGAGCAATCCCATTACACTAGGACGTGCCGTTCTCGAGATATTTTCATTTTTTCTCTACGCCACCTTTGAAAATGAGTCCAGTTACCAAATAAGAACGAAAATTGAATTAATAGTGAATTAAATTTCATTAAAATAAAGAGAATGTGTATATAAGTCTGCAGGGAAAGTCATGTGCTGCCCACATCAGATTTTTTATGTTTAAGTTTATGAATTATTTTGCACTAACAATCTTTTTTAATGGGTTCGGTTACGTAAACCAATCAGCGAGCCTGCAAACCAAGTTTCTGCGATCCTATGTGGAAAGCAGGATAAAGCTTTCGGTTTTGTCATAGAAAGAAGGGGAATCAGTAATTCATGGATCAGTGTGTGACCACAAAAAGATCTATTGTGGCAACTACAAGTTTGTTTGAGATGAGCTACCATGGTGCGATAAAGATGAGGTAAGCGGTCGTGTTGCTCTAGCCTCCATGCCAAAAGCCAGCATCTTTAGTTGGAAGTAAGTAAGAAAGAATTTGAGAAGCCCAGTATAATCTATTTTAAGTTCAATCAACTGACAAGCCTATGCAATAGTTAGTCTCTTAAATTGTATAGAATCTTTGTTTTACCAACCAGTAGCTGCCTCTGTTTATTTTCGTAAGTAAATCAGCTAGGTTTTAAATCATAGCCTCTGATCTTTCCTTAAACGCTAGCTAGATATATCATTGATGACTTCTAGAAAGCAATAAGTTGTGCTTCTGATAAATATAAAACATGAGAAAATCCAAATACTTTACATAGTAAATAAAATTATTTCCATAACTGTTCTCAAAATTATTTCCATAACCGTTCTCAAAATTATTACTAGATTAATATTTCTATTTTTCTGTTCAGTTCATTAGCAATAGACTTGTGATTTGAGTGCATTTCTAAATGTATAATTAAAGTGAATATTTACATATCGGAAATATGTTTCAACAAATGTAATCCTAACGGCCAAATCCGAAAGACCTACCATTTGTAAATAAATACTCAAAACCGAATATACTTTTGAGACTGGAAATTAAAAATATTCATTAAATGGAGGTGTCCGTTATTAGAAAATGTCCATTGAGACGATTTTTCTGAAAGCGTTTTTTAAATTAATATTGTACAACAGTGTTTACTACGTGTATTTTAATATTGAAACAGCATAGGTATTTGTAGAGGGTTATAACCACACACTCAGCGACATCACTGGAAATGCATTGCTATTGTTTTATGCAATGTATAAAATAATAGGCAAAAAAACGGAATTTGACAGACTTTGAGCGTAGAAGAATCACGGATACTCGAAGCAATGGCGCGACAGCAAAATGGTTAAGACATACATGAAGAAACAGTTGTTAGTGTTTATAGAGATTGTCTTAGCATACAAATAACCAGGTTTTGGTTGAAATATGTGATCGTTGACAGCTACTAGCAGCAGCGCAGAAGACTGCAGTGTTGACATACGAGTTTAGTCAAACTGAAGAGCAACAAACAGTTCGTTAAATTACATGTAATCTGAATCAATAACCCATTCAGAGACTTCTCAATGTACAGTGGCTTCTCACCGTATGGGATACAGTAGCAAAATCACTAAACAGGTCATCGCCTTTTTCTAATCACAATAACAGCAGTAGCTCCGCATATGAACAAAAATATTCTAAACTATCCATTCTAAATTATTCAGTCTATATAATACTTGTGTAATGTGCTTATATCTTTCCAGACACCCCTTCTTCCTTAGACATACATAGATAACTGAAGCGTTGCATACTTATGGTATCAATCACGGATAAAAACCAAACGGGTCCGTCCACATTTTTATTTTTCCCTCTGAAGACAAAGTAAATATTTTTGAAGTATTTTCAAGTCCTCCAGGTAACTAAAAAGGCTGAATCTTTGCACGCTTTTAGAATCAACCACGGGTGAAAACAGAGCCGGATTTAGGTTTACCGTCTGGAGAGGGCATAAAGAATAGTAAAGTTCTTCCAGATCCCTACAGAATCCTGTCCCAATAAGCTAGAAGACTGAATCTTTGCACATTTATAGCATCGACCATGAGACAGAACTTAACGAAATATGCCTTTCGATTCCTCCTCCAGAGGAGTGGAGAAAATGAGGAGGGGTCGAAAAATCGTGAAGCCTCACAATTATTTAAAAGACTTAATCTTTGACAATTATAGTATCCATCACTGGACAGAACCTAATGGAACCGGAGTTTTGATTAAGACGACTATTTTCGACGCTGAGCGTCATATACTATTAAACAAAATGAAACTCATTTTAAAAAGTCATAACTTTATTTTATAAGAGTGTCAGATTTCCTGTTTTTAACAAGCTTAAATACTAATCCACATATTCTTTCCCTAGCAAATTTAACAAAATAGCACTTTCATCGCACATGGAGAATGCATTGTGAAAATGAAAAATTCCCTCCTAGATGATTAAACGCTCAAAAAGCATTAAGTATGCTTATTGCACACTATTAGGATAATACACTTTAACGAGATAACAGAATACGGTCATGAATTAAGTTAATGTGTTAGCCTTGTTCCTGAAATATTAGACCTGGCCCGTTTTATTAATGTGAGACAAAAATGGGAGAATGCTTTTAGTTTTGAAAGAGTTCGTGAATAATTGAAGTATTGTCTTTGGAGAGACGCATCTTTACCAAACATTATGATGTGACCAGCACATGAATTTCTGCTCACAATAACTTTAGAACTACGGTTCCTAAACTTTATTCATAACATAGATATGCACCTCTCCAATGTTTTACAATAAAAAAAATTATTACAATAATTACAAATTTGGATTTTTTGTAACAAAAAATATACAGGAAGTTTTAATTAAATAATCCCCCTCATTTACAAGACTCTAGCCACCGCATGTTTTAAAAACTATTATATCTCATAGTGATCTTAATTATTATATCTCATAGTGATTAACACCAGGGAAGCCGATAAACGGCGTTAGAATGTTATTGCTATCTCGTAAACCAGTATAAGAATAGCATTTTCAAATATGTAAAGAAGTGACAAAAAAGAGTAAAGAAGTCAAAGAAAGTAACAGCAGAGTAAAGAAGTCAAAGGAATTAACAACAAAAGAGTAAAGAAGACAAATGAAGTAACAACAAAGGAAAAAAGAAGTCACTGGAGAGTGTTGTTATTAATTCTCATCACATTTGAAAGTAGTATTTCTGAGTCGGTTTTTGAGGGTTACTTCTTTCATTTTTATTTTCCTTATATACATAATGTATAAGGAAAATATTGTGAAGAGGTCGAACATTCGAATTCGAGTTTTCGACGTCAGAGCACGTTTCGAGCATCCCTGATCACGAATCAAACATTTTTGAAATGATGTCTGTGTGTGTGAAAGTATGTGTGTGTGTGTCAGTGAGACTGTGGAGACGATAACTGACGAACGAATGGACCGATTCGAACGAAATTTGGTACAAAAATCACAATTCGTAAACACTGGAAGCCTACTGTTTTTATACGCAATCGAATGTTCAGAATCCTTAAATTTTCGAGTGAAATTTTGAAAAACTCGTCAAAAAATCAAAACCGCTAATAAAGTTACGCAAATAGACATTTCTTATATAATTTTCCTTTAGAAAACAATTGACATAAATTTTAGAACGCTAAGATGAACCGTTCTCGAGATATTACAAATTTTTCAAAAAAATTATCAAAAAGTCATATAATATAAAAAAAATTATTTCCTATTGAGAAACATGTTCACTTTTCATATGTAATACCATGCGATAAATTGGGTGACATCATTCTCGTGGATCTAGCTCGTTCCATTCATGAAAAAAGATACTTTGAATAATACTTTTGTATTTGAACGCCAATAGTCATTTATCTGCTGTAAGAATAACTTATTTCTCCGTCCATAACACTTGGCAGAATGTTACGAACTTTGTGACATTTTTAATTGTTTCGAAATTAACAAAAATCTCGCCAAATTGATAAAAATGACACTAAATCAATGAAAATGACGACTCATTGAAGAAAATTCAATATCTTGGAAAGAATATAAATATCTGCTATAAGAATAACATTTTTTTAACTGTAAAAATAGTAAATTCATTGCATTATATAAGGAAAGTCATATGTTGCCCACATCAGATTTTTTTGTTAATTATCAAGTCATTTAAAATTTATATTTCTATGACATTTTTAGGGCTAGCAATAAAAATTTAACGCCATCTTGGTTTTCCACATCACACAATGAGATAAGAAAGTGGATAATGCCATTTGAAATTTTCGTAATTTGTGCGCAGAAACCGTAACTGTGAGAGCACGATTCATTTTATCTGCATAAATTTCTATATTCCCAAACATCAAACTCTCACCTGTCCTCTCCATTCGTCGAAAAGTGCGGTGGCTAGAGGTTCGTAAATAAAGCAAGTTATATTATATTATTAAAACAAACCACCTACAATCTTTATTTTGAAGTTTCTCAGCATAGATACAAAACATGTAACACATGTCTATATATAAAATATCAATAAAATGCATAATACATATACCTATAACGTACTAAGTAATAAAAAAAATGCACTACTTCCCTACTATGTACAAAGTATTTCTGGAACATGATATAACAGTTCTTCAAACCGATAACCTTTTAAACTAATAACAAAGCAAAAGCTTGTTTAAAACCATCACAGACACAATTAAATGTACATATTTGACAAAACATTGGGCTATTGGACAACAGAATTAGTGACAAAAGTAAAAATCCATCAAAAATAGAAAAATGAATTTGCTTTTATAAAACAAATTATTTTTTTACTAACACTCAATAGAAAAATCAATCCAATTTCAAATACTGACAATTTGCCTGAGTCCGCCATTACTGTATGTCAGTGTTCGTACAGTTTCACGCTTTCAGTTCTATTGATGGGAATTGTGTATTACATGCAGTTTATAACATTTTTAATACATGTTTGTTAACTGAATAATAGACTTGATAATTAACGAAAACCGCACAAACGTTTTACTAACGAAAGTGTTTTGTGTTACAAGCTCGCAGTTTTAACGTTATTGTTTAGACGAGAACGGCTAGTAGAAAGACTAGCTTGGAAAAGTAGGCGCGGCTCTTTTTCTATGTATACTTACATATAGAACATTTACCTGTCATGGTAAGTGGTACTGCTCTTATATTTCTTTTATAATTTTTTGTACGGCTAGTAGAAAGGCTAGCTTGGAATAATAGACGTGGCTCTTTTTCTATGTACACTTGCATATAGAACATTTACCTGTTATAGTAAGCAGTATTGCTCTTATATTTCTTTTATAATTTTTTGTACGGCTAGTAGAAAGGCTAGCTTGGAATAATAGACGTGGCTCTTTTTCTATGTACACTTGCATATAGAACATTTACCTGTTATAGTAAGCAGTATTGCTCTTATATTGCTTTTATAATTTTTTGTACGGCTAGTAGAAAGGCTAGCTTGGAATAATAGACGTGGCTCTTTTTCTATGTACACTTGCATATAGAACATTTACCTGTTATAGTAAGCAGTATTGCTCTTATATTGCTTTTATAATTTTTTGTACGGCTAGTAGAAAGGCTAGCTTGGAATAATAGACGTGGCTCTTTTTCTATGTACACTTGCATATAGAACATTTACCTGTTATAGTAAGCAGTATTGCTCTTATATTGCTTTTATAATTTTTTGTACGGCTAGTAGAAAGGCTAGCTTGGAATAATAGACGTGGCTCTTTTTCTATGTACACTTGCATATAGAACATTTACCTGTTATAGTAAGCAGTATTGCTCTTATATTTCTTTTATAATTTTTTGTACGGCTAGTAGAAAGGCTAGCTTGGAATAATAGACGTGGCTCTTTTTCTATGTACACTTGCATATAGAACATTTACCTGTTATAGTAAGCAGTATTGCTCTTATATTTCTTTTATAATTTTTTGTACGGCTAGTAGAAAGGCTAGCTTGGAATAATAGACGTGGCTCTTTTTCTATGTACACTTGCGTATAGAACATTTACCTGTTATAGTAAGCAGTATTGCTCTTATATTTCTTTTATAATTTTTTGTACGGCTAGTAGAAAGGCTAGCTTGGAATAATAGACGTGGCTCTTTTTCTATGTACACTTGCATATAGAACATTTACCTGTTATAGTAAGCAGTATTGCTCTTATATTGCTTTTATAATTTTTTGTACGGCTAGTAGAAAGGCTAGCTTGGAATAATAGACGTGGCTCTTTTTCTATGTACACTTGCATATAGAACATTTACCTGTTATAGTAAGCAGTATTGCTCTTATATTGCTTTTATAATTTTTTGTACGGCTAGTAGAAAGGCTAGCTTGGAATAATAGACGTGGCTCTTTTTCTATGTACACTTGCATATAGAACATTTACCTGTTATAGTAAGCAGTATTGCTCTTATATTGCTTTTATAATTTTTTGTACGGCTAGTAGAAAGGCTAGCTTGGAATAATAGACGTGGCTCTTTTTCTATGTACACTTGCATATAGAACATTTACCTGTTATAGTAAGCAGTATTGCTCTTATATTGCTTTTATAATTTTTTGTACGGCTAGTAGAAAGGCTAGCTTGGAATAATAGACGTGGCTCTTTTTCTATGTACACTTGCATATAGAACATTTACCTGTTATAGTAAGCAGTATTGCTCTTATATTTCTTTTATAATTTTTTGTACGGCTAGTAGAAAGGCTAGCTTGGAATAATAGACGTGGCTCTTTTTCTATGTACACTTGCATATAGAACATTTACCTGTTATAGTAAGCAGTATTGCTCTTATATTTCTTTTATAATTTTTTGTACGGCTAGTAGAAAGGCTAGCTTGGAATAATAGACGTGGCTCTTTTTCTATGTACACTTGCATATAGAACATTTACCTGTTATAGTAAGCAGTATTGCTCTTATATTGCTTTTATAATTTTTTGTACGGCTAGTAGAAAGGCTAGCTTGGAATAATAGACGTGGCTCTTTTTCTATGTACACTTGCATATAGAACATTTACCTGTTATAGTAAGCAGTATTGCTCTTATATTGCTTTTATAATTTTTTGTACGGCTAGTAGAAAGGCTAGCTTGGAATAATAGACGTGGCTCTTTTTCTATGTACACTTGCATATAGAACATTTACCTGTTATAGTAAGCAGTATTGCTCTTATATTGCTTTTATAATTTTTTGTACGGCTAGTAGAAAGGCTAGCTTGGAATAATAGACGTGGCTCTTTTTCTATGTACACTTGCATATAGAACATTTACCTGTTATAGTAAGCAGTATTGCTCTTATATTTCTTTTATAATTTTTTGTACGGCTAGTAGAAAGGCTAGCTTGGAATAATAGACGTGGCTCTTTTTCTATGTACACTTGCATATAGAACATTTACCTGTTATAGTAAGCAGTATTGCTCTTATATTTCTTTTATAATTTTTTGTACGGCTAGTAGAAAGGCTAGCTTGGAATAATAGACGTGGCTCTTTTTCTATGTACACTTGCGTATAGAACATTTACCTGTTATAGTAAGCAGTATTGCTCTTATATTTCTTTTATAATTTTTTGTACGGCTAGTAGAAAGGCTAGCTTGGAATAATAGACGTGGCTCTTTTTCTATGTACACTTGCATATAGAACATTTACCTGTTATAGTAAGCAGTATTGCTCTTATATTGCTTTTATAATTTTTTGTACGGCTAGTAGAAAGGCTAGCTTGGAATAATAGACGTGGCTCTTTTTCTATGTACACTTGCATATAGAACATTTACCTGTTATAGTAAGCAGTATTGCTCTTATATTGCTTTTATAATTTTTTGTACGGCTAGTAGAAAGGCTAGCTTGGAATAATAGACGTGGCTCTTTTTCTATGTACACTTGCATATAGAACATTTACCTGTTATAGTAAGCAGTATTGCTCTTATATTGCTTTTATAATTTTTTGTACGGCTAGTAGAAAGGCTAGCTTGGAATAATAGACGTGGCTCTTTTTCTATGTACACTTGCATATAGAACATTTACCTGTTATAGTAAGCAGTATTGCTCTTATATTGCTTTTATAATTTTTTGTACGGCTAGTAGAAAGGCTAGCTTGGAATAATAGACGTGGCTCTTTTTCTATGTACACTTGCATATAGAACATTTACCTGTTATAGTAAGCAGTATTGCTCTTATATTGCTTTTATAATTTTTTGTACGGCTAGTAGAAAGGCTAGCTTGGAATAATAGACGTGGCTCTTTTTCTATGTACACTTGCATATAGAACATTTACCTGTTATAGTAAGCAGTATTGCTCTTATATTGCTTTTATAATTTTTTGTACGGCTAGTAGAAAGGCTAGCTTGGAATAATAGACGTGGCTCTTTTTCTATGTACACTTGCATATAGAACATTTACCTGTTATAGTAAGCAGTATTGCTCTTATATTTCTTTTATAATTTTTTGTACGGCTAGTAGAAAGGCTAGCTTGGAATAATAGACGTGGCTCTTTTTCTATGTACACTTGCATATAGAACATTTACCTGTTATAGTAAGCAGTATTGCTCTTATATTTCTTTTATAATTTTTTGTACGGCTAGTAGAAAGGCTAGCTTGGAATAATAGACGTGGCTCTTTTTCTATGTACACTTGCATATAGAACATTTACCTGTTATAGTAAGCAGTATTGCTCTTATATTTCTTTTATAATTTTTTGTACGGCTAGTAGAAAGGCTAGCTTGGAATAATAGACGTGGCTCTTCTTCTATGTACACTTGCATATAGAACATTTACCTGTTATAGTAAGCAGTATTGCTCTTATATTGCTTTTATAATTTTTTGTACGGCTAGTAGAAATGCTAGCTTGGAATAATAGACGTGGCTCTTTTTCTATGTACACTTGCATATAGAACATTTACCTGTTATAGTAAGCAGTATTGCTCTTATATTGCTTTTATAATTTTTTTAAATAATATGAAAATATGTTTCACTTTTATTGTTACAGGTTAGAAATAATATCTTCACAAAGCCCAATTAATACACAAGAGCGTATCACTATAAAAACAAAGAACTACCGATCCTTGATGTGCAATTATATTCCACAGATCTACAGAGAAAATAGTTCATTATGTGTTCTGAAATGCTCAAAACTATTAATTCCATCATTATTTCGATTAGTATTTTCAGCATTGTCTCAATAATTTCCATATATATAAATTATGGATTGAAGAGGCAATAAAAATTTCCCTTCGACAAAATGAAAAGTTTAAAAATCATTAAATATTTCAAATATTAGACAAAATTTATGCACTTTGTAAACGAGATTCCGTAAACAAGATTGATTAAATTACAACAATCAAGATACTTTATAACCTGTCTAGGTAATTAATCCTGTACTTATCGCTATAAAAAGAAATTTTCCTATCTTATCCCCAAACTTTTAAACTATCTGCAAATAGTCTATAAAATCCACATGATATTTCACCATGGCAACCTAAAGATAGTACTTTCATCACTAATAAAGAATACTAAATGATAAAAAGAACTTCCGTTTTGAACACTTAAAAACTTTAGAAGAATTAAGGCACACAATGATTAAATTTCAACATTCAAGATACTTTATATCCTGTCTAGACAATTCATCCTGTAATTATCGCAATAAAAAAGAACGCGCCTATGTTATCCCAAATGTTCCAACTCTGTACTTCATACAGTCTGGAAAATCCGCAGTATCTTTTAACAGGAGCAACTCAAATATACTTCAGTTGCTAACGGGGAATGCCACATGATAAAAATAACTTTCACTTTGAACAATTTAAAACTTTAAAAGCATAAAACATGCATATAAGGATTCGCATTCTTGGGATAATGAGCCTTTACCGTATTGGCAGCAGAATATGTACATAGATTAAGTTAATGTTTGTACATTACTCTTAATGTTAAAAATATATTACACTTGTTGCTGAAATTAAATTTCACATATTGTTGAAATGCCCTTATTGTTGATATAAAACTCTTTTATGAAGATGCAGTATAAAAATAAACGAATACTTTTAGTTTTGACCACAATTTACATGAGTTATAACGATGACTTACGTATTGTATATGTCAAGTATTATTTTCGCAAAATAACCACTTACAGAAAGCTGTTCGTCAACTAAGAACACATAACTCAAAATGTGAACACATAACTCAAGAACAAATGCACGTATCAGTATGTTATAGAATGACATAGTATCAGTATGTTATGAACAAATGCACGTATCAGTACGTATTTTGCATGTCAATATAAATAACTTAGAGAATCGGGGTCAATCTCAAAACTGGGTATTCGACGTGGTATCAAGTGGGTATTCGACCTCTGAGTCAAACTATATACATTTAAAAAAAATTCTGCATTCACACATAATATATGCAGTATACCAATCATATTTAGGTCTAAATCGCTTCAACGGTTTTTGAGATTACAAAGAGCAAACGATTTTAGCACAATACCGTTTCATAGCAAAATTATACACATTTCTCAAAAAAAATTTCTGTGTTAACGTTTGCTTAATGCATGAAACTTGACACCCAAACTAGGTCCAAATCTCTTTATTGGGCTTTGAGGTTACAAAGGGCGAATGATTTTAATAAAATCCCGTTTTATAACAAAATGACATCATCTTTCGTTTTTTTTTTATGTTTACATTTATTTAATACGTGCAACTTGATACTACATTGAATTTGATCAAATCGATTTGGTGGTTTTCAAAATTACAAAGGGTCAACCTTACACATCCACCCATTGGCCGCGAAATGTCCTTTCTGGTATCTAAAGACATCCCCCATATATTTTCGGTGAAAACTGGACTTGTGATTAAATTCCAATCGCCACATTTTTCTCAGGCTGTATCAGCTAAAATAAATACATTTCTTTATTTACTTCTAAACGCATGTCTATCAAGAACAGTGGTAAAAGTCACAATCACTATTAACGAACTTTCTTCTAGTTCAACTCAAAGACAGTAAAGTGCAATAACAAGATGAAACATCTTAATTCCCATAATTAGAGCTCAAATTAATCGAAATTTAAGTTTTTGTAGCATTATTTTCTTTGGATAACAGTAATAGTATAAAATCAAAATCCCACTGCACTGCAGGCGTCCGCATCAATATGGAATAGCCAATACCTGCAAGGGCAGCAAGGAAGTTTAAATATATGCCGCAATTTTGTGAACGCGTGTGGAGACAGAAAATTTAGTCCTATCGTGCAGCTGGCTTCAAATGCCTTAAAAAAGTGAGCTTAAATTATTAACTGTTGCAAAAGTCAAGTTCATATCTATGGAACTAGGCTATATAAACAGCACGGATGCCATCATCTGAAATGGGGTTTTGATTCCAACTTTAGGAACTTTCTTTACAGCTGTATTCTAAAAATATTAATAACGCTATTGTTAATGGGGAAAATGATAATTTGATCTAAGATATGCAATGAAGTATTTTAAAGTAATATGCATTAACTCACATTGTGTGAAAGCAAAGACCTTGACTGGCCTGTTGCAACATATAATTTAAGAGTTGAATATAATTAAATAAAATGATTTAACAAAATGCTAACGAAAAGCGCATAAGAAGATGCACACTTTTCACCTTAGTCATTGTAGAAGATGTCGACTTATCAGCATGTGGACTGAGATTCAAAATCCAGGCATTTTTGATCCAATACTGTAGTATCCAGTTCTAGCACTGTACAAACGTGCAATCGACCAGAGCACATTTCACGATGCATATCCAGAATCAGATAGTTGGCCCTGATTATTCTAACCATTTAATTGTATGCAATATTAGACACATTAGGTTCTGCTCCATCCAACGTCGAGCTAGTACCACGAATGGTGACGCCGGATGGAAAGGAACATGCAATCTTCCTTCACAATGAAGATCGTTCTGTTGATCCCCAAATGGAAGTACCACACCCGCATGCTCCCTCCCTGTATCTAACGGGCGACATCGCGAGCATGCCCTCGTCACCTTCATGACTCAAAAAAAGATGAACTCTGAGGCCACGTTCGTCCGGGGGTGTGGAGGGAGGGGTGAATGCCGGGCATAAGACTTGATTTTTTTTGTTTTGGTACTGCGTATATGATGTCACAGTGGGAAACGTGTCATTTTGTTCTCGAGCTCTCTGAAGAGACCGAATTTGCTAACTGCGACAGTCATTCTACTTCAACTAAATCTCTTTGAACGTCACTGAGGTAGGTGTGCGCAGCAAGAAAAAAAATTGCGCAAGTTGTTTACGCCTGGGTATTGCCACTTCAAAATTAACAACCAATTTTTCCTTATCATAACCGACAAACTTGCTGTGTTTTGGCAACAACTCTCCTGAACCGTGGCGTCACGAATGACAAAATCCTACTCCCCTGGACGTCAGATTGACAAGTTTTGACTGGTTGCGGGCTCATAGGACCCCCGCCCCCCCCCCTGGCGTTCGCCATACTCTCACAGGCTTAATAAAGTACGTTCTAAACAGGAGGAAAAGTATTAGGGTGGCACGCATCTTGAGCCGTTCCAACTTGGCGACACTATAGTGAACATTCTACGACATACTTATCCGAAATTAGATAGTTGGACCTAAAGATATTATTTGGTTTAAACATTTGGAATTAGACTACTACACTAGAGGCTGTGGGTTCTATTCCACCCGTCCGCAAATCGGTGCGATAATATTATGATGTAACATGATAATGAATAGTATAATGAGAACATATTTAGGATATTTTGGAGTGACCAAGACACGGCTTTCCATGTAATTTAAAATCTTTCATTTTATTATTTCTATTTTGCTGGAACGGTTTAGACTTGTTATTTTTAGTCATACACGCTTCTTAAAGTTAGATATAAGTCACACCATTTGGGTTTTCGTAAACAGCCGCAACTTAATTATACAAGTTGACCTAAACAGTCTGGATTATCAATAATATGAAAGACAGAATTCATATACTTTTAATTTCAATTTATATAGCATCTACTTAGAAACTTTGTCACGCCATGACAACTAATTATAGACGTACCGCAGCGAAGCAAGCTCTTGTCTATCCCAACAAATTGATCTCCGCTTTCTACTTTATTTTCTGCTCAATCTGCATAATTTTCCACTCTGGGGAACCTAACACTTCAGTACATTTAGTGCGATGAGGAATGCGGTATGAAGAAAACACATTCGTCATGCATTATTAGGTTATGGAAGAGCATAATAGGCCTACTTGTTGCACGTAATTGAGGTAATACAATTTTAACGGTCTTGCAACCCAATATGCACATAACTAAAGACTATATATACTGTTTTTATTAGATATGTTTGTTGAAAGAAGTCGATTTTGAGATGGAGTGAAAATATTAGAATTTGGACAAAATTACAAAACCATTAGATGATTCGATGATGCTATAAGCATGCGACTATGTTCACACTCACATAAACTCGCTTATATAAAAGTCGTTCTCAAAGTTAGAATTACATTCTCAACTATACTAAAAAGAGCAGAAGTTGGTCTGTCTATTGGTGGCGTAGCGAAAAATCTAAGCCATTCCTAGCTACGAAATTTGATACATCCGTGCAGGTCCGAAGATAACTCGACAGGATGTATTTCAAATTCGAATTAGTTTTTTTAGTTATTGAATGCTGCAATTATTTTGAGCGATTTTCGCACAAACCAGTTCCTTAGCGATCGAATATATTATCACAGAGTTTATAGCTTGACTCGTAAAGATCGGAGTGTTTGCATCTTGACTCCTCCAACTTAAAGATCGGAGAGTTTACAGCTTGACTCCATCGTAAAGATCGGAGAGTTTACAGCTTGACGCCATCGTAAAGATCGGAGAGTTTACAGCTTGATTCCGTAAAGATAGGAGAGTTTACAGCTTGACTCTATCGCAAAGATAGAAGAGTTTACAGCTTGACTTCGTCGTAAAGATAGGAGAATTTACAGCAGGACTCCACATAGAGATTGGAAAGTTTACAACTCGACTCCATTTTAAAGATAGAAGAGTTTACAGCTTGACGCCATCGTAAAGATCGGAGAGTTTACAGCTGGACTCCATCGTAAAGATCGGGGAGCTGTGTTTTTAATAAGTTTTAAACCAAATCCGTCGAACAATTTAGTTATTATCGCAGAATTTGCATGTACTGTCATTTATAAAACGTGTTGATTTTAAGAAACGTTCGGTTTGTCTTAAAGGAAATTATTTAGGACCTATCAAAATATCTTATTTAAGGCGTATTACTCCCTCGCAGATGGCGAAAGGTGTTTATTTAAGTTTTGGTGTTTATCCAAGTCATTATCAAATGAGTTTATTCAAGTTTAACAAATATGCTTATTTGGGGCATATCAAAGGAGCTTATTTAGGCCGTATCAAAAGTAATTATTTAGCGTGCATCAAAAAAGCTTATTTAGTACATGTTATGCCCGCGTACAGGACAAAGGGCATACTTGGGGGATAATAATTAGTCGTATTAGAACGTCACTTTCGATATGCCCAACGTAAATCCCAATGCATATTTCGTTTCTACGCAGCGATCTAAAATGTGCATATGTGCTTATTTAGAATGTATTATGTCCACTTTGAGGGCGACTCGCAGCCGTCGTGTGCTTACGCAGCAGGCGACGATGCCTTTTGAAAATGTTAATGAATGAATTAAATTAATTCCTGCTTTAAATCCCAAGCAATATCCGGTGCATTTTCTAGTTGTAAGTAAGAGTATCAGTGGACCGAATTTCGCTTTATATGATCTCATGGAAAAGCCGATACCTCAAACAGCAAAAAGTTCTGTTACCGTTATAGGTATAAAAAGGAAGCATTATTAACGAATGGAGAGTTTCGAAAAAAGTTAAGAATTATTACTACAATTGATGAATAATGAAACCCTATTAATCTTAAATGCGATCGAATGTTCTGCAGACCCCTTCCTCCCTCCTCAAATTTTCAAATGAAGTTGGGGGGGGGGGGGGGGAGCAGATCCCCGATGGTGGAGGATGGGTTCGAACTCGGAACTTTTAGATTGCTGATTCCGCGTTATGTCATCAGGCCTAGAAGAATTCTCCGAGACCGAGGGAATAACCGGCGACGTCTTTCGTAGTCTCGACCTCAAAGAATTCTTTTAGGCCTGATGGCATAACGCGGGTGCAGCAATCTAATGGTTTCGAGTTCGAACCTATCTCCCACCATCAGGGATCTGCGCCTCCCCCCCCCCCCCCCCAAAGTTATGAAAAAAATCTTTAAAAATAATTCAAGAATAATGTTAAATAAATAATCATTTCATACGTACTTTTTTATTAGAAAACGAAAGACAGACACTTTAGAATGCTAGTATAAACCGTTCCTGAGATATTACATGTTTTTCAAATAAATTTATCAAACTAATATAAAATTTGAGAAGTAGTAATTATAATTAAGTAGGTTCACTCTTCATATGCAGTACTATACGACAAATGGGTTAACATCATTCTCGCTGATTGAGTTTTTTTTTTCATTCACCAGAGGAGATGCTTTCTGTAATAGCTTTATATATTAAAGCCAAATTGTTCGTCAATAGTCATTTATTGCCAACTGATGAGCATTTTACACGTGGGTATGAATAAGTTATTCTGATTGGACTAATGAGAGGCTAAAAACGCCCAACTTCATCTTATATTATGCTAATTTAATGCCACCAATATGCTAATATGGCTTAACCTTTTACTTACGGGTGGAACAGTTTCAATCCTAAACGAAGAACCTGGCGCCCATGGACGCCAATGTCTGCAAAAATTGATCAAACTGTTTGGGATAGGGTATGTCAAATACCTGTCTTTTGAGAGGTATGCCCATGCCTGCAAAAGGGGATCCAACTGTTTTGAATAGGGTATGTCAAATATCTCTCTTTTTGAGAGGTTCTTCGTTTGGGATGGACGCTGTCCCACCCGTAAAAAAAAGGTTAATTTATTTATACACACATTAGTCACTTTAAGTAGGTTGATGAAATAATTGTCTATTTTGTTTGGTAGACAAAGCATTTTTCTTTTAAATTTTCCAGTTGGATTTAAACAAAACATAAATTAATTTGATACTTCAAAATAGATTTACATGTTGTCATCCAAAAAAGTGACAAATGTAAATTTAATGTAACAATTCAAAGCCTGAAATATTGTGTTATATATCTTGCACATTATTACTTCGCTGTGAAAGAAGTAAAATCTTTGCATAATGCATGGAAAGTCATGTGCTGTACACATCAGAATTCTTTTATTTGATCAGTTATGATTCAACGAAGCTACCGAACACTGTTATAAAAGAGCCTATTAAGAGGGACAAGGAAACCCACTTTGTAATACAAATATGCATCTAACTACCTTAACTTAATTATCTACCTACCACGGCAAACAAAATTTTCGCCATTATTGCGTATATACACGTCACCAAAAAGAATAATTCCTTCAGAAACCTCTTCATGCTCTATTTATCTAAACAAGAAGTCACACACCTGTTGCGATGAAAACACCTGTCTGGCTGATTAGAACACATTTTATCGGTTCCTGCTTTCTGTTTTTTATCGGAAGAAATCAAATTTTAGATCTAGTTTCCATATCGGCATTTATTCTCGGTATTTAGCAGATATAAAAAATTATCAATGATTAAAACTGTACTTTCTGAATGTCAAATAAACGGTATGGAGATTAGCAGTGTTCTTACTACACACATTATATGGATATTACTGTGATTGGATCGAAAGTTCGAATTTCTGGCGGATTTTTTCCGTTTCGGGTGGATCATTCGGAATGGATTTACCCGTTTCGGGCATTCTGGAACAGTGTAAAGAATATTTCTGTCACAACCGGGAATCGTATCCTGGATTTTCGATATATCTTTGAGCTACTTGGAAGAAATTGCAAGCTCTTATTGTCGACGAGGACTCCGTATTCTACACTTCCTAATGTCATATTGGCGTGCAACTGACAATCTGACTGACCACCTCTTGTTATGTTTATCTCAGGTTAGCCGCCTGCTACTGTTTTTATCCTCCAAGTTAGCTTCCTGTGTGGTTGCTATCCTCTCAATTTGAAATTGGAGCTCAATATCCCAGGGTCAGCTTACTGATACTACTATTTTACCCATGTCAGTATCCTGTGTGGTCTTTATCCTCCTAATTTGAAATCGACGCTCCATCTCCCACCAGAGTCCACTAAATCCGTGATAGTCATATTAGAGTCACTTTCAGACCTTCGACATCTTTGCACTAACCTACAGGGTTGATTTGTTCTGGCACCATTGAAAAAATTTCGCTTCCCCATCAGGGAATCGAACTCTAGATCTTCGAACTGGACAAACGACGCCCGACGCTCTGCCGTTGAGCTACTGGGACAAAATTGCAAACTTTTGTTGTCAAAATAAACTCTGTAACAGTTATCGATTTTGAGCTAGACGTCTGTGCTTATCTGCTTATGCAATATCTTTAATTCTGAAGCTTATTAGATTTTGTTCAAAAACGGAGAAAAAAAAAACCAATTTTTCTTTAGTATGTTCTGTTAAAACAGAAGTATTACATCTTCATTTATAGTAATAAAAGATTGTCTGCAGTGTTTCTACCAGGATGTTTGGGTCGAAGAGGGGGCGAATGAAATTTTAGGGGTGGGGAAGTTTTTTATTTGTCTTATATAAATATACCTAAATGCTGTATCACATACATAGATACTAGGTTAACATAAAATGTCTCCGGGGGAGCATCGCCCCCCCCCCACCGGACGTATGCTTGAAAGAAAGAAACACTGGTTGTCTGTTTATCTGTTCATTTGTTTAATTATCTGTTCATCCTCTTTTAGGAATCGTAACGAAAAATACAAACTACTGATAACCCGGAAATTCGGTGTAAATGTACCAAAGATCTTGCGACGTTGAACCTCGTCGTAGTTTTTAAAATTCAAATTAGTCTAATCGTTATTCATGTTTAAAACCTAAATTCGTCGCATTGTTTGCCATTTGAAGTTAAAATTTATTCCTGCAGACGAGTGCCAAAACGTCGGAGACAGAGAAGTTTGTTATCGTCTGTCGAACACATAACTGCTTATTTTATGTATAAGAAACGAAATTTCATTAAAAGAAAAAAGGAAGGTTAGTGTATATTAATCAAAATGACGAGCACAGTCATATCGGAATAAGAAATCACAAAACTTTTAAAGTGAAATGCTTAATTATGTTCAGAACGGAGAAACACGCACTTTAAACGAGAAAAAAACAAACAATGAGATTCAACTAAAAAACAATTATATTCTGGTCAAAAACAAAAAATGTGAGTTATGTTAATTGACGTTAAACAAGCTGTTAATGAACGAGAAAGTAAATTAAATAGAATTCTTTAAAACGTAAATCTGTTATAAAAATGAAAACGTAGTGTTAAAAGGAAAAAAATAAACCCAAATTATGCTAATTGTCGGTAAAACGGAATTCTATTAATTTACGCATATTTGTAGTGCATAATATCCGTCAAACCCCAGGGAAATTATGTCGAGTTGTTTTGCTATGGAGTTGCTTTTATGTACTACGGCCTTTTCATTTTTTATTACCTTCCTTACTTGGTCTAATAAGCACACAAATTTATTTAGTAGTTTAGAAACTTATATGATTCCACATAATATATGTCAAACTGCAAATCATGAATTCAACTCTCTGATCTTGTATCGATGGGCTATGCATATCAGGTTTTCTTGATTTATTAAACATTCATTATGAACAGCTATTTAATACTCTTTTAAACAAATGTTCAGAAATTTGTTTTCATCAAAAAAGTATATCTGAATATATTTCGATCTTTACAGAAGTAATATACTTGATTGAGATCAAATGTATACCATCTGATCTCACTGTCAGCCCTTCACTTTACACAATTTTACTGTACACAATCCCCATTGTACACAATCCTCACTTTACACAATATTCAATTCCTGTGATTAAGAGTTGCGTTGCCAATGTAGTGACCAATATCTTTGGACTGGGACTTTCTAGAACTTCCTTAAAGAAAGCAGGCTTAATAAAATATACTTATGTTTGCTTTCTTCAAAGAAGTTTATAAAAGTTGTATTCTCATAAGCATCAGTTTCATGCAATGTGATCCTTGCTCTGGTTTCGCACCTTTTATAGCTCTGTAACATGCAATAACCGATGACTGCACTGGTTTCTGCAAGAAAATTTGCTGACTGCTCGTTTTTACAATTACCTATTGTGATCAAAGAAATCTGTCACCATGCAGTCTATACTTCAAATCTCAGATATTCACCTTAGATCGCCCCCTATCGGCGGGTTTTGTAACTTTGAACGTTGAAAAAAGCTATTCCAGCATCAAGCAATCTGAGCATAATGTCTTTGAAATTTGTAGCAGTCTAAACTGTCTTTCACAACACAGGTTTACACAATTTTGACTCATAGCAAGTTTTATTTTGTCACTGCAGTTACTTGTATCCCAAGTTAGAAAGTGTTGAAGGTCACGATACCAGCTTACCAATACTTGTTTCTACACTGGCAACATTATTTCACGCCTTGGCAACACTCTTATTGGCAGGTAGTATGGTTATCCTTATAATTTATTGGTCAGTTGAATTGAATTTTTTTAAGGGACCGGAAACAAATTTAGACTCTTAATTTTAATGAAAATACCACCATCGAGAAAAATTATATGAAAGAATTTCGCATTTAAGTTTTACAAACTGTCAATATGGAAGTATGTGTCCATAACAAATTGCCGAAGCTTAAGAAGCAAGGTCAACAATGCTGAAACCTCCTATATAATGACTATTAAGCGATTTAATGTTTCACACTGTTGGGAACGTGTAATTTTCCCTCACTGGCGACTTTCGTCCCTTTCGAAGACCAGACTGAAAAAATACCCGTACGAACATCCTTTCTCATAACGTGAGCCTAAGGTTGTCTTTTGCCGAAGTTCGAAGAATCGGTAGGTTTGACGATTTATTGCCAATTTAGCGACATTTGGCGACTTCCCAAAGGTTCGAGAAGCATCTCGAAATAACGATTATTCAACATAATATGAAAGATTTCCAGAAATTTCTAAGGCAAGTCTATAAAAGGAATCACTCAGTCGGAGTTGCAGTTGACGAGATATGAGAGATACATTGAACTGTGACTTTCGTCAATGTTTTGAGAATAGTAGCTGCTGTTTCTTTAAATTACTTTCGTCAATGTTTTGAGAATAATATCAGTTACTTTGTGATATTAGTGAAGCATTTAAGAACTGTTTAACTGTATATTGTTCCTGTTTACGTTGTGCGTGTGAATAAACGTGTTAGTTATCCAAAAATTTGGACTCATTCTTGTATCTTGAGTGCATACCTACGATTTTAGAGGAAACGTAGTAACAATACAATTCCAAAAAATTGAATAACACCAAACTCAAAAATCTTCCAAATGAATCATTTTTGTTCTATTTCTCAACTCTTCTACGGTACGAGTACATGAATTGGTAAAAATATATATTTTCTATCCAGAATATTCTCGTTTATGCTTCCATATTGGATACTTTAATCATTATACCAGAAGACGAAACAATTCTTATGAGTGCAAAAATGCAGAAGAAAAAGGACAGAGTTTAACACTTGGAACGTCTCGCTTGTGGAATATTCAAGAAATCCCGTATTTATGAAAAGAAAACTTCGAAACTATTGTATCGATCTTGGATGAAAATCCGATTGTACTTTGTAAAATGGGACACTGTTTCACCCCGAAAGACCCGATATATTTTCATTTTTTTAACAGAGGATTCAAAAGGAATCGTACTGGCCAGCAATCTCTATATTGGATTTGGGGAAAATTTTTCATGAAGATAAGTTAGGATTAGTATAATCTAACAGTCTCATTTGAGAAATGGACTGCAGTGCTTTGGGGCAAACTAAAAGTTGTGGACATTAAATTTTAAAAATAATATAAAGATAGAAATTGAAATAATAGAACTATTTTCAGTTTGGCGGCACTA
The DNA here is from genome assembly GCA_951213105.1 of Amaurobius ferox. NCBI lineage: Eukaryota > Metazoa > Arthropoda > Arachnida > Araneae > Amaurobiidae > Amaurobius > Amaurobius ferox. Next base: position 27,578,388 of record OX578149.1, read on the forward strand.
ATTCAGAGTACCTAGGAAAGTCCGTGTCAAAAGAAATTTCTCAAGAACCAAGTGAGTTGACCATTTTTTTCAAATGCAGCTGAATAGAAAACCCCTATAGCGCTACACAATGAGACAACTTTTGAATTGTTAAAAAATTTGAAAGTTGAAATTTTTTCGGTCTTTCTGATGGTGTGTGTCAGAATAGAATCTCTGTGAAAATATTTTCCAACGCTAAGGAATCGATTTGTATGAATATCGCCCAAAATTGTTGTAAATCTGGCTTAAAGCATAAAATAACTGGAAAACTGATTCGAAATTTAAAAACAATAACGTCTAGATGCATCTTTCCGGGTTCTGAATATTTGTGTACCAAACTTCATGGTCGTACGACGTTTAAATTTCCGCTACAGATCGAATAGACAGACACACACACGAACATCACACGAACACATACACACAACACACACACACACACACGCACACATAAGAATACACACACACACACAAGAACACACACACATACACAAGAACACACACATACACAAGAACACACACACACACAAGAACACACACACACACACACACACACACACACAAGAACACACACACACACACACACACACACACACAAGAACACACACACATTTTCCTTTATTATATTAAGATTTCTAACGATCCTTATAAGACTGTCATTGAAGAATCTTAGAAGAGTTCATAGAAGAGATTTATCAATGTAGCCTCTATTTCAGATAGCTTATCCTGAGTTAAAATAGAAGGCCTGATTTTTTTGCAATAGATCCAGTTTCCTGAAATTGCTTTACTAACCTAGTAATTGTTTTAGTGTTTTAGGGTTTTAGATTATTGGCGTTTCTAAGATTATGGCAAATTCTTTAGATTATGGCAAAAACTTTTAATGGTTGGGAAAATATTGCTCTGAAATAAAAATTCTTTCACTCTGGAAAACGCAATTTTCTGCGATGGATAGGAGAGAGGACTATAATGGTCTCCTGGCGTGTGAAATGCAGCAGACGACATTTCCGATATATTTTCGAGGGTACTTTAGTGCCACCCAACTGTAAAACATTCTACTACTTCCATTTTTTCGTACAATATATAATTTCAACATTTGGTGTGCGCAACTTTTGGATCATCTTGTATCATCCTCAGTTATATCGATCATTTTATATCATCATCAGTTCGATCGATCATCTTGTATCATCATCAGTTATATCGATCCTTTTGTATCATCATCAGCTCCATCTTATATTATCATCAGTTCTACCAAACTATTTAATATTCCATACAATTCCACGCTTGAAAAATGCCAAAGTCAAATAATCTCCGAAATGAATCCATTCTCTTTTATTTCGCAACTCTTCTATGTTGAGAACATATGAATTGAAAAAATAAACCATTTCCATCCAGAACATCCTTTCTTATGCTCCAATATCGCATACTTCTATCATTGTTCCACCAAACGGAAGAATTATTATGAGTCCGAAAATGTATTAAAAAAGAGGTTGATAGTTTAACGCTTGGAACGTCAAGCTTCTAGAATATTCGAAAAGGAAAAAGCATGATGTTCATAAAAGAAAACTTCGAAACTTTTGCATCGATCTCGGACGAAAATCCGATTGTACTACTTTGTAAAATGGAAAAATGTTTCACCCAAAAGACCCGATATAGTTTTATTTCTTTTACAGAGGATTTCAAAAGAATTATACGGACCAACGACCGTTGCATTGGATTTTGGAAAATTTTTCATGAAGATAAGCTAGTATTAGTGTAACTTAAGAATCTCGATTTACAACCGGATCGCATTATTTGGTAATTTGTGCCCAAGTCATCAAATAACCTATCCATACATGTTTAATATTTTCTCATGCAAAGTCAAATTATATGCAAATATTTTGACTTCGTTACGTGTTTACCGCAAAACTGAAAGCGTGGAAAATGGAAGCGCCAAAGCAGTACCCTACAGCATCCCCCCCCAAAATTGATTCAGATTGTAATATGAGCAAATTTTCATGTAATTTTGTCGTTGTGTTGAATGTTATTGTGTTTCTCGATAGAAAATATTGCTTTGAAAATCTTAAAATTTGAACTATTCGAGTTTTAGTCATAAAAATTACTACAAATTCTATCTAGTTTGAGTTATATCTAGTTTTCCCAAAGTAATCGAAATAGATTCGAGGTTCGAAGAGGTGTTAACGCGTGCTTATCTGTCAAAATCTCAAATTTGAAAATTATTCTGGAAAACGATTCTTTCACTGTACAATAGTATGAGAAAGTAAATATCTTTATCTTTCCCAACTCTTCTATAATGGAACATGTGTATCGGATAAACAAATCGTTCCCATTCAAAATATTCTGCCCTAAGCTGTGTATTTGCCGTAGCTCCATCATGCAAAAGATTTCGGAATAAAATGCATAACAAAATGGTTAAGAGTTTAACGCTTGAAATGCTACGCTTTTCGAATATTTGAAAAGCTGTGTTTATAAAGATAACTGCAAGAAAAATTTCCATCGACCGTTCACCAATGCATCAGATAAAGATCTTACTGTTTTTTTCCAAAATAAGAAAATATGTATACCACCCAAAAGATCAGATATATTTCTATTTATTTAAAATATGTCGCTATGGCTTGTAAAGGCCAAATCATGTCACAGAACTTATAAAACACTTTAAATTGTCTTTAATACCAATATTTTAATTGTGAGTTTGTTATATTTCGAATATGATCCGTTCTAATCATATAAATTACAACATATTCTATCTAATTCTCGCTCTCTCTTTTTCCCTCTCTCTCTCTTTTTCACTATCTCTCTTTTTCACTTTCTCTCTTTTTCACTCTCTTTTTCTCTCTCTTTTTCACTCTCTCTTTTTTTCACTCTCGCTCTCTCTTTTTCACTCTCTCTCTCTCTTTCTCTCGCTCTCGCGTTCTCTCCCTCTCGTTTTCTCTCTCTTTCTGTCGCTCCCTCTCGCGTATACCTTTCTCTTTTTCTCTCTCTCTGAATATATATATATATATATATATATATATGTGTGTGTGTGTGTGTGTGTGTGTGTGTGTGTGTGTGTGTGTGTGTGTGTGTGTGTGTGTATTTTAATGTATACACCGACATTTGCAGACGAATATTATTCCAAAATTAATTTGAAAGTATCCAAAAATTAAAGCTAATAATACAAAGATAAACAAAGTAAATATGCATAAAATAAGTTGTAATGGAGCATAAAGCTGTTTCGAAGAAACTTTGAATCTCCTTCATCAGTGCTTAAAAAATCTACAAACCCGAATTTATGAAGACGAAATAAACACATATGTAAAAGACAGGAGCATATACAGGGTGTCCCAAAAGGATTGAAACACGCTTTAATTCTTTACCTGTTGGAGATAAGTGGGCGATGTAATTTGCAAAAATGTAGAAAGTAGGGTAGGAAATAAGACTACGTTAAAGAAATAGTCCTCCTATTCATTTTCAAAAAGTTACACTTTTTAAATTTTTATACGACCCCCTTAGACAAATTTGGTCAATCAGAAAATTTTTATTTTTAATGCAACAAGATCATTAAAAAACCCATATCTGTATCTTTAAAATTGAGCGAGTTATATTTAATTGAAAATTGAACATTGTGAATGGGGACCATATATTAAATTAGAAATGTAAATTTGTGACATATCACAAAAAAAGATCAATGTATGCATATTTTAATTATGTGCCCCAACCGCGTTACAGATATGAGGTTTCTTTTTAATGATCTTGTTGCATTAAAAATAAAAATTTTCTAATTGACCAAATTTGTTTAAGGGGGTCGTATAAAAATTTAAAAATGTAACTTTTTGAAAATTAATGGGAGGACTATTTCATTAACGTAGTCTTATTTCCTACCTTACATTCTACATTTTTGCAATTTACATTGCCCACTTATCTCCAACATGTAAAGAATTAAAGCGCGTTCAATCTTTTTGGGACATCCTGTCTATCGAAGACTACAGTGGGGATGGATACAGAATCCACACATTAGAAAGCAATTAGAAGTACTCCGATTCGTTGTTATCCAATTGTTGGGTTTTAAATTAATTTAGAATGTAGTCTTGGATATGCGGAACTCCCACTTAGATACTTAATCCCCCCCCCCCTTAGATGTTTGATTTCACCCTGTTCGAAACGTGTTGAGAGGGTTTTAAAAATACTTGCATATTCTTAAAAATCTAAAATTTAAAGTTATTTTCAAATACGACACAATGCCTGATCTTGAAGAAAAAATTACCTGAAGTGTGACCCAACTCGACTTTCTCATACAAAATCCATTTCAGTGGCTTTATTTTTTCAAATTTTGCAAGAAAAATTTCGAAAAATTGGTATCATTGATCCAAGTGATTATAATTATAGCAGGCTACCCTTAACTTTATAGGGCTTGAAAAAATATTTCGATTGATACCATACTTGACAATGTATCCCCGGGGGTGGGAGGGGAATAACTTTACCTCCTTCCAAGGGGGGCTAATCACGAACAAAAAAATATATCGCGGCTATTTATCTTCACAATGATTGAAACTGTTGTCTCGTGATCATTGGACCATAAATAAACCCTTTTTTGCATGACTATGTCAATTTTTGTCCTATGCCATGTTAAAAAAATATAAAATTTCGAATAAATTCCTATATTCGAACAAAGATTTTGCTCGAATTCAAATAAAATTCTATTTAGTTCTATATTCCTTGATAACAAAGCCGGATATAAAGTTTCGTGAAAATCCATCAGTATTTGTGATCGCTATCGTGCACATTTCGAGAAAACAATACTTTCTCAATACTGCGTTTGAGAAAGTAAAAATATAATACACTATCGTGCATAATGCAATCTTTGCTGGGGAAATGTGTGTGTGTGACAGCAACATATTGTGCAACTTTAACTATTCCACATGCTATCCATCAACCGAGCATTCTGCGGTAACAGAACGGATACACTATTATCTGTGGTGCACACGGATATTGAAATAAACTATTACTGAATGCAATATTTCATGTTTAGTAAAGCACATTCTTCAAAGTTTAAATTCTAAAAGTATTACATTAAACGTCGCAGGAAGTATATATTTGAGAGAGGTATAAATATTTTGCATCACTTAATATATCCAATGTGTGCTGAAAAAATAAATGAGAAAAGACACGTTTCTATCATGTCTTCCGCTACAAAACAGTAGGACACAGAAAGGTAGAAAATAAATTTTAATCACACATGAAATTGAACTAAATTGGGGCGTAGGGTCTATATCCTCAATTTGGTTCAATTAAAACCTAATGAGATTGATTAATTGCCTTGTATTTTATAGGTCCGGATTTCATGGGTTTTAATTGGTGTTTTATGAATGGTTTTGGTTTATGGCTTGTACTCAGTTGCGGTCATTTTTACCATTATTCTCCTTCATTACAGAGTTTTCTATGCATCGCTTTTCCCTGATATCAATAACAAATACCATTGATTATTACTCATGGATCTTTAGCTTGTTTCTTAGTTATCGTGTTTGGCTTCTTATTTTCTTCTTAGGTTTGGTTCATTTGTTGTTTTTTATTTATCTTAGAAGCTTTTTTAAGGATCGATTTTGTTATATTTTTATGGAGGCTTTGCCTTGTCCTTGGTCTTAATTGTTGGTATCAAGTTTTATTTAAATTTCCCAGTTGGGAAATTTTGTTGTAAATTATTTGTTTTAAATTATTTTTGCCTTTTTGGACTTTTGCATCGTTGACTTTGTTATTGTATAATGTGGTGTTTAGTTAGGTAACAGGTTAGCCTCTGTTTGATTGTTTTTGTATGGTTTTGATGTTTATTTTGTTTTCTGTTGGTCTTTGTTTAAAGGGTTTAAACTGATTAGGGGTTTTTTTGTTCTAGTGCTGGGTACTTATGTTTTTCCTTTCCTTTGGTTGGATTGGGTGGTTCTAATTATTTTTTAATTTTACTTTTTTTAAATTGTTTCTGGTAGTTATGGGGTTCTGTAAGGCTTACTTTTCGTTCTATGGATTCTGGGAGTTCAAGCCGTGAGTGCAATTTTCTAAATCTTTATTATCTTGTTTTTGATTGAGTTTATTACTGTGATTTGCCCCAGTGGTCTGTTTGTTTAATTCTGTTTAATTTAACTTTTGACCAAAACTTTGGTTTAATTGTCTGGTGGGTAAAGGTAGTCCGCCATGGCAGTTTTGTTTTGGAAGTCGACTTTTTCCCGGCTGTGTATTAAAGCCCCTTACGCCTAGTTGGAAGGCCGCACAGTCTGGGCCGAAGAAAAGAATTAACACTTAATGAAGTTCAAGAGTGTGGCATACTTTATTTGGCAGATTTGTATAACAGATTTAATGTGACGAATTTACACCTACAAGGAGTTGAATTGTATTTGATCAAAACGAAGGCTGTTATTTCTGCAATTTAGCACATGAAGAATTTTATTATTTTCCGAATATTTCCTCAATGAAAAAGCGTGATGATAACGTTTTGTTTCATTGTCTCCATTTGGAGATGCTCCATAACAATTTCTACAATTAATGTGAAGATATATCCTTACAATGAAAATTCCCGATTTGGTTGTAGACCCATTCCTAAGTGCTGAAATCTCAGAATTGCAATTACAAGAATTAATTGAATTACTGCCAAACGAAGAATTAAAATTGAAATTCTGAAACTGATACCAAGAGTTCTGGTTGCGGAAGCAAATATCCACACGTCATACTGTCCTTAAGAAATTATTGATAGAATTTTTGTCAGTTCAACGTGGATTTATGCAGTCACAAGTGTTTTGAGCAGAAACTGCAAATAGGTGACCGCGGATATTAAAGGATGCTGCTTGCAAATATTGAGCTTTTTTTAAACAAATTGGTAGCACAACACTATGGTTCGCCCTACTATTTAGTGATTGTATTTATTTTTGCTGATTTGATTGATATTATTTACTAATAATAGTGAACAATCTGATGTTTTTATGGGCAATTTTATTTTTGCTAGGACACAATCACACAAACACAATGTCATTTTAATAAATAACTTTAGAATATCAGAATACCAGTTCTAAGTGTCCACACCTCAAACTCTCCCCGTGTTCACGCGAAGTACGGGCAAGTTTAATTTGTGGATCCTTTTGAGAGGTTGGTGGTAGGGGAAGGGGATGCGGTTTCTGTGGATGCCGCCCTCACTAGGTCTAAATTGGGTAGTACTTCCGCCCAAACAGATACCTTACACCTTTGGGTAGGTCGGACGGTCTGGGTCGAAGAAGAAGATGTTTGGGAAAATAATACTCATGCAGTAAATATGCAATAACATTGAATTAATTCTGCTGCACCCATGGAAAAATCAAAATAAAACTAATGGCAGATTTTAATGTAAATTGATTTTAAGAGAGATATCTGAAGAACCATGGCAAAATATTATTCGCTTATGTCACTTATTATGTACACTTTTCTTTATTCGATTTATTTTATTGCTAAAATTCGAAAAATATCTTTTAGCTTCTTGAAAACAAAAATCTTTCTTTTAAAAAGTTTAGGATACATCTCCATTTCCTAAAATTAACATTCATGCATTGCTGCAGCGCATTTCCCGCCATTGTCTGGGTCCTAAATAAATGCCCCTACTTAAATGATACAGATACTGATGACAGAAACACACATACATACACACAGACATCTACCTTTATTATGTAAGAAGTTGCTTTTACTATACAGTGGTGCTAGGAAATTCCATAACATTGCAAGAACAGGTCCATGAATGTGCAAGCTGCATCTCTCTATGGTAAAATGACAATACCCGATAGAATAAAAGTCATTTCTGCACCTCTAACGGAGAAATAAAAAAGTTAAGGTGATATAAAATATTTTCATGATTTAAATATGTGTATCATTATCAACTACTGACTGTGGGGTTGTTGTTGTTGAGACCCAGACCGTCCGACCTACCAGAAAGGTGTAAGGTAACTGTATGGACGGCCGGGAAGTGCCACCCAATTTAGACCGGAACCCAGTGGGGGAGGCATCCACAGGGACCGTACCCTCCTTCCCCTACCACCAACCTCTCGGAAGGACTTACGGACCCACATGTTTAACGTGATCGTACTCCGCATGAACACGGCGGCATTTGTGGTAGCGTGCAAATCTAGCGCCAAACCACGGGGATACCGCACCCGAGATGGCCAACAGCACGCGGTGTTCCGAGGTGGTCACCCACCAAGTACTAACCGCGCCCGATGCTGATTGACTTCGGTGATCTAACGAGAACCGGTGTTTTCAGCACGGTACGGCCGTTGGCCCCACTGACTGTGGGGTGTAATGCATACTTTTAGAATTTAATTTTTGACGAATATTTTGTACAAAACATAAAATATTTTATTACACTACCTCACTTTACCTAACCGTGCGCATCATACCATACCACACCAAACCACACCACACATACTAGTTTATTCACCGTGTCACCCTGAATTGCAACGATGATGGATGATGTGGTAACAAGTTCCTTTCTGCAGCATTGTTGCCCACAAGACACAGCACAGTGCAATACATTGTTACTATATATTAGGTATTGTACAGATATTGTATCGATTTTATCAAAATTTTTGAATTTCTTATTTCGTCGGAATCACCCGTTCAAAAGACCCCAAAACTTTCAGAATAATCTACACAATTAAAGCATGTGCCGGCCAAATAAGTATGTATGTAAGTATTATAAGGGTTCCTGAGAAAGTTTTTAAAAACCCAAAAGAGAACTTCGGAAAGTAAAGTATCTGGGTGTACACATTAGGTCTATCTATAGTAATAGAGGAAAATATGTGAGTGTCTATTCTTGTGTCTGTGTGATCGTTTGTATGTCTGTGTCGGAAAATCTCAGTGTCATAGCATCATGAAATTTAGTACACAGATGCTTCAGGATCCTGGAAAATACGCCTCGGCTAGACTTTTTTCTAAATTTGAATTATTTTTGTAGTTATTTTATGTTTTAGCACGATTTTGAGCGATTTTCTCAATTTTTATACAAATCGATTCTTTTGACCGAAAATATTATCACATGGTTTGTAACTTGGCACCATTGGAAATATCGAATTACTTACTTGTGTGAAATGAATGTGTAATATAATTCCTTCATATTTATTTAAATTTTTAAATGCATCGAAATTTGAATTTTTTAGGTTATCTACTAATTACTTCGCCGCATTCAAAAAAGTAACATTAGTGCAACTCTATAGTTTGGCAAAAAGTGTATATCTTTGTCAGAATGTAAAGTATATATTTTTTTAATTAATACGTAATTTTAATTTTGACGAATTTTTAAACGAAAGCATAATAGCAACAAACCTATTATCCGCGGACTACGGTTTCTTCCTTCGACTTTTATCCTGGTATTTCTGTGTCCACCTCTCTTGGAAGGTTTAAACTATGTTTTCTCCATTGCTCGTTTATTTATTTATTTATTATTTTTTTTTACTTTCCAAGAATATGTAAACTTCTTCGGAGATCGCTGAGTGGGAAACTTTCAAGTTTCATGAATTTAATTTTCTCTACTTTAAGTCCCGGGATTCGTTGGGTGCATCTTCCAATCTATAAAAAAATGATCCTGCTCGATCCAATGAATGTGACTGCAGCGCCCAATTGCAAAGTTATAGAGATTTGTCTATTGAGCAGTAATCGATATGAAATCGAGTAAATTTATTTTAATACAATATAGTTTACATATTCTTGGATAATATCATAAAGAGCAGTTACAAGGGCTGGCAACTAGTGTCAAAATGCTCTTCGTCAAGGACAATACATATTTGAATTCGAGAAAGAATATTACAGAGTCGTTTGACAAGCATTGCAGGTGTCAGCTTATTAATGCACCTAGCAACCGATGAAATAGGGTGGTTATTTATGTCCATTTATGTACATGCTTTGTGTGTTTCTGATGGCGATTCCTATTGAGTATACGATTCTTTATAATTTTGTAATTCAAAATTGTCTTCTATCTTGCTTTCTTGCTGTGTTCCTGTTCCTAACTTCTTCAATTCTCCGCTGATGGCACTGCAATCGAATTTTTTCGATGAGACATAGTCACGGTACTATAAATTGACTTAATGGGAACATTTAGGGACTTTTCATTTCAGGAACTCAGTATAGATTAGTCACCTAAGGGATTTAAAACACAGTAGATACTTTTGACATAATAACCGTATATACGAATGCGTGTAAATGTGTTAAATACAGGCAGGGTAACACAAGGCGCTTATAAAAAAAAGCAAAAAAAATAGAACTAAATATATTTCTTGTAATTTCCACGATTAAAACTGTAAGCGAATTAGAATATTAAGATTTTGATAATATTATTTTCTGTGGAAAACAAAGATAAATTCGGCAGTAATAATAAAATCTGTGCAGGAAATTGAAGTATGTGTGCTTTGGAAGTCTGCACAGGCCATTCTTATCCCGGATCAGTTTGGGCTTGGATTTTTCTAACACAATTTTGGACCGGGTCGAAATTAGCTTTTAAAAGATCAATCGATTTAACGTTTTTGAAAAAAATTTAATCAATTTTAATAGAGTACATTTAGTTATTGGGTTGAATTTAGTTATCTAAATATTAATGTTTAAAAAAAACTTTTATTTTAATTCCTTGTATAAATATATCACAAATTCGTGTTTTTAACAAATTTTAATAAACAAAATTCGGACTGGACGGGACCGAGATTCAGTGGCCTTTGGGTCGGGTCGGGCTCGGGTTCTATATATGAAAATTTCATTGGTCTGAAGCCGGGTTCAAGCACAACTACTATTAAGTCAGGCCTGGTGAAAGTCTGAAATTTCGACCCGTGCTGACCTCTAGTGTGTGCATGCCTCAAAGGAATGAATTCTATACCTTATGAATTAATGCGCGTATTGCCGTGAAATTTTATACTCAGTTTATGTTAAAACTTGGAACGAGGTAGTATTTTTCAAAAAAAAATTTGATTAGAAGAAATATTTTTCGAAATTTAATTTTTGCTTCGTGCGACATACTCTATAGAGAAACAACTCGAAGGTCTAAGTCGCTTGACATTGGCGACAAATTCGGTTACCTAGGCGACACATTTGAGTTAAAAATAGCCAACTTAAAGATGTTGGACTAATTATAATTTTTGTTTTAAATTTGTAGATTTATTATAAATTCCTCGAGTTACGTGCTTTTTCCAGAATATTTCACATAGGATATATAAGCTGGTCATCATTCAATTGCAATTTTTGACGAGATACGAGTAAAAGTAAGATGTGAATAGATACGAGGGTCACACTGAAATTTTTGAGATACGCCTAAATGGTACAAGTTAAACTCACTAATTCTTAGGAGTGTTCAATGTACTCCCCTCCAAAATCAATGCACTTTTGTAGGCGATCTTTACAAAGATTAAATGCTTCAAGCCATCCATTTCTTGGAATCGATGAAAAATATGCTTTTATAGCCTGATGAATCTCATCTTCGGAATGAAAACGATGCCGACGGAAATTTTTTTAGATTAAAAAATAACCAAAAGTCACACTTGTATTTTTGTTCAAGAAATTCAACTGTCATTCTTGCTGAATGCATTAAGATGCATTGTCATGGTGAAGCACGAGTCCCCTAACATTGACTTCCTGAAGAATTTCTGGAAGACACTTAGTGGTGTACCAGTTAACTGCAACTGTCTTCTGTCCCTCTAGCTTTATGGCTTTGACCAGACCTGTACTTCTGAAGAACACGACATACATTACTTTTCCATTGCTCGTTGTCTTTTCACCATTGTCGGTTTGGGGTCACCTTCAAAGACTTTACTTTCTTGACGTGTTGGAACGTCATAAAACGGTATGTACGTTTCATCACCAGTTAAGCTTTTGGAAATAATGCAGTGCCCACCATCATTAAGTAATTTTAGGGTTTCTTTGCTGATTTTGACACGCTCCGCTTTTTGATGTTCTGTTAAATTATGGGGACCTAACGACAAACTAATTGTTTCATATGCAGTTCTTAATAAATAATTTTCTGTATAGCTGCGGATCCAATGTAAGTTCCATCTGTATCATTGAGTAGGTACAGCAATTATCATCTATTAACAGTTTTCGACTGGCCGACACATTGTCTGGGACTACAGCTGGCAAAGGTCTTCTTGTGTGTTTTTCATCCAGGAGAGAATTTCGACCTCTTCTAAACTCTGTAAATCATCTGAATACAGTGGCACGAGATGGAGCATCATTTCCATATGCTGATTGTAGACGCTGAAGACATTTTTCTTGATTTAGCCCCACTTTAAAATCATAGAAAATCATAGCTCGATAATACTTTCGCGTCAACTCAATTTCATTTTCTTTCAAAATTTATTCTATAATAGCTAAATTGTATTTGTTGCCACACATTATCGTCTGCGTACATAAAAGATTTCAAATTTAAATATCCGATCAATAATTTTTTTCTAGCTCATATCGTCTACCCCTGTCTCAAAAATATCAGTGTGACTCTCGTATATGTTTAATTAATTCAATCTTCTGTTTAATGATCGAGTCTAACATTTAATTGCTTTTTTGTGTACCTCACAGTTGTTTTCTGACCTTGTAAAATAGCCAAAGAGTTTGTCCCTGTTCAGGCATGTTGCTACTTTAAATAAATGTGTTAGTGATCTAGAAATCCGTACTCATATTTGTACCCTGCGAATACACCCACAGTTTCTGACGATACATCGTAACGATAATGAAAGGAAATTTGACAGTACAAAGTCACTATTATTTTTTCAGTCAATTATAATTTTCTAAAAAGTAATAGTTTAGATTTCTAAAGTAAAATCTGTTTTAAAAGCACAGCACACATCGAATAAGTAACAGTATTAACTGGTTTGGGGAGGCGGAAATGAACATATGTATTTTTGTAAAAAAGATAGCAATAACCTTTTTTTTTTTTTTTTCAAATGGCCAGGCACTTTGACCTTCGTCATTCGCCTTTATTACAGCGGCCAGAGTGTGAACCATTTAGCCGTCCATTGACGTTGCCCCAGGCGCACCAGAGGGGGCGGATCACATTGCGCCCACAACACAAACATCCATGCCTTACGTGGGACTCGAACCCACAACGTGGCGATCGAGCGATTGCTAAGATAGCAATAACCCCACCGACATAGTCTGTCTGTCTGTCTGTCTGCCGTGCCTCGAAACTGGTTAATAGCTTTACTAATTTGTTTTATGCTGTCTTTTTAACGAATAATTTATTTTTTAGCTATTTTTGCAAAAATTTTAAGCGATTTATTTTAAATTTGTTTGGAATTAATTAATATAATATATATTTATTATCTTATAATTTATTTGGAATTAATTAATATAATATATATTGCTATTAATACACTATCTATAATATATATTAATATTAATATAATATCTATAATATATATTATTATTAATATAATGCTTATTTACACCTATCAGTTTAAATGCATCTAGCTCATTGACTTGACTATGACCCATTGCCAAGTAGAAAAAATAGTATTACATGTTTCTAGGTTTAAAATTTTTGGAGATGCTTTACTAAACATGAAATATTTCATTTCGTAAAGGCATATTCCCCGACCGCGTGCACTACAGAGGCTAATTGATCCGCCGTGTCACCGCGAAGTGCAATGAAGATGGATGACATGGGAAGCAGTTACAGTTACTCAACCTGCTCCTGTCGGACACATTGTTGCCCACCAAAAGCTTCATATAATACGCAACGTAATACTAAATGGTTAGCAAAGCATGCCGGGAAATGGCCGGATTGTGTTTAGAGATATGGTGTAGTGAATGTGATATACGGATATCTATCTATCTGCGTTGTCTCCATTAAAGCGAATTTACTTGAAACGGGATCGTAACGTAACGGTTACAACGTTGATCAGTGATTTTTGGAGAGTTAAGCTTCCTGTCGAGAGCTCAAGTCTAATTAGACGGTATATAACAGGTATACGGGATTGTGGGAAGTTTCCCATTAAAAGGGAAGTTTGTCAAGAAATGAGTAGCATGGGTAAAGAGAGTAAAACATGAAAATGTAATCGAAAAGTAACAACAGTTTGGACGACGAATAAAAACCTAAGAAAACGAATTGAAATCCATTTCGTCCTTTTGACTTCAGTACATTTCTCACACACTGAAGAAAGCGATCCAACTTATCTTCGAAACAGCTATATGCTGTATTCTATAATAACTAGCTTTTAATTGCTTTGTTTCATTTTTTAAAATAAAAATGCAGTATAATTTTCCCGATGTAAGAAACTTTATTTTTTCGCCATTCATTTCTGTTAGAAGTTTCGCTAACATTTCGGTTTCATTAAGAAATATTTAAAGTTTATAACATTAAATTTTGCTTAATAACAGTATAAAAAATATTTATGAACCTTCTGAACCTTCTAACGTTCTTATATTAACAATTTTATATTTTTATATTTACTTTGTATTTTACCTTCTTTTATTACAACTATTCCTCCTTAATATTTACTAACTTAAAACATATTTCGGTACATATTGTGATATTATATGCTAAGGGGCGAAATAAAGCCAAAGCCACCTTATTAGTGATTCTGTTTATATATCCTATTCGATGCAATATGCATCAAAACTGTACTTTAAAAGACCATCTAATTTGGCCTTGCTACAGATTGTCTCTAATTTGACAAAATGTTGCTCTTATTATAAACTTAACAAGTCCTTCTATTCTGCTCTCAGTTGAAAAATCCAATCGCCTTTCGTAATCATACGTCAGACCTCTTGTACTAGAATTTGTATAACATCTTGTACTAGAATTTGTATAACGAGTTTACTAAGTACAGTTTGATACCTACATAAAATTATCTGTTATGTGACAAACTGTTACCTTTATGATAAACTAAACAATTCATAAACTAAACACTCCTCGCTCAGCTGAAAAATCCAGTGGCCATTCATAAACACACGCCAGACTATTTGTACCAGGATTTGTACAACATTCAGTGGGAGATTCAGTGAGTTATGGGCGCAAATGCCCGACCATTTGTTCCAGGATTTGTACACTATTCAGTAAGATATTCACAAAGTTTTAGACTCAAATGCCCGACCATTTGTACCAAAATTCGTACAACATTCGATGGAAGATTCACCAAGTTTTAGACGTAAATGCCAGATCATTTGTAACAGGGTTTGGACAACACTCAGTGGGAGATTCACTAAGTTTTAGA